>JANAVB010022999.1:8372677-8721047 GCA_029216955.1 Iris pallida
CTGAAGACGATGTCGATCCAAGTCTCCGAGAACCCGAAGTCTCTGAATACCCAAATCATGAATTGCCGGTCCAGACGGTCATAGGCTTTTTTATGTCAAGTTTGATGGCGACATTACCCCCTAGATGGGAATTTCATGCAAGTGATCAACTCCTGAGCGAGTATGATGTTATCGGTGATGTTCCGACCTGGGACGAAGCCGCTCTGCTCCTCGAAGATGATCTTGGAAAGAAGAGTGGACATGCGTGTCGCAATAATCTTGGAGATGATTTTGTCGGTGAAGGTGCATAGGCTGATCGGTCTGAAGTCTTTGAATGTCTCCGGGTTGTCTTTTTAGGGATTAGGATAAGGTTGGCCCGGGAGATGGCTTTGGGGTAGTTGGCTCCGGGGAAAAAATGCTACCACGGCATCGTAAAAGTCAGGCCCAATGATCTCCCAACAAGAGTGAAAGAAAGCTCCAAAGAAACCATCTTGTCCGCGAGCGTTGTGATCGTCAGTGGACCAGAAAGCTGACTTAACCTCCTCTTGGAATGGAGGGTTAACAACATGACATTCTCCTGTTCGCTGATCAGGCAGGGGACCTTAATCAGGAAAGCCTCATCTTTAATGGCATTTATTTTGGAGAAAAGTTTGGTGTAGAAGTTTGCGGCCGCCATGTTAATGCTATTCTACTCTTTGAGGAGGATGTCGTTGTCGTCTAAGATTTGGTGAAGATTGAGCTAATTTTTGCGACCCTTTACACAGTCTGGCTTTTTGCTTCCAGAATTTTGTCTCGACCTTCAGCCTGGACTTGAGTCACTTTGGTAAGGTTCAGGACGGTGCGTGCTTCCGGCGACCTGTTTGCGGCGAACAGGATCTCAGCACGAGTGACGTCATCTTCAGCTGTATTGATAGCTTGGAAAATATTACCAAAAGCGAGTCTGCTCCAAGCCGATAATGTACCCTTTGTGGCTTTGAGCTTGACTATGACACGGATGAGGGGCTCTGGATTGTTGATAGATCTCCACGATGGCCATGGTGTTTCTGAAATTAGGGTGATGTCTCCAGAAGTTCAGGAAGCGAAAAGTTTTTTTTATCTAGGTGGAGTTGCTGCTGATCTCCATCAGGAGGGGGAGTGTTCCGATTTCGTGGTGTTATGGTAGAAGAGGTTAGTGATGAGATCTAAGTCGGTCCATCGGTTGTCAACCAACACTCGATCCAGACGGGTGTATTATCTGCGGGCGCCCTCTTGCATGTTACACCAGGTGAAAGCGTTGTCGGTGTACTGCAGGAGGGACAAGTGGGCGTTGAAGATAAAAGTGTTGAAGTCGTTCATCGTCGGCTGTGGGGGAGGGTGACCCCCCGATTTCTCCTCACAATACGAGATTGTGTTGAAGTCTCCAAAGCAGATCTACGAAAGATTATTGAGGAGTTGATGGGTGTCCATGAGGGTATCCCATAGGTTCTTGTGCTCGGTGTACATGCAGCTATCGTGGACAGCAGAGAAAAGCACTTTGGACTTGAGGGAAGGATGCTCAACCTAGCAGGAAAGCGCCTGATCGGAGTCGTTCACGATGCCAATTTTGCAATCGGTGTTTAACAGGATCCAAATGTCATGGCATCCGGCAACCGCGGATGTGAAGTCGAGTTGGAGTTGAATGGATTTGAGTCTCCTTTTGGGGATTTTGGGTTCAATGATGATCAGAAGGTCGATTCGATAGATTTTCTTGAGGCTAATTAATCTCCTCAAGGTAGGTTTGTTGGCCAGCCCTCGAATATTCCATGTGAGGATGTTAGGCATTGGGTTGTTTGTAGATGGGGTAGGTATTTGCCATTGGTTGTAAAAGTACAGAATAATTTTATAGGAGGACTGAACTTAGACTCACAATACAAACTCGCTCATACAAAGAAAGCCTAGGAATGAAAACCTAGCTACAACAATCTAGGTACGATTGTTTATTTTTGATTCTGGGGGTGACAATAGAGGCTCGAAAAAGCGACGGCAGCTCTGCCTTACTCCTTGGACGATCGGACGTAGCCTTGGCTCTGATAAAGAAATGCTCTCGAGATATGTGTGAATAATCCTATGTGTGTGCCTTTATCTCTCTGTGTGTCCAGCCGAATGGAAATAGTCTCTTTCTCTCTGGAATTCTCCTCATCTTTTTCTCCAGGGTTTGTAAGGGAATAGAACTTTGCTATTTATAGAATTGAGGATATGATCACTATGGTTTACAATGATTTCCCCTTTGAAAAGTCGATGAACAATCATCTGGACCATTAATCTTGATTGCATCACATCTGGACAGTTAATTCTTGATTGCGCCAAATCCGTATGGGCAATTAATGTTGATTGCAATGAACCTTCATAATTTGTCATGACAAGCTCGGATCTTCGTCCACGTGTTCAATTTGCTTAATTACAACAAATCTGATTTGATCCGAGTAATTATGGTGATTGCACTAAATCTGGTTGTTATGATTTGCGAGCAGCCATAACTCCAAGGGGATAAGACATCCATGTGTCTCAACTGTCATGAGGATCGCCACGTGTATGAGGACCACCACGTGTCTCAACTGTCGTGAGTGGGATGTCCTGATAGAGCCGCATGAGTGCGGTCTCTAAGTGAACCGCATACGGGTAGCCCCTACGATCCTAGCCGCATAAAGGTAGCAGCCGCATGAGGGTGGCAGCCGCATGAAGGAGGCAGCCGCATGAAGGTGACAGCCGCATGAAGGTGGCCGCCGCATGAAGGAGACAACCGTATGAAGGAGACAGCCGCATGAAGGAGGCAGCCGCATTAAAGAGGCAGCCACATGAAGGCGACAGCTGCAGCCGTATGAAGGTGGCAGCCGCATAAAGAGGGCAGCCGTATGAACAGGGCAGCCGCATAGGGGTGGCAGCCACATAGGGAGCTTTAGGATTTGGCGGATCATGCCAGCTATAAAAGATTTTCTTCTTTTCCCTAGGAACACGCCATCATGTCAGAGTCATCATTTTGACTTTTATGTCAAAGCTATCATTTGTCAGAGCTGGCATTATCAGGGCTGTCGTCAGAGTAATTAATTCAAGCTGCTGCTTTATGGCCAGTTGTCGGATCGGACAGCGTGAGGCCACGGGGCGTGGAGCCATCCGAGCTGCATGAAGGACTTTTGGAGCCGCATGAGGTGCCTTATGTTTTGAGCCGTATGGGCTTTCCATGTCTTTTTCCATGCTTCTACAAGACCCCCTTCAAAATTTTCAATTTACAAAATTGAAATACTTTGAATAAGAAGCATGGCTATATATAAGCTCTTCTGGCCGCATAGGATATTCTGACCGTATGGATTTTCTAGCCGCATGGACTTCCTAGCCGCATGGACTGTCTGGCCACATAGGCTCCCTACCACGTCTTCCTACCACGTATGCATCTCATTTATTGCCCTTGATTTGCTCTCGGATTTAAAGCCGCTTTTTGGGGGAGGATCCCAATGGTCAGTTTTAAATATTCAGATTTGCCTCGATGCCCGAAGAGTCGATTCTGTTTTTTATACAGCACGAGGATCGCAGCGTCCGTCGGTTCATGAGCCCCCCTTTTGTCTGCCTATAAATAAGAGGGTTTGTGGAACATGGAGACTTCTTTACTTTCTCTCGTCTTTAACTCTTCTTACCCTAAGTTGCTGCCTTCGTCTTCCTTTCTCCGCCCATCAATCAACAATGGCTTCCAAGTCTTCCAAAGCCACGACGAAGAGTAAGGGAGTGGCTTCTTTGTCAGCCACAGCGCCCGAAGTCCACCCCGACGTTCACTCCACCATGATTGGTAAGGGTTTGGGAATATCGTATACTTCGAAATCCTAATAAAGATGGCTTTGTTGCATGCTTTATGCACAAGCCTTTAATGCGTCCCTCGTCTTCATCGGACTGTTCAAATTGTATAGGCCGTATGTATGTCCCACGTCCGAATCGCATGGGGGTATACCCTATGTCCGAGCCACATGGGGGTATACCCCATGTTCGAGCCGCATGGGGATTTGTATAGTAGCTGCATAGACACTTCACAAACTGAACCGCATAATGACCCATCGTACAGAGCCGCATAAGTCTCTCTGAATCGAACCGCATGAATCCCACCTTAAACAAGACCGCATAAGCTCATCTGGATTGGGCCGCATGAGGCTCTGGCCATCTTCTAACTTTGTTTCTTTTTATCTTTGATTCTTACAGCATCCCTGCCGAAGGCTGAGATCTTTGTGAAGGAAAAGCTGCTACCTCCTTTCAAACAAGAGTCACTGCTCATTAAGGAGGAGGTAATACCAAAAATGGAGGAACAGAAAGGAGGGTTGGCGCCTATTGAAGTTGCTGTAAAGGAGGAGCCCCAGTCTGTCGGCGGTAGTATTGGGAGTTCTGACCCTCCTGCTCCGGACGAGGATTTTGCTCAAGTAGATCCTTCATATGAAAAATGGTTGAGGGACTGGTATATGCTCCCCCGTAACTAGGATTCGTAGGCTTTCATAAATGTCCGTCTTTTGTCTTGGTATTTATGTCTGTCTTTAGCTGCAGTTTGTGTTTTGCTTCTTTTGGACATCAATGTAATCTTCTTCCTTCTTGTCTGAATGAAATGATAGAAAATTTTTTTGGCTTGCTCATGAGATGTAGTCATGTGGATGTAACTGATTTTGAATGAACAAAATACATTCGCTCTATTCTTTGCTTGTAGTAGTTCTCCAATGGGAGACTTTTTGTGGACCTATTATCCTTGGCGTACCCTAGTTCTGGATACGGATAATAAGTTGGGAGAGAACCAACATACTTACTCAGAGGTAATGAGGACATGGTAAATATGAGGGTTTCTTCGATGGAGCCTTCCTACTCAGAGGTAATGAGGACATGGCAGGAGGGGCTCCTTGAAGGGATACATAGAACGACTCAGAGGTAACGAGGACGTGAAAGTTCTATGTGAGGGGGCGGTTTGTTTTTGATGGAAGGAAAACAACTCAGAGGTAACATCGACGTGGTTGTTTCGAAAAATCTGTGGATCTATTACACTTTTTGTGCACTGAAAGTACGGGTATTGGATCATAAGGAGGGAGCTCTTTTAGGAGAAAAGTTCAGAGGTATGATCATACATGACTTACTACCTAAAATATACGATATAGATTTATCTGTAGTGACCAGAGTGTGAGTTCAGCGGTACTTGCAGGTACATAACTCAACAATCTAGGAGATTTGGGATCAGAATGTAAGTTCAGCAGTATTTGCAGGTACATAACTCGACAATCTGAAGATTTGGGATCAGAATGTAAGTTCAGCGGTACGAGAGGGTATATGACTCGTCATTCTAGAAGATTTGTAGTCGGGATGTGAATTCAGCAATACCATAGGGCACATAACTCATCACTTTGGCAGATTTGTAGTCGGGGTGTGAATTCAGCGGTACCACAAGGCACATAACTCATCACTTTGGCATATTTGTAGTTGGGGTGTTGTAGCACCCAGTTTTCTAAATAAGGGTAATTTTGAAATTTCATGTTTATAATTATTTTACTAATAATATTTAATTTATGATATAATTTTTGGTGATTTTAAATTATTTTAAAATTATTTAAATCAATGACTTGTGGTTTTGACGTTTTGCTAGTGAAACCCTAGACCTAGAGCCTAACCATGTGATTATGATATTTTAATGTCATTTTTGGCCTAAGGATATTTTTGAATTTGACCTCTTTGAATTATTTTGATATTATTTTATTATTTATGATATTGTTTTGGGATTATTTGAGTCGGGTTTGAATTTCATCTCAATCTGACTTGTAACGGGGACCCGGGGGTAGTTTGACTCTAGTGGGACCCACACACTAGTTAGGCATGGCCCACATGATATTAATTTTAGTCCACATGATAGAAATATTTTAGTTAGAGGTTAGACTAATTATTATGGATAAGGTTAGTGTGATTAGAGACTTTAGAATGACTAATTTAGCCCCAACCAATTAGCCCTTTCCTAATACTCATAGAATAGGTTAGTGGGGGCATTTTGACCTCACCATAATAGGACAAATAGCCCCATATGGCCAGCCACTTTGGGAGAGGATAGGCTCAAGTTCATTTCATTATTCTCATCCACACTCTCTCTTGTTCTTCCCCAAATTCCTAGAGAGCAATTCCTAGCAATTTCTCCACCAAATCCTTCCATTTCGCCACCAAATCTTCTTCTTTCCTTCTCCATTTTAGCCAAGGAGGAAACTACCCAAGTTTGGGAGGATTCGGAGCTCGTTCGTGTCCTTTTGGAATCTCTACGTGTCGGTGTCGCTCCGGGAAGGCTTTTCTTCGATTCGATCTACCGGGAGGTATAAATCCCTTCTTCTTTTCATTTCCTCATGCACATAGGTCTATTTTGAACCCATAGGAATGACCCCCATGGTTGTACCTCCATTTGTGTCCATTTTGTGTCCATTTGGAGGTCATAGGAGTGTCCTTTGTGTTGTGGTTGTGTCCATGTGGGAAAACCCCAAATTTGGACACACTATGTGTTGTTGTTATGTATGAATGAATTATTACATGTTTAATCTCATATTTTTGTATTATAGATGTGTTCTATAGTGTCTCATATATATATATATTAGAGTAGAGAGTGAGTTCTTGATATATTATGTGATATACTTGTGTTCTTTTGTCTCAAACTACCCAAATCCGTCATGATTTTTATCCACATTTTTAATTTCAGCCCTAACTTAGAAATGTCATAACTTCTAGCTCAAAGCTCGGTTTAATCTCCCGTTTTTTCTAAAAGAAGCGTATTGAAGTTAGCTTTCCAAAAACATGTATTATTAGGTCTAATTCTTTCTGTAACTTTTTGACAAATTATTTGAGTGTCAGCTGTACGAAAGACAAATGCGTTCTCAGTGTTTTCGCAATTTCGGGAGTTTTCGGAAACAAAAATACGATCCGTTTAAAGTTTCGAAAAGCTAACACATAGATCTATAACATAATTTAATCCTAGATTTTAATTCATGCTGAGATGGTACAGTATTGATTATTAGTAGGAGTTACTATTCGGTATATGCATTTTGTGCACCTTGTGTGTAATATAATGTTCTATTTAATTTTAACCCATGTTAATGTATATATATTATGTAATTAAATAGAGAATGCAAGTATGAGTAAATGTTTAAATAAATGATGTATGAGGTGTAAGTATCCTATCTAATGTAAGCATGTATAAGTATGGCTTGTAATGAATATGTAGGTTCCATAGTATGTAATGTATGGTGCATATAGTAGTGCAAGAGAATAAATGAATGAATGCAAGCATGAATGTAATGTAATAATAGACTATATTACCTCATGTACCCCCCTTACACTATGTTGACACTATCACACTTGACACATTATTCACTTACACTTTGACACTCTTTGATATGTATACACTATGTATGCCCATTTAACCCTCACTTGCCCCTTTTCCATGTTCATATACACATACATAGCCTCTTAAATAAGTTTTTATGAATACTGTTAACTTAGCTATGTATGTATATTATATATATGTTAGCATATTGTGTTGTAATATATAAGTTTATATAACCATTTGAAATGTTATGATTATAGACCTAATATTGAATACCAATATATGCATGTGTATATATGTGTAGACATATATAGCTTAAAGTAATAGATTACCTAGTGTATATCCATTGTGAATTCTTGCCTATTTGAGTATTGAATAATTGCATGCTATATAGAGTTGGGTGTATGTTGGCTTGTATAGCCTGGTATAGATGTGTGCTTGCTAGGATAGTCTTGGTTAGGCCTAGTAAGACTTGCTGGATTAGGACATGACCTAGTTTGACCTAGTTGACTAGTGCAGTTGACCAGAGTTGACCAAGGGTTGACTTTGGCCTAGTTTGACCTAGATTCATGTATAATGCATTATAGTGCTTTATATTACCCTTCTGGACATGTTGTGACTTGTGCTGTTCTAATTAGGAGCCAGACACCTCTCCTCGGACAGTATCTTTACCTTGGACATTCAGATATCAGGCGAGTACATTCTTTGATCATTTCATATCCTGCTTAGAATTATTTCTAGCATTAAATTACTTTACTTGTACTGTCACGTTAGTCACATGGGTTGGTACTATACGGATCCCTTCTTGAGATGTTATCCTTAGGGAGCATCGGGTACTACATGTTCTGTGCGTTTCACTTACATGTCGTATCACTATGCTTCACAGGTTCTTCGATCACTTGTGACATATACTCTTATGATCACAAAGTCTCCTAGAATCCCTATTTTTGGGACTACTATGTACCACCCTTCGGGGGCTTATCACCTTTCGGAGGCTTATTACCCTTTGGGGGCATATCACCCTTTGGGGGCTTATCACCTTTCGGAGGCTTACCACCCTTCGGGGGATGTTATATAGTATCATAACATAACCTGTTTGGATCCTTGTGTACTGATTGGGGGTACGGGAGAGTAGAAGTAGACATGTGAATAATACCCAAGTAGCATCTTATCAGAATCTCTTCCATAGTGTCTTATCAGAATCTCCTATGCCATTTACATGTCTATATTGTACTCTGACTTACTAGCCATATGTTAGTTCTCTATTTATAGTAGATATTTCTACTACAGATCTCTCTCTGTTTACATACAACATTTCTTTCAGTACATGTATCTTACTTTACTGCATGATTATATTTTCTAACCTGCTATGAACTGTTGAGATGTAATATGCTCGCTCCTGTCCTGACTGGACCTGTTGATTAATTTTACAGATAGCCTGGAGGTTGCCTGCTAGCCTAGAGGAGATAGTAGAGTTGCATAGATAGCTAGGGTTTTTTCTTATAGTTTATTTTTAGTCATCTTGAGTTGTATTTATAGTTTACTGTATTTGAGTGTTGAGATGTATTCTGAGTTTGTATCTTAGACACTTAGACTTCTATCTGTTGTATCTCTTTCAATTTCATGTTTTATCTATCTTCCTTTATGCTCTACCTTAGATGTGATTGAGTTTACATTCTGCTATGTCACCCCCATTCGGGGAGTATAAACTGTTTAGTCTTATACTGTTAGATGCATTGAGACCTAGGACAGCGTTCTATTACCGACACTACGGCGTAGGCTGGGTGTTGTTACGTTCTCGTGCCCTAACTCTAGGGTGCGGATCGTGACACATTTTTAGTTGTGGCCCATGCAGGTCGAGATTCGCATTAGTGCGATTTCGTAGTAGCGCAACGACTTAGTTGTACTACTACGATCCTGCTATAGGATATATAAATTAAGATGTTAGGATGAGAGGATACTCAATCACTGTTAGGATTCCTTGAGAGATTCCTGGGATGACCATTGAGAATCTCATTTTGAATTCCGATTTAAACTCCTTTTTCTTGTTTTGATTCACCTTTTTCCTTGATTTGAATTTGATTTTGTGGATTCATTGTGGAACTTTGAATCCTGTATTAGTTGATGATTTTGATAAAATTTTGTAGTTGTTGTTTAATTTTGTATTTAGATTAATATTTTCAAATCCAAGGTACTCAATCACACTTAGGATTCTTTGAGAGATTTCTGGGACGACCCCTTAGAAACCCATTTTGAACTTCAATTGGAATTCCTTTTCCTCTTGTTTGGATTCACCCTCATTCCTTGCTATTCAATTTAAGCTTGATGGGTTTCTCTCGTTTGAACCGATGAGAAGGAACATATCTTTATTATTCTTTCTCGCCATTATTCCCTTACATTCTTATTTACCTCTTATCTTAAACTCTGTTTCATTACATTAATTACCCATATCTTATCGTCTCTACCAGATTTACTTCGAAACCCTTAAATCTTCGTATCTTTTGCATGGAGAAGGCTAAGGAAGTGACGTAAATTATGTAGCTCAGAGAAGACGTAACTGGTTATTTTATGATGATCTAAAGGAAATCAAATGTGGAGTGTTCCATATGGAAACTTGAGATAGAAATGTGGTAAAGGTCTCGAAAAGAATAAGGAGATGTATACTGCCAATCTGGAAATAATTACATTTAGAGAAATTTTGGGGTTATGAGATAGTTTATAGGTGTATTCAAAACTAATGAGGATATCAGAGGTCAACCTAGTTTTGAGAACTTAGAAAATCTTGGTTATTGATTCTAGGGAAAACTTTTACTCTGAGGCTATGTAGAAGGTTAGTGATGGAAAAGAGAAGTTAATTGTGTTTAATAAGGATATTAAACAAGATGTTGCGAGGAAATGACTAGGGATAGAGAGAACACAAAGTTATGGAAGTTTAGAGATTGTTGTGAAATATTTTTAGGAGAATAATATTCAAGGGTGTATGTCGAAGAAAATACGGAAGTTGATTTTATGATGGAAGATAAGTTTTGTAAGGCCTAGAGATTTAAATTAAATAATACGAGGAGAACAATTTGAACAAGTTCAAGGAATTCGTAAACGGGATTTAGAGGTTTTGGGTCAAATTTAAGACAAGGTGAAAGAACTTGGAAATTTAAATAAATGGTTAATGTTGATTCCTAAATGTGAGGGCTGTGCTTCAAGAGTGATGTTTGGAAATTAGGAATTGCCTACGGTAGTCATGGTAATGGTTTAAGTAAAGGTTAAATTTTCATATGGAGACTGGTGAGGTAAAGATATGATTGGCAAGTTATGACCAGATGAACTTAAGAGTATCAGAAGCAGATGACTTACTCGATCATCATTATTTTTGTGCATTAATTACCACCTCTTGAACTCCCACTTTCTAATTGAGATCCTTGACGTTCCTTATCGTGACTTTGATATTCGGAATGTAATACTAGCTGTTACCCTCCAACAAATCTTATATGCAAGACCTAGACGAGCTCACCTTCGTGTAGGTATATCATGTCCCACTAAAACCCGTCTTCTTGTACTCTATTTTCTTGATATGATCTTCTGGTCAACTGGCTAAACTATAACCTCTACCATTATACTAAATTTCTTCTTATTTCAATTAGAAATCCAGCCTTGACTCAATTCTTTCGACCCGACATGTGATGGTGTTCTGCTTGTTTCCTTAGATGCTTAACCTTGTACCTTATCTGATTACTTGACCCGTTGGTTAAGAAACTTGGACTATGTAATTCCTTTCATCATTCTTGTGCTGCTAAATTAGCCTTTGTTTTGCAAGCTTATCTATTTTCGAGCTTGGTCATGACATATTTTATTGGGTGGCCACCCACTAACATATTGTCTAATCAGAACCGGTACACGATGGTCTGATCAACCTATTCCACTTTGGTTCGCTTTTTCATG
The DNA here is from genome assembly GCA_029216955.1 of Iris pallida. NCBI lineage: Eukaryota > Viridiplantae > Streptophyta > Magnoliopsida > Asparagales > Iridaceae > Iris > Iris pallida. The sequence goes on from JANAVB010022999.1 coordinate 8,383,917, forward strand.
TATCAATTTTCGAGAATGGAGACATAGTTAAACTTGACCCTAGAGTCTCATTCGCGACAGCCTTGATAATTCTCCTTGAAATCTTTTCATCGCCTATGAACCTCGTATTCGTACTCAGTCGAATTAAATTTAATCATGACCTGAACCTCCATTATTGGATGCTCGTGCTCATACTTTGATTTTATTGATTTCCCTTCTTGTCCAAATCTCGTTTTATCTCGAAATTGATCAACTTAGATCGTGTCAAGACAACAATCTATTTGTGATTTGTTGTGCCTAAATTTTCAATTTTTGCCATTTTATGGAATAGTAACCTTTTAATAATATTCTTAGTTGCTTGTTAATGACCAATTTTTTATATAGGATGGTAGACAGCCCTACAACCTTGATGATTGTTGTTCCCTTACCTTCCCAATTAGGACACCCTAGATTGTTTGTGTATTGATACCATAGTACTGTTTTGACCTAAAATGATTAGTGTACCTAGGTGAGACTTCCAACTGCTACGGTATACCCTGACCTTATATACTATTCCTTCAAATTGCATGATTTAGATAAAAAAAATTTAGACCTTGATTGTTGGGAAATAGGGACGTCACCCTATTAGTATCAGTTATAGATATATATAGGTTAGTCCTTGATGTGGGAATGTGTGTCTATAAATATGTAGCTTATGAGATTTATGAGAGATTATAGTATCAGCCTTGATGGGATGTACTAGTCTTTTGGTGAGTATAAATGTGTTATGAGAGATAGGGGCCTATATGTCTTAGTAATGCATCGTTCCTATGGTAATAGAATGTATTAATAGATGGTTAATAGGAAGATAATAGTTTGAGCATACCTATAGCTTATGATCATTTCCTTTTCATCCTTAGTTAAGACCACTTTAAAATAGGTCATGTCCCTTGGATATAGGTTCCAGTCCATATTTTATTGAAGTTTCATTACCGCCGTACAGTAGAGCGGTCTTGGAGGTATTCCTAGATTGACACTATTTAGATGTTTGTTTATTATTCCAGTGTTAGGAAGTGTTACCTTAGATATTGGGTAGGTTAGAGGCTCTAGAAGGAGTACTATCGATCTTAAATTTCGAGGACGAAATTTTTCTAAGGTGGGTAGAGTCGTAGCACCCAGTTTTCCAAATGAGGGTAATTTTGAAATTTTGTGTTTATAATTATATTAATAATGATATTTAATTCATGATATGATTTTTTTGTGATTTTAAATCATTTTAAAATTATTTAAATCAATGACTTGTAGTTTTGACGTTTTGCTAGTGAAACCCTAGAGACTGTTTGACCTAGAGCCTAACCATGTGATTATAATATTTTAATGTCATTTTTTGCCTAAGGATATTTTTGTATTTGACCTCTTTGAATTATTTTGATATTATTTTATTATTTATGATATTGTTTTGGGATTATTTGAGTCGGGTTCGAATTTCATCTCAATCTTACTTGTAACGGGGACCCGGGGGAAGTTTGACTCTAGTGGGACCCACACACTAGTTAGGCATGGCCCACATGATATTAATTTTAGTCCACATGATAGAAATATTTTAGTTAGAGGTTAGACTAATTATTATGGATAAGGTTAGTGTGATTAGAGACTTTAGAATGACTAATTTAGCCCCAACCAATTAGCCCTTTCCTAATACTCATAGAATAGGTTAGTGGGGGCATTTTGGACCTTACCATAATAGAAAAATTAGCCCCATATGGCCAGCCACTTTGGGAGAGGATAGGCTCAAGTTCATTTCATTATTCTCATCCACACTCTCTCTTGTTCTTCCCCAAATTCCTAGAGAGCAATTCCTAGCAATTTTTCTAGCAAATCCTTCCATTTCGCCACCAAATCTTCTTCTTTCCTTCTCCATTCTAGCCAAGGAGGAAGCTACCCAAGTTTGGGAGGATTCGGAGCTCGTTCGTGTCCTTTTGGAATCTCTACGTGTCGGTGTCGCTCCGGGAAGGCTTTTCTTCGATTCGATCTACCGGGAGGTATAAATCCCTTCTCCTTTTTATTTTCTCATGCACATAGGTCTATTTTGAACCCATAGGAATGACCCCCATGGTTGTATCTCCATTTGTGTCTATTTCGTGTCCATTTGGAGGTCATAGGAGTGTCCTTTGTGTTGTGGTTGTGTCCATGTGGGAAAACCCTAAATTTGGACACACTATGTTTTGTTGTTATGTATGAATGAATTATTACATATTTAATCTCATATTTTTGTATTAGAGATGTGTTCTATAGTGTCTCATATATATATATATATTAGAGTAGAGAGTGAGTTCTTGATATATTATGTTATATACTTGTGTTCTTTTGTCTCAAACTATCCAAATCCGTCATGATTTTTATCCACGTTTTTAATTTCAGCCCTAACTTAGAAATGGCATAACTTCTAGCTCAAGGCTCGGTTTAATCTCCCATTTTTTTAAAAGAAGCGTATTGAAGTTAGCTTTCCAAAAATATGTATTAATAGGTCCAATTCTTCCTGTAACTTTCTGACGAATTATTTGAGTGTCAGCTGTATGAAAGACAAATGCGTTCTCGGTGTTTTTGCGATTCCGGGAGTTTCCGGAAATGAAAACGCGATCCGTTTAAAGTTTCGGAAAGCTAACACATAGATCTATAACATAATTTAATCCTAGATTTTAATTCATGCTGAGATGGTACAGTATTAATTATTAGTAGGAGTTACTATTCGGTATATGCATTTTGTGCACCCTTGTGTGTAATATAATGTTCTATTTGATTTTAACCCATGTTAATATATATATATTATGTAATTAAATAGAGAATGCAAGCATGAGTAAATGTTTAAATAAATGATGTATGAGGTGTAAGTATCCTATCTAATTTAAGCATGTATAAGTATGGCTTGTAATGAATATGTAGGTTCCATAGTATGTAATGTATGGTGCATATAGTAGTGCAAGAGAATAAATGAATGAATGCAAGCAAGAATATAATATAATAATAGATGTAATGTATGCAATATAGAAGTTAATGAGATGTAATATTCTATGTTAACACAAATCCTATATTACCTCATGTACCCCCCTTACACTATGTTGACACTATCACAACTGACATATTGTTCACTTACACTTTGACACTCTTTGATATGTATACACTATGTATGCCCATTTAACCCTCACTTGCCCCTTTTCCATGTTCACATACACACACATAGCCTCTTAAATAAGTATTTATGAATACAGTTAACTTAGCTATGTATGTATATTATATATATGTTAGCATACTGTGTTGTAATATATAAGTTTATATAACCATTTGAAATGTCATGATTATAGACCTAATGTTGAATACCAATATATGCCTGTGTATATATGTGTAGACATATATAGCTTAAAGTAATAGATTACCTAGTGTATATCCAATATGAATTCTTGCCTATTTGAGTATTGAATAATTGCATGCTATATAGAGTTGGGTGTATGTTGGCTTGTATAGCCTGGTATTGATGTGTGCTTGCTAGGATAGTCTTGGTCAGGCCTAGTAAGACTTGCTGGGTTAGGACATGACCTAGTTTGACCTAGTTGACTAGTACAGTTGACCAGAGTTGACCAAGGGTTGACTTTGGCCTAGTGTGACCTAGATTCATGTAGAATGTATTGTAGTGCTTTATATTACCCTTCTGGACATGTTGTGACTTGTGCTATTCTAATTAGGAGCCAGACACCTCTCCTCGGACAGTACCTTTACCTTGGACATTCAGATATCAGGCGAGTACATTCTCTGATCATTTTATATCCGGCTTAGAATTATTTTCTGTATTAAATTACTTTACTTGTACTATCACGTTGGTCACACGGGTTGGTATTGTACGGATCCCTTCTTGAGATGTTATCCTTAAGGAGCATCGGGTACTACATGTTCTGTGCGTTTCACTTACATGTCGTATCACTATGCTTCACAGGTTCTTCGATCACTTGTGACATATACTCTTATGATCACAGAGTCTCCTAGAATCCCTATTTTTGGGACTACTATGTACCATCCTTCGGGGGCTTATCACCTTTCGGAGGCTTATCACCCTTTGGGGGCATATCACCCTTTGGGAGCTTATCACCTTTCGGAGGCTTACCACCCTTCGGGGGCTGTTACATAGTATCATAACATAACCTGTTTGGATCCTTGTGTACTGATTGGGGGTACGGGAGAGTAGAAGTAGACATGTGAATAATACCCAAGAAGTATCTTATCAGAATCTCTTCCATAGTGTCTTATCAGAATCTTCTATGCTATTTACATGTCTATATTGTACTCTGACTCACTAGCCACATGTTAGTTCTCTATTTATAGTAGATATTTCTATTACAGATCTCTCTCTGTTTACATACAGCATTTCTTTCAGTACATGTATCTTACTTTACTGCATGATTATATTTTCTAACCTGCTATAAACTGTTGAGATGTAATGTGCTCGCTCCTGTCCTGACTGGACCTGTTGATAAATTTCACAGATAGCCTGGAGGTTGCCTGCTAGCCTAGAGGAGACAGTAGAGGTTGCATAGATAGCTAGGATTTTTGCTTATAGTTTATTTTCAGTCATCTTGAGTTGTATTTATGGATTACTGTATTTGAGTGTTGAAATGTATTCTGAGTTTGTATCTTAGACACTTAGACTTCTATCTGTTGTTTCTCTTTCGATTTTATGTTTTATCTATCTTCCTTTATGCTCTACCTTAGATGTGATTGAGTTTACATTCTGCTATGTCACCCCCATTCGGGGAGTATAAATTATTTAGTCTTATACTGTTAGATGCATTGAGACCTAGGACAACGTTCTACCGCCGACACTGCGGCGTAGGCTGGGCGTTGTTACGTTCTCGTGCCCTAACTCTAGGGTGCGGGTCGTGACACGTGTGAATTCAGCGGTACCTAAGGGCACATAACTCAACACCATGGCAGATGTCATTTCAGACGTAATACTTCTTTAGGAACTTGTCGTTGATGGGCAACATGAGCAAGTCTCCATTTTGTTTTGCGAGGCGGTAAGCTCCATTGCAGAATATAGCATCGATGATGAACGGGCCTTTCCACTTTGGCTGGAACTTGTCGGCGGTTTTGTGAGTCATAACCATCAGCCTCCGAACTGCCAGAACGAGATCGCCCACTTGGAATATTCTAATTTTAACCTTCTTGTTGAAGGCCCCGGAGATACGGGCTTGGTACAGCTCGATTCGTTGTTGAGCTAACAGGCGCTTCTCATCTAGGGCCTCCAACTCTTGCAGTCGGCGATGGTGATTATCATCTGTTGTCAACCGATAGGTGAGGGCGACGTGGAGTGAGGGGATTTGAGTTTCCAGTGGGAGAACTGCCTCACTTCCATATACCAGAGAGAAAGGTGTGTTCCTAGTGGCCGTCCGTACTGTAGTGCGGTATGCCCATAAGCATTCGTCGAGCTTTTCATTTCAGTGGCGTTTGTTTGATGACACGAACTTTTTGAGAAGCTTGATGATTGTTTTGTTGAACGCTTCAGCTAGACCATTAGTCGCCTGGTTGTATGGTATTGAACCAATATTTTGGATTCGGTGTTTATCACAAAATCGATAGAAGACATGGCTTACGAACTGCGGACCATTGTCGTCGATGATCCTTCGGGGCAGTCCAAAGCGATAAATGATGTGATGCTTGAGGAAGCTGATCACGTTTGAAGTCTTGACTTCTGCCAGCGGAATAGCCTCCGCCCATTTGGAGAAGTAATCTGTGATTGCGAGTATGAAGTGGTGTCCTCGGGATGAAGGTGGAGTGATCGGACCAATCATGTCCATTCTCCATGCTTCGAATGGCCAGGATGCCACCGTCGGATGTAGAAACTCGGATGGTTGGTGAATGAAGTCTGCGTGGACTTGACATGCTTTACATTCTCGTGCATAGTCTGTTGCATCCGTAACCATCGTGGGCTAGTAATAGCCTATTCGTCGGAGGCGATCATGTAATTTTGGGCCAGGCTAATGGGCCCCACAGATGCTATCATGAGCTTCACGTATGGCTTCTTTGGCTTCTGTATTTGACAGACATCAAAGCAGTAATCCGTTGTATGATCGTCAATATTGCATTTTCGTCTCTGTATCGTAGAAGAATCTGAGAGAACATCTTCTGATAGAAGTAGTTTCGTTCGAATTCTCTGGCAGGATGTTATAGACCACGAAGTCGATGAATGGTTGTCTCCAGTCTGGTGCTTCGTCGACTGTCAGAGCGGAGTAACTCTCAACACATTGAACATTATTCCTGGGACAGACCAACTCACGGCCTATGATGTCAACCAAGTGGTGAGCATGATTCAGAACTACTAAGGAAGCGGCTAGGCCCGCTAGGGCATCGACTTCAATGTTCTGGAGCATGGGAACATATTCTATAAAGAATCCTTCCAAGGACGAGATGATGTCAATCGCTATTTGGTGATAGGGGATTATGTCTTCATGACGCACTTTGTATGAGCCCCGGATCTGATTGACAATTAGCTGTGAATCGCTGTATGCTTCAAGATACTCTACTCCCAGCTCCTTTGTAAGTCGGAGGCCAATGACCAAGGCATTGTACTCGGCCATATTGTTTGAGCAGGACTCCGTGAGGGAGTAAGCCCGATTGATCACCAGCCCGGAAGGAGAAATCAGCACCACTCCGACTCCAGCGACGATCTTGCCCTTGGGCCCAGCTCTAGAAGCGCAGTCGAAGAACATTCGCCATACGGTATTGTGAGAGGCCACATTTGAATTGGTGACCTCATCTGGAATCTCTTCGTCTATTCTGGTTGACTCCGAACCTTGATGAGCTGCTAAAAAGTCTGCAAGAGCTTGACCTTTAACAGCCTTCTGCGGGACGAAGATCATGTGGTAGGAAGACAATAAAATTGCCCAGGTAGAGAGACGAGAGCTAAGTGCACCTAGCTTGGTCATGAAAACCCTTGGGGGGGGTTGACTCTTGATACGACATGGATGGTTTGTCCCGTGACGTAGTATCGCGTCTTCTGAATGGCGAAAACTAGAGCAAGGCACTCATTTTCGATGGCAGTATATCGTTGTTCCGGCCCCATCATCATTCGACTGAGGTAATATATAGCCTACTCGTGGCCTGCATCATTGTTTTGTGCTAGCAGAGCACCGAGAGAATGTTCCATCGCTCTTACATAGAGCAGGAATGGTCTTACAGCGACCGAGGCTACCATGACTGGAGGGTTCGTTAGATATTCTTTGATGCTATCGAAGGCGCACTGGCATTCTTCATCCCATACAAATGAAATGCCTTTCTTCATGAGGTGGGTGATTGGTTGACATCGTTCGGAGAGGTTAGAGATAAACCTCCTGATGTAGGCCAGCCTCCCTTGAAGGCCTCGGAGTTTACGGAGGTTTCTCGGGGGACCCATCTCCATAATTGCTTTCGTCTTCTCAGGGTCTATATGGATACCCTGGGAAGTAATGATGAAACCCAAGAACTTCCCGCTGGATACACCCAAGATGGATTTTGTGGGATTCATTTTCAAATTGTGCGCTCGTATCAGGTCGAATACCGTCCTTAGATCATGTAGATGATCTTCCTTAGAGTGGCTTTTGACGGTGATATCGTCGACGTAGCATTCCACTGTCTTACGCAAGTGGTCTCTAAAGATGACGCTCATAGCTCTTTGATAGGTAGCGCCAGCATTCTTTAAACAAAGGCATGACTGTGTAGCAGTATGTGCCAATCGGTATTCGGAATGATGTATGCTTTTCGTCATCAGGGAATATCTTGATTTGGTTGTACCCCGAAAAGCCATCCATGAATGACATACACTCGAAGCCACAGGTGTTGTCAATCATGATGTCTGTGATAGGGAGGGGGAACTCATCCTTAGGATACGCCTCATTCAGATTGCGAAAGTCGATGCAGATTCGAATCTTTCTACTTTTCTTGAGGACTGGTGCTATGTTGGTGACCCAGTCTGGATGCTGTTCCTCACGGATGAAGCCGCTGGCTATCAATTTGTTGACCTTAGCTTCAATGGCGTTCATGACGTCAGGACGGAACCGTCGTTGCTGTTGCTTGACCGATTTTGCATCTGGACGGATGTTGAGCTTGTGAAGTACAACCTCGGGATTCAGTCCTGGCATATCTTCGTAGCTCCATGCGAACACGTTGATGTATTCTCTGACGAGTTGTAGTAGTGATTCTCGCTCTTCGTCTGTCAGATTCTTGCTGACAAAAATGGGCTTTGGAGAGGACTCATCACCGAGATCGACTTGTACAACCTCATCATCGGTGGGAGGATCTCTTTGTTCGAACCGCTTCTCCTACTGCGCATCTAGTTGTTGTGTCCACGGCTCTAACTCAAGAAGTTCAGGAATGTCTTCATCTTCTTCGTAGGCGTCGGCAAATGCCATATTGACGGACCAGGCTTGCAATCCCGCTTCCCGAATTATAAAATTTTTGAATTTTCTGGGGTTTTATTATTAAGACATATTTTATTTTATGATTGTTTAAGAGAATATTTAATTGATTTACCTATTCTTAATAAATATAATTATCTTAATGAATATTAGTTAAAAGCAATTTGAATTTAGTTTTTTTTTAAAAAATTACTTTCCTCCAAACTTTTAAAATCCTTAATTTTGAATTACCAAGTTGTTATAACTAACTAGTGGTCCCCACATAAATATTTTAAAAATTCCTAACTAATTTTTTGCAAAACCGCAAATTGTGAAAAGGGGAGGGACTCCTGGGATAAATTTTATTGGGTGGAAGGGCTTCTATGAAAATATTCTATTATTTTGGGTTTTTTTGGAAAATATCCATTCTTATCTATTTAATTTCTTCTCTCTCTCTCTCTTTCCCATTCAGTTCAACTTTTTCCTCTTGCCGAGAGCAGGACTCTCGACCCTCTTTTCCTAAATTTTTGAACCCCAACCTAATTTCTCGAGCCGTCGACGACTACTCCGGCGACGGGCGACCTCTTCTACGACGCTCGTGTGATCCACTCCGGTGTCGAGGGACTCTAGGCAACGACGGAGTCACCTCCTCCGACAATTATGGGGCGGCGGACCTCTTTCCTCGGCGAACGACGGGCGGCTGTGCGTTCGATTCTCCGGTGGTGCTCGGCTGGCCGTGGCTTATTGGAGACGGCGACCGAATCTTTTCGAGGACAGTGATCAGTGGATCGGTGTGTCGAGCCTCGACGCATGGCAAATCGCTCCAGATCAGCCATGGCATGAACCTCTACGGCGAGCATCATTGTTGGCGACGGTTCAGATGACGTTCCCTCTCGGCGATTGCACTCTTCCTCCCTGGCTACTCTCATTCTTTCCATCGGTGAACTTCCGGTTCCGGCCTTTCAGATCTGGACCATCTCGACGAGAATCAACGACTTCAATCGAACGATCGACTTTTGATTTGCCTTCCATATTTTTGTTCGAGTTGTGTTTGAATTAATGCCGCAGCCGAGTTCTCAAGTACAACTGGACTCGTGGATCACCTCCGACCTAGTAGAACGTGTTCTTATCTCCATAGGATCTTCTCTTCACGTAACTCTTCTCTTTTGGTTCTGTAGAATGCTACTTTGGGATTTTGAATAAGTGCGATGTTTGTCTGGTCTGGAATAGAATGGGACGTGTCCTGTGTGCGAGTTAGTGATGTTCGTGTCCGATCGGGGTGTGTGTCCAGGAACTGGGCATATCTATAATGGAAGTTTAGCGTTGGCAGGATTTCCTATTATGATTTGTAAACAGTTGAATTGTATATTTTCTATATTTTTTATTTTTGTTTCCAATGGCTGTATAATTTTTCTATGATTCAATTTGGTTGTATAATTCTCTGGCTGAATTGATGGGGGTGTTTAGACAGGGAGGCGACTGAAACCCGTGGAGTTGTGATTGGCCCGTGTCCTTCTTAGCTATGTTAGCTGTATCTTGTGTCCATAGTTGGAGGTGGTACGAAGGAATTAGAACTCATGTTTCGGTTCAGTGGAGTTAGTTCTGTATGTGTGTACTGGCTAGACATTGGCTTTGAAGGACTACTGAATCTTTTGTTTTGTTTTTGGTTATATTTTTGTTCTATCTCTTTTGCTAGCTGTAGAATAGGAGTTGTGAAGTAGCCATTATTTTCAGATGTGTTTGATGGCTTGGGTTGCAGGTGCATAGGGCTGTGTTATTGGATTAGGAGTTGGGTTTTGGAGTTCTTGCTGGGGTTGCTAATAGAGAGCTCAACAGCATTTTTGGACGGGGATTAGTTAGCCTATTTTTTGAGTTTCTATGTGCTCTTGGTCTAGGTTGAGCTACAGGTAAGGTGTATGCTTGTGATAGAGCATTAGGTTGCAAGAAAGACTTGGACATTAAAGGCTTCGTGTATCCTACTGGACATGTTCGGGTGTTCTTGAACTATGGTTCTAGGGTTGGTTGCCTTGTGAATTAAATTGCAGAGATTGTAGGCGGGAATCTTGTTCTTCGAATTTTTAGTTTAAAATGTCTAGATGCACTCTTGGTTTTATGGATTTGTCGTGCTTTTGAGTAGAATTATAATGTTTAATCTGGGTTGACAATTGATAAATAGAATATTGGAGAGGTGACTCTAGGAAAAAGGTCGACAGTATTGGAGTCGAGTTGGGCTGTATTAACAAACTAGATCCTTAAATAAACCTTGTTGTGACTATCTAAGGGTCATAAAGGAAAACATGTTTGAGGTAGTAATATTTTTTTAAGTAATAATAATGAATGTTGATTTCTTTTATTAGTATTGCTAAACAGTTTAGATCAGTACAAATATTATTACTATTTAGTAAGAATTTCAAATGTTTAAACTATATTTATCAGTTTGTCCAAAAGCCTATTTTATAAATTGCTAATAGGATTGATATATGCTATTTTCTTGCTAAAAACACTATATGAAGATGTGTTAGTTAGATTATATTAATTAGTAAGATTTGTTATATAATTTTGTAATTCGGTAATATTTTAATACCAATATTTTTATAGTTTAGCTAGCGAGCATCTTCTAAACATAAATGACTTTGCTAAATATAGTTAAGTATTTTCAATAGTATTTTGATTAATCTATAGTGTCTAAAATATTGATAGCTAGATTATATATATAGTTTTGACTCATTAGTAAATTGGATTATTAGATAGTTAGTAGTTTTAGCTGATGATTTAGAGGCTAACCAACTTGTATCTAAAATAGGTAATCGGAGAGATTACGATCTCCCTACTCGTGATATCCCGGAGCAAGTCAAGTACACCGATTCTATCTCTTTACTCTGTATTTCTGTCTTGTTTTTTGTTCTCATATTGACACATTGTACACACGACTATTCATTGTTCAATGTTCACCGTTGATCGTTCATTGTTCATAGTTCATTGTTTCTTACTTGTACATTGGGGTGGGGAAATACTACAAATATGTGACCAATCCTATTTTAGCTAGGCATTGACTAATAGCTTAGGTCTCACATCGTACACGTGGGACCCTAACCCGTACCATTTTTCATTGTTTACTGTTCACTGTTCGCTATTTACCCAGCCAGTCACATACTATGATAGTTATTTCAAATGCATGTTACACTGATAGAATAATTTATTGTTTCTGGATCCAGTACCATAGTTTCATTGTTATTCCTGTACCACAGTTTCATATTCCTATCTTGTACCATAGTTCATATCGTGATTCTTTTTCATGCATTTCAGTTTACATTGTTTAGAGTTTCTTGTCGGGGTTGTACTTTGCTCTTTTCCTGACAGGATACGTTGCAGGTGTGCTTGTTGATATTGTAACACCTTGTGTCAGAGCCCGGAGATGGTGGAGTTGTGTTTCAGGATGGACTTAGAGTTGCAATGCTCTAGTTTAGATCATTTTCTAGTTCATTAGAGTTGTATTATATTGTATTGAGGATTTCAGGATTGTATAATTTTTATTCATGTTACCGGATTTGTCTCCGGATGATATTGTATAAATATCTTGTAGATTGTTGTGATTCTGGGAACGTATATAGCAGCTGTGATAGTTTATATTTGTTGTATCTTGGAGTTTTCCTTAGAATTGTACATCTTACTTCGTCGTGTCCATCGACGAAGGCTGGGCGTGTCCGACTCGTGTCCGATTATTCGGGAGCGGGTCGTGACATGTTTTTAGTGGTGGCCCGTGCAGGTCAGTCCTAATGGCACTTAGGCTATAGAGTGCTATTAGGGGACCAGCGAAACTAAGGAAACTCAACACAGCATAGGATCCGTGGGAAATGGTTATGGTTATAGTTTTACTAAGGCTGTTGTTATCTTATAGTTTAGGCCTAATCTAACTGGTTTTCTATTTTTCAGAATGATTCAAACACGCAACGCCAAGGATATTGATTCTCCTGCGCTCAAGGATTTTAAGATTATCTATCTAATATATTTTTTTAGTATAAATATTTGATTCACAGTATTTGAGCTTTCATTAGATTTCCTCTTAATATCTAGAATTTCTAAAATTTCTTTGTTGTAATTCGAGTCATTTATTTCTTATTTAAGATTCATTTTTTTTAATCTCCTTGTCCCGCTATCTGTTTCTCAGTAACTACTTATTTTTAAGGACAGATAACTTCACCTTCCATCATGATTAGGGTTTAGAATTCGTATGAAATTTTGTAAACTCCTTTCAAATTCCTATGAATAGTGTTTGACAGAGTATTCGATGACCTACTATGACGTGGCAGATGCGTACTGCAGTCATTTATCTGGATTATGGAGACCGCGGGTTCACTGCAGTCAGTTGCGTACTGGCGAGGCAGGAGCTCTAAGTCAAAGTAATTACAGGTTTTCATAGGTTCTCGGATATTATTGAGGCTATGTCCTAAATCATAAATTTTTGATATCTTGAGTTGTTCCGATAACATGGATAAAAATTAAAAGAAATATTCGGTAAATTATTACTATATGAGTCATCGAGCAAAAGGTTCATTGCAGTCAGATGTACACTACACTGGTGGTAAAGGAACTATAGGCAAAGTGATTTCAGATATGTATATTTTTTCGAATACTATTGAGATTATATCCGTGTTATACACCACGTTTTATCTCTTATTACCATTGACAATTTTATCAGAAAATTTTCTTGACCTTATGTGAATCACTGCAATTGATTTCCTTTTCATTGATTTATCTTAAAAATTTATTAGGACCCTTCCTTCATATCTGTTAGTTCAATCTTTTCATGGTTTGATTTGGTGTATTGCGTATATTTTAATGGTTCCATATTTGATAGCTAAATATTCAAATTCCTTGTTTGTACCTAGTTGTATCATTTCTAAAGTTATTGTATTTTGGCATTTATCAAGTTTAAATAATTTTTGTCCATATTTTATTAACTCATGTTTAATTGATTTGAATTTCAATCATAGCCGTGCTAGTTATACTTAAATAATTTTATTGAATTTAGGACATAATTTTTATCGCTGTCAATTGGTGCTACTTTTAATATGCCTAAATTTTAAATTTTCTCATTTATCTTGCCTAGAATTTTCTTTTATTTTACTTTAATCATTTCTAGGAATTCGTGGTTTTACTAGTTATACGAATCCTAGGTTTAAACAAATTTTCGTTATTTCCAAGTTTTCGTAATTTGTCAATCTTAAATGTGTTTATTATGTCATTTGAAATTTCGAGGACGAAATTTTTCTAAGGGGGGTAGATTAGTAACCCCGCTTCCCGAATTATGAAAATTTTGAATTTTATGGGGTTTTATTATTTAGACATATTTTATTTTATGGTTGTTTAAGAGAATATTTAATTGATTTACCTATTCTTAAAAAATATAATTATCTTAATGGATATTAATTAAAAGCAATTTGAATTTAGTTAAAAAAAATTTTTTTACTTCCCTCCTAACTTTTAAAATCCTTAATTTTGAATTACTAAGTTCTTATAACTAACTAGTGGTCCCCACGTAAATGTTTTAAAAATTCCTAACTGATTTTTTGCAAAACCACAAATTGTGAAAAGGGGACGGACTCCTGGAAAAAATTTTATTGGGTGGAAGGGCTTGTATGAAAATATTCTATTGTTTTGGGTTTTTCTGGAAAATATCCATTCTTATCTATTTAATTTTTTCTCTCTCTCTTTCCCATTCAGTTAAACTTTTTCCTCTGGCCGAGAGCAGGATTCTCGACCCTCTTTCCCCAAATTTCTGAACCCCAACCTAATTTCTCGAGCCGTCAACGACTACTCCGGCGACGGACGACCTCTTCTACGACGCCCGTGTGATCCACTCCAGCATCGAGGGACTCCAGGCGGCGACGGAGTCACCTCCTCCGGCAATTAAGGGGCGACGGACCTCTTTCCTTGGCGAGCGACGGGCGACTGTGCGTTCGATTCTTCGGCGGTGCTCGGCTGGCCGTGGCTTCTCGGAGACGGCGACCGTATCTCTTCGAAGACAGTGATCGGTGGATCGGTGTGTCGAGCCTCAACGCATGGCGAATCACTCCAGATCAGCCATGGCAGGAACCTCTACGGCGAGCATCATTGTTGGCGACGGTTCAGACGACGTTCCCTCTCGACGATTGCACTCTTCCTTCCCGGCTACTCTCCTTCTTTCCATCGGCGAGCTTTCGGTTTTGGCCGTTCAGATCTGGAGCATCTCGTCGAGAATCAACGACCTCTTCAATCGAACGATCGACTTCTGATTTGCCTTTCCTGTTTCTGTTCGAGTTGTGTTTGAATTAATGCCGCAGCCGAGTTCTCGATTACAACTGGACTCGTGGATCACCTCCGACCTAGTGGAACGTGTTCTCATCTCCATAGGATCTTCTTTTCAGGTAACTCCTCTCTTTTGGTTCTGTAGAATGCTACTTTAGGATTTTGAATAAGTGCGATGTGTGTCAGGTCTGGAATAGAATGGGACGTATCCTGTGTGCGAGTTAGTGATGTTCGTGTCCGATAAGGGTGTGTGTCCAGGAACTGGACGTATCTGGAATGGGAGTTTAGCGTTGGCAGGATTTCCTATTTTGATTTGTAAACAGTTGAATTGTATATTTTCTATATTTTTGATTTTTGTTTCCAATGGCTGTATAATTTTTCTATGATTCAATTTGGTTGTATAATTCTCTGGGCTGAATTGATGGGGGTGTTTAGACAGGGAGGCGACTGAAACCCGTGGAGTTGTGATTGGTCCGTGTCCTGCTTAGCTGTGTCAGCTGTGTCTTGTGTCCATAGTTGGAGGTGGTGCGAAGGAATTAGAACTCATGTTTCGGTTCAGTGGAGTTAGTTCTATATGTGTGTACTAGCTGGACATTGGCTTTGAAGGACTACTGAATCTTTTGTTTTATTTTTGGTTATATTTTTGTTCTATCTATTTTGCTAGCGGTAGAATAGGAGTTGTGAAGTAGCCATTATTTTCAGATGTGTTTGATGGGATGGGTTGCAGGTGCATAGGGCTGTGTTATTGGATTAGGAGTTGTGTTTTGGAGTTCTTGCTGGGGTTGCTAATAGAGAGCTCAACAGCATTTTTGGACTGGGATTAGATAGCCTATTTTTTAAGTTTTTATGTGCACTTGGTCTAGGTTGAGCTACAGGTAAGGTGTATGCTTGTGATAGAGCATTAGGGTGCAAGAAAGCCTTGGACATTAAAGGCTTCGTGTGCCCTACTGGACAAGTTCAGGTGTTCTTGAACTATGGTTCTAGGGTTGGTTGTCCTGTGAATTAAATTGCAGAGGTTGTAGGCGGGAATCTTGTTCTTTGAATTTTCAGTTTAAAATGTCTAGATGCACTCTTGGTTTTATGGATTTGTCGTGCTTTTGAGTAGAATTATAATGTTTATTCTGGGTTGACAATTGATAAATTGAATATTGGAGAGGTGACTCTAGGAAAAAGGTCAACAGTATTGGAGTCGAGTTGGGCTGTATTAGCAAACTAGATCCTTAAATAAACCTTGTTGTGACTATCTAAGGGTCATAAAGGGAAACATGTTTGAGGTAGTAATATTTTTTTAACTAATAATAATGAATGTTGATTTCTTTTATTAATATTGCTAAACAGTTTAGATTGCTACAAATATTATTACTATTTAGTAAGAATTTCAAATGTTTAAACTATATTTATCAGTTTGTCCAAAAGCCTATTTTATAAATTGCTAGTAGGATTGATATATGCTATTTTCTTGCTAAAAACACTATATGAAGATGTATTAGATAGATTATATTAGTTAGTAAGATTTGTTATATAATTTTGTAATTCGGTAATATTTTAATACCAATATTTTTATAGTTTAGCTAGCGAGCATCTTTTAAACATAAATGACTTTGCTAAATATGATTAAGTATTTTCAATAGTATTTTGATTAATCTATAGTGTCTAAACTATTGATAGCTAGATTATATATATAGTTTTGACTCATTAGTAAATTGGATTATTAGATAGTTAGTAGTTTTAGCTGATGATTTAGAGGCTAACCAACTTGTATCTAAAATAGGTGATCAGAGAGATTAGGATCTCCCTACTCGTGATATCCCGGAGCAAGTCAAGTACACCGATTCTATCTCTTTACTCTGTATTTCTTTCTTGTTTTTTGGTCTCATATTGACACGTTGTACACACGACTATTCATTGTTCAATGTTCACCGTTCATCGTTCATTGTTCATAGTTCATTGTTCCTTACTTGTACATTGGGGTGGGAAAATACTACAGATATATGACCAATCCTATTTTAGCTGGGCATTGACTAATATCTTAGGTCTCACATCGTACACGTGGGACCCTAAGCCGTACCATTTTTCATTATTCACTGTTCACTGTTCACTAGTTACCCAGCCGGTCACATACTATGATAGTTATTTCAAATGCATGTTACACTGATAGAATAGTTCATTGTTTCTGGATCCGTACCATAGTTTTATTGTTATTCCTGTACCACAGTTTAATATTCCTGTCTTGTACCATAGTTTATATCGTGATTTTTTTTTATGCATTTTAATTTACATTATTTAGAGTTTCTTGTCGGGGTTGTACTTTGCTCTTTTTCTGACAGAAAACGTTGCAGGTGTGCTTGTTGATATTTTACCACCTTGTGCCAGAGCCCGGAGATGGTGGAGATGTGTTTCAGGATGGACTCAGAGTTGCATGGCTCTAGTTTAGATCATTTTCTAGTTCATTAGAGTTGTATTGTATTGTATTGAGGATTTCAGGATTATATAATTTTTATTCATGTTACCAGATTTGTCTTCGGATGATATTGTATAAATATCTTGTGGATTGTGGTGATTCTGGGAACGTGTATAGCAGCTGTGATAGTTTATATTTCTTGATTCTTGGAGTTTTCCTTAGAATTGTACATCTTACTTCGTCGTGTCCATCGACGAAGGCTGGGCGTGTCCGACTCGTGTCCGATTATTCGGGAGCGGGTCGTGACATTTTTTTAGTGGTGGCCCATGCAGGTCAGTCCTAATGGCACTTAGGCTATAGAGTGCTATTGGGGGACCAGCAAAACTAAGGAAACTCAACACAGCATAGGATCCGTAGGAAATGGTTATGGTTATAGTTTTACTAAGGCTGTTGTTATCTTATAGTTTAGGCCTATTCTAACTGGTTTTCTATTTTTCAGAATGGTTCAAACACGCAACGCTAAGGATATTGATTCTCCTGCGCTCAAGGCTTTTAAGATTATCTATCTAATATATTTTTCTAGTATAAATATTTGATTTATAGTATTTGAGGTTTCATTAGATTTCCTCTTAATATCTAGAATTTCTAAAATTTCCTTGTTGCAATTCGAGTCATTTGTTTCTTATTTAAGATTTATTTTTTTAATCTCCTTGTCACGCTATCTGTTTCTCAGTAACTATTATTTCTAAGGACAAAAAAGTTCACCTTCCATTATGATTAGGGTTTAGAATTCGTATAAAATTTTGTAAACTCCTTTGAAATTCCTATGGATAGAGTTTGACAGAGTATTCGATGACCTACTATGACATGGCAGATGCGCACTGCAGTCATTTATCTGGATTATGGAGACCGCGGGTTCACTGCAGTCAGTTGCGCACTGGCGTGGCAGGAGCTCTAAGTCAAAGTAATTACAGGTATTCATAGGTTCTCGGATATTATTGAGGCTATGTCCTAAATCATAAAATTTTGATATCTTGAGTTGTTCCGATAACATGGATAAAAATTGAAAGAAATATTCGGTAAATTATTACTATATGAGTCATCGAGCAAAAGGTTCATTGCAGTCAGATGTACACTACACTGGCGGGATAGGAACTATAGGCAAAGTGATTTCAGATATGTATATTTTTTCGAATACTATTGAGATTATATCCGTGTTATACACCACGTTTTATCTTTTATTGCCATTGATAATTTTATCCGAAAATTTTCTTGACCTTATGTGAATCACTGCAATTGATTTCCTTTTCATTGATTTATCTTAGAAATTTATTAGGACCCTTCCTTAATATCTGTTAGTTCAATCTTTTCATGGTTTGATTTGGTGTATTGCGTATATTTTAATGGTTCCATATTTGATAGCTAAATTTTTAAATTCCTTATTTGTACCTAGTTGTATCATTTCTAAAGTTATTGTATTTTGACATTTATCAAGTTTAAATAATTTTTGTTCGTATTTTATTAACTCATGTTTAATTGATTTGAATTTCAATCATAGCCATGCTAGTTATACTTAAATAATTTTATTGAATTTAGGTCATAATATTTATGACTGTCAATTGGTGCTACTTTTAATATGCCTAAATTTTAAATTTTCTCACTTATCTTGCCTAGATTTTTCTTTTATTTTACTTTGATCATTTCTAGGAATTCATGGTTTTACTAGTTATACGAATCCTAGGTTTAAACAAATTTTCGTTATTTCTAAGTTTTCGTAATTTGTCAATCTTAAATGTATTTATTATGTCATTTGAAATTTCGAGGACGAAAATTTTCTAAGGGAGGTAGATTTGTAACCCCGCTTCCCGAATTATGAAATTTTTGAATTTTCTGGGGTTTTATTATTTAGACATATTTTATTTTACGGTTGTTTAAGAGAATATTTAATTGATTTACCTATTCATAAAAAATATAATTATCTTAATTGATATTAATTAAAAGCAATTTGAATTTAGTTTTAAAAAAAAATTTACTTCCCTCCAAACTTTTAAAATCCTTAATTTTGAATTACCAAGTTGTTATAACTAACTAGTGGTCCCCACGTAAATGTTTTAAAAATTCCTAACTGATTTTTTGCAAAACCACAAATTGTGAAAAGGGGAGGGACTCCTGGGATAAATTTTATTGTGTGGAAGGGCTTCTATGAAAATATTCTATTATTTTGGGTTTTCTGGAAAATATCCATTCGTATCTATTTAATTTCTTCTCTCTCTTTCCCATTCAGTTCAACTTTTTCCTCTAGCCGAGAGCAGGACTCTCGACCCTCTTTCCCCAAATTTCTGAACCCCAACCTAATTTCTTGAGCCATCAACGACTACTCCGGCGACGGGCGACCTCTTCCACGACGCCCGTGTGATCCACTCTGGCGTCGAGGGACTCCAGGCGGCGGCGGAGTCACCTCATCCGGCAATTAAGGGGCGACGGACCTCTTTCCTCGGCGAGCGACGGGCGGCTGTGCGTTCGATTCTCCGGCGATGGTCGGCTGGCCGTGGCTTCTCGGAGACGGCGACCGGATCTCTTCGAGGACAGTGATCGGTGGATCGGTGTGTCGAGCCTCGGCGCATGGCGAATCACTCCAGATCAGCCATGGCAGGAACCTCTACGGCAAGCATCATTGTTGGCGACGGTTCAGATGACGTTCCCTCTCAACGATTGCACTCTTCCTTTCCGGCTACTCTCCTTCTTTCTATCGGTGAGCTTTCGGTTCCGGCCGTTCAGATCTGGACCATCTCGTCGAGAATCAACGACCTCTTCAATCGAACGATCGACTTCTGATTTGCCTTTCCTATTTCTGTTCGAGTTGGGTTTGAATTAATGCCGCAACTGAGTTCTCGAGTACAACTAGACTCGTGGATCACCTTCGACCCAGTGGAACGTGTTCTCATCTCCATAGGATCTTCTCTTCAGGTAACTCCTATCTCTTTTGGTGCTGTAGAATGCTGCTTTGGGATTTTGAATAAGTGCGGTGTGTGTCATATCTGGAATAGAATGGGACGTGTCCTGTGTGCGAGTTAGTGATGTTCATGTCCGATCAGGGTGTGTGTCCAGGAACTGGGCGTATCTGGAATGGGAGTTTAGCGTTGGCAGGATTTTCCATTTTGATTTGTAAACAGTTGAATTGTATATTTTCTTTTTGATTTTTGTTTCCAATGGCAGTATAATTTTTCTATGATTCAATTTGGTTGTATAATTCCCTTGGCTGAATTGATAGGGGTGTTTAGACAGGGAGGCAACTGAAACCCGTAGAGTTGTGATTGGTCCGTGTCCTGCTTAGCTGTGTCAGCTGTGTCTTGTGTCCATAGTTGGAGGTGGTGCGAAGGAATTAGAACACATATTTCGGTTCAGTGGAGTTAGTTCTGTATGTGTGTACTGGCTGGACATTGGCTTTGAAGGACTACTGAATCTTTTGTTTTATTTTTGGTTACATTTTTGTTCTATCTATTTTGCTAGCTGTAGAATAGGAGTTGTGAAGTAGCCATTATTTTCAGATGTGTTTGATGGGATGGGTTGCAGGTGCATAGGGCTATGTTATTGGATTAGGAGTTGTATTTTGGAGTTCTTGCTGGGTTGCTAATAGAGAGCTCAACAACATTTTTCGACTGGGAT
Organism: Iris pallida; assembly: GCA_029216955.1. Taxonomy (NCBI): domain Eukaryota; kingdom Viridiplantae; phylum Streptophyta; class Magnoliopsida; order Asparagales; family Iridaceae; genus Iris; species Iris pallida. The sequence continues at coordinate 8,404,650 of JANAVB010022999.1, forward strand.
TAGTTAGCCTATTTTTTGAGTTTCTATGTGCTCTTGGTCTAGGTTAAGCTACAGGTAAGGTGTATGCTTGTGATAGAGCATTAGGTTGCGAGAAAGACTTGGACATTAAAGGCTTCGTGTGTCCTACTGGACATGTTCGGGTGTTCTTGAACTATGGTTCTAGGGTTGGTTGCCCTGTGAATTAAATTGCAGAGGCTACAGGCGGGAATCTTGTTCTTTGAATTCTCAGTTTAAAATGTCTAGATGCACTCTTGGTTGTATGGATTTGTCGAGCTTTTGAGTAGAATTATAATGTTTAATCTGGGTTGACAATTGATAAATTGAATATTGGAGAGGTGACTCTAGGAAAAAGGTCAACAGTATTGGAGTCGAGTTTTGCTGTATTAACAAACTAGATCCTTAAATAAACCTTGTTGTGACTATCTAAGGGTCATAAAGGGAAACATGTTTGAGGTAGTAATATCCTTTTAACTAATAATAATGAATGTTTAATTCTTTTATTAATATTGCTAAACAGTTTAGATCAGTAAAAATATTATTACTATTTAGTAAGAATTTCAAATATTTAAACTATATTTATCAGTTTGTCCAAAAGCCTATTTTATAAATTGCTAGTAGGATTGATATATGCTATTTTCTTGCTAAAAACACTATATGAAGATGTGTTAGTTAGATTATATTAATTAGTAAGATTTGTTATATAATTTTGTAATTCGGTAATATTTTAATACCAATATTTTTATAGTTTAGCTAGAGAGCATCTTCTAAACATAAATGACTTTGCTAAATATAGTTAAGTATTTTCAATAGTATTTTGATTAATCTATAGTGTCTAAAATGTTGATAGCTAGATTATATATATAGTTTTGACTCATTAGTAAATTGGATTATTAGATAGTTAGCAGTTTTAGCTGATGATTTAGAGGCTAACCAACTTGTATCTAAAATAGGTGATCGGAGAGATTACGATCTCCCTACTCGTGATATCCCGGAGCAAGTCAAGTACACCGAATCTATCTCTTTACTCTTTATTTCTGTCTTGTTTCTTGTTCTCATATTGACACATTGTACACACGACTGTTCATTATTTATTGTTCACCGTTCACCGTTCATTGTTCATAGTTTATTGTTCCTTACTTGTACATTGGGGTAGGGAAATACTACATATATGTGACCAATCCTATTTTAGCTAGGCATTGACTAATAGCTTAGGTCTCACATCGTGCACGTGAGACCCTAAGCTGTACCATTTTTCATTGTTCATTGTTCACTGTTCAGTGTTTACCTAGCCGGTCACATACTATGATAGTTATTTCAAATGCATGTTACACTGATAGAATAGTTTATTGTTTCTGGATCCGGTACCAAAGTTTTATTGTTATTCCTGTACCACAGTTTCATATTCATGTCTTGTGGCATAGTTCTTATCGTGATTCTTTTTGATGCATTTCAGTTTACTTTCTTTAGAGTTTCTTGTCGGGGTTGTACTTTGCTCTTTTCCTGACAGGATACATTACAGGTGTGCTTGTTGATATTGTACCACCTTGGGTCAGAGCCCGGAGATGGTGGAGTTGTGTTTCAGGATGGACTTAGAGTTGCAGTGCTCTAGTTTAGATCATTTTCTAGTTCATTAGAGTTGTATTGTTTTGTATTGATGATTTCAGGATTGTATAATGTTTATTCATGTTACCGGATTTGTCTCCGGATGATATTGTATAAATATCTTGTGGATTGTGGTGTTTTTGTGAACGTGTATAGCAGCTGTGATAGTTTATATTTCTTGTATCTTGGAGTTTTCTTTAGAATTGTACATCTTACTTCGTCGTGTCCATCGACGAAGGCTGGGCGTGTCCGACTCGTGTTCGATTATTTGAGAGCGGGTCATGACAAGACTTGCCTGAGCATATCCCCGATGCTGACGTTCGAATCGAAAGTGGGTGATCCGGTTGAGTGTAAGTGCCAGTCGTATTCCTTATCTGAGCTTTCAGGGATCGTTGCCGGTGTAACATAACCTAGCCCACATCTGGTTTTGTTGTAATAGTCTCGTGGTTTTCCAGCCGGGACCGACGATTGTAAAGATAACCGTCGTCCAGTGCCGTAGTTTAAGCCTGGTGTAGTTTCCAGATCATACCCTTTTTTTTGCATAAGGTACTTCGATTGGGAACTATACAGATAAAGGGGCAGTCTCCTGGTGTCGGGTTCGAGATCAACTTCTTCTACCCTAAAAGGTTGGGGATCATTCTTCCGGCCGAAGATAATTGCATGATCTTCTCCCTTGATTATGCGGTAAGCGTCTTCCACTGGAGTAAGTTGGTTCGCGGCATAGATATTTGTCACCTGTGTGTGCAGGTGGGTGCCTATACCGTGTTCCATAGCATATATTGTACAAAGCTTATTAAGCTCGAGGTAGTTCAAAGATACCCTTTATTGATGAAAAAAGGTATCTTTTCTAGTGGGATTACATCATCTGCGGATGGAACATCAGTGTGAGCAGCCACATACTTGGCCAGCCCTTGCTCTTCTTCAACCACCCTTGTGTCAATGAGGACTGGAAGGATGACTTGGACAGCTTAATCATCAGGGGCTCCGTGGGTGGAGCAGGATGTGGAGTCGTTGGCGTACTAGCCACCCCCAGCTTGGTGCTCGGTGCTGGGCGGGGATTTATTGGCTGGCTAGCAGTCCCCGGCTTAGCGCTCGGCTGTCGATTCATTTTAGGAAGACGAATTGTCATCGGCCTGACAGAGGGATTGAGCTCCTCTGTTTGTTGCTGGCTAGCTTTAGGCAGCCTGATTGACAGTGGCTCTGTCGTGGGTCTTGGTGCTTGGCCAGACCTTGGCAGTCGGATTATCGTCTGTTCCTCCTGTGTAGAGAGGCTAATTGCGTCCTTACGCATAGTGGCTATAAGGGGCGCAGTTATGCCAGGTTTGCGGGCTTGGAGGTGGATCGTCAGAGGTTCTTCTGATCCAGTTGTTGCCTCAGTTTGAGCTTGAGTATCTCCTTCGACAAGATGCTTTTTCGACTTCTCGTACAAGCATGAATCTGAGTAGTAGGATTCGACCACTTTGAAGGGATCGATGTCGACAAATTCTGTCCTCACGAAGCCGTACTTGTCGACGTACTTGAAGCACTGGTGCAGTGTAGAGGGCACGATCATGTAATCGTGTATCCAAGGACGCCCCAGGAGAATATTATAGGAAGTATCCGCATCTATTACATAACAGGTCACTTCTGACTGAAGGTCGCTAATTTGGCACTTCAAGCGAATCTTCCCGATCGGATAGCTTCTGCCTGAATTGAAACTGCTGATGGCGGTGCTTATTGGCGTCAGGCGATGCATTAGGATGTGCAGATGATGTAGTAGGCTATTCGGGATGATGCTTATGAAAGAACAAGGATCAATATGCATCCGATCCATCTTGATATCGCCAATATACCCAGTGTAATACAGAGGGCTATCGTGCATGTTGGTCTTGATAAGCATATCCTGCGGAGTAAAGATGATGTTTGGCATTGTGCCTGTGCAAGCGCTATTTTGGAGATCTGCAGGTGAGCTTTTCCCAGTGAGATTGGATTGGGCCAGATATGCGTCGGCATTCTGGAGTGCTTCACTTAGTGCAACACGGACATCCTTGGAGAGTCTCAGGAGCTCGTATAGCAACAATTTGGCCGGTATATTGGCCAATTGTGCCAAAATGTCAAAGTTGTATGGCCTCTCCAGTCCATGAGGCGTCTCTCTTCGGAGCAGTTTGTCGAAGCGAGTCTCCTTCGGCCTAGCCTTGTTGGTCGTCGAAGGCTGCGAAGGTCCTGGAGCATCAGCAGCTGTCGGTTGATGGTCTTCAGCCGAGTTACCCGGTGGAGGTTGGATTTGTGCACCGGAGCGGGTAACAACAGCAGTAGCTTTTTCGACCTCTGCCGAGATTGTGTGACATGATTTGACTTTCCCATTCTTCTTCTTGCTGGTGGAGGGAGGTGCATACTGAGTCACTTCAGGTACCAGATCCGGATGGACCCACATGACCTCCCCTCGTGATGTGGTAAGAGCACTAGGTCAGCATCCTGGTTTCAGGGAGGTGGAAGGTTAGCGATCTCCATCCTTGCTCTGGGGACGGGTACTACTCCATCTTGAGTCTTTGTCGGAGGGAAGCTGCCAAATTATACTGACATCATGTTGGCTGCTACGGTCACCTCTTCGAAATCAATCGCCAGGGCCTTAGAATCAATGAGATGCTGGATGTATCGCTTCAGTTGGTAGCAGTCAAGCATAGCATGATGGACATAGCAATGGTAGTAGCAGTACTTGGGGTTCTCCATTTCTGCAGGTCGAGATTCACGCCTTGGAGGAGGGAGCTGAATTCGACCTCCTTGTATGAGCATGTCTAATATGGGCTTGACTAGGCCGTCCTCGAAGGAATAGGTCATCTGAGGCCACTGCTTCTCTACTGGCTTCGGTTCAGGATTCGGTGCTGTGTCGGCCAACATAGCCTGTTTGGCCTTATTGTCTCGATTGTTGGAGGGATTACCACCATTGTTGCTGTTGGTGCTAGGGCGTTTGTCCTTGTCTTCTCCTTCTGAGACGTGCAATCCCAATTGGCGAGCTTTTTTTAATTTGTCTTCTATGCTAGTGGCACTGATAATGAAAGTCTTCCAATCCTTAAACTGACTTTCGCCCATCCAGAAGCTGATCATGGAAAGTAGCCTCTTTTGGCAAATTTCAATTAAGGAGGAATCAGGGTTACCGGAAGGCAACTTCATCGCGGTCTGGCGAAACCGCTCGATGTAGTTTCTTATCAGCTCCTTTTCTCCCTGGACAACGTCCATGAGGGTGGACATTGTCACATCTTGTCCTACTTAGTAGAACCTCTCCAGGAACATACGTTTGAAGCCGGCGAAGGAATGGATGCAGTTGTCCGGCAAGTTGTGGTACCAGTCGAAGGCGACCCCCTCCAGTGCCCCGATGAACAATCGTGTAAGGATAGCGTCGTCATGAGGCAGATGGTCGATTGTGACCTCGAAGTAGGTGATTTACCTTCTTGCAGATGTCTTTCCATCATACGGATTGATGTTGAATGGTTTATATCTTGGTGGAAAGGAAACATCTCTCCATGCAGCAGGATACGGTTGTCATACCCTGAGGTCTTGGCAGTTTTCTCGGGCGTAGAACATGGCCCGGAGCTCCTGGACCTCTCTTCTTGCCTCCCTGGCCTCGTCTTCAGTGGAGGGAGCCGATATTTCAGGAGGATTATCACCCGGGTTTGGTACAGCTGAGTTCGATTCAACATTGACTTTGGGACCTAAGCTTCTTTGGCCAGGCGTCCTTCCTTACAGAGTTGGAAGGGCCGCTTTGATCTCTTCCACGGACTTGACCAAGGCATGCAGTATGGCCTCCAGAGTGACGATACGTTGGCGATTACTGGAACCATCTTGGTTGCTATCCGTCATGAACACCGTCCTCACGTGAAAAGAGATGGAAGAAACGGTGGAGGATGTGCCCTATGAGTCATACCCTTGTATAGAGAAATTGTCACGGTACGTGAGAATGTTCTCCTCTGGTTCGGACTCAGAAGGAGTCGTACCCCCAGCTTCAGAGCTCGCCTCATCTTGAGAGTTGTGGACGTCCTGGGGGACGTCCGGATCTGCTGCATCTGTTGGGTGAATCATTTCCTCTGGATTATCTTCTTGGAATACCAGATTGTCGTAGATATTTAGGAGAGTGCTACCCCCGGCTCCAGTGCCTTCCAGAGATGTGGACGACGAATCTCCAAGTGTGGCAAATTTCATCTTTGAGCGGGTACCTTGGTAAACTCCTCTTGTAACGGTGGTAGACAACCGCTTAGAAGAGAGTTTCTTGGTTACGCCGGTGGAGATTTTCGGACTGGAGACATTTGTTTTCTTCCCTCTACCACTTCCAGGAATCTTTAGAGCAGAATTGCAGGAGGCGACGAGAAGCGCCTCGTCTTCTGAGCTTGGGTGTTGCAGCCGTTGGAAGACGGACTGCCGGTCTTCTTGTACTGCTGCCTTATTGCAGCAGCAATTGATAATGACTTGGGGTGCATTGATGTCCCTTACAGGACTCTATGCATATTAAATCTTCGTCTCTTTCCTTGCGTTTATGAAGAATCACGTTGCACAAGTCACCCATTTTGTGGGCCCGGGAGTTCCGAGCCCATGAGCGTGTTGGCCTCCTGCCTGCTCCCTGATGTTGGGATAGCACGAGTACTTGCCATTGATCCTTGTTGGGAGATTCTTGATAACTATCATGTTCGTTGGCCGCCGAGGGCTGGACACGAATAGTTTTATACAACTTTCCATCAGGTGCCCGCGTAATAGTCAGCGGGACGCCCGGATAGTCAGAAGTTGGGACAGCCGACTGAGCTCGTCGAGCTTGTGCTGCCCGAGACTTCTTCCTTCTAGCACCTGAGAGTGCATAGTAGGAAAAGTCTATGGAGATTGGCACATGAGAGCATCTGGGGTCAGGATCGCCTGAGAGGCGGTCGAAGACTGACCGTGAGCCCTATGGGACAGATGGTATGCGGCTGATATCAGTGGCCGTGTAGGCTTTCTACATGCAGCTATCCTTTGTGGTCGCATGAGCCTTCTGTATGCGGCTAGAATCGGTGGCCGTATGAACCTCCGGGATGCGGCTGGAAGTCATGGCCGTGCAGGCTGCCTGCATGCGGCTGGCAGTTCTGGCGGCATGGGCTTTCTGCATGCGGCTAACTTTTGTGGCCGTATAAGTTTTCTCCATACGGTTGTCAGTTGCACCGTATGAGCCTTCTCCATGCGGCTGGCACCTTTATGCGGCTTGGACCGTATAGAGTTCCTCTTTGCCCCTGCAAGTCCAACATCATAGTATTTCCTTCTGCAGGACTTGGGGACAACAGAGTCCTCTATAGTCTGAAGTGGGGTTGCCTGCGAGGCTTCTACGCCATCTTGAGCAACAAAGAGTACTTCTTCGAGAGCTTGGGAAGGAGAAAATGATTTGGGCCTCCACTCCCTGCGGGCCTTCTTCGTGCAGGCTCGCCGCTGGACCGGGCCTGCGCTCCCGTCGGAGAGCATTTTTTCAAACGCCTGCTGGTCGAACCGGGCGACCAGTATTTGTTGAGTAGAGCCAAGTTTGGCTGCATCCGATTGCGTCACCAACTCCTCAATCATAGAGAAGTTAGTCCCCTGCAGAGTCGCCATCGTGTTTGCCAATGGTTGTAAAAGTACAAAATAATTTTATAGGAGGACTGAACTTAGACTCATAGTACAAACTCGCTCGTACAAAGAAAGCCTAGGAATGAAAACCTAGGTACAACAATCTAGGTACGATTGTTTATTTTTGATTCTGGGGGGTGACGATACAGGCTCGGGAAAGCGACGACAGCTCTGCCTTACTCCTTGGACGATCGGACGTAGCCTTGGCTCTGATGAAGTAATGCTCTCGGGATATGTGGGAAGAATCCTCTGTGCGTGCCTTTATCTCTCTGTGTGTCCAGCCGGATGGAAAGAGTCTCTTTCTCTCTGGAATTCTCCTCCTCTTTTTCTCCAGGCTTTACAAGGGAATGGCACCTTGCTATTTATAGAAGTGGGGATGTGATCACTAGGGTTTGCAATGATTGCCCCTTTGAAAAGTCGACGGCCAATCATCTGGACCATTAATCTTGATTGTATCACATCTGGGCAGTTAATTCTTGATTGTGCCAAATTCGTATGGACAATTAATGTTGATTGCAATGAATCTTCATAATTTGTCATGACAAGCTCGGATCTCCCGCCACGTGTTCAATTTGCTTAATTACAACAAATCTGATTTGATCCGAGTAATTATGGTGATTGTACTAAATCTGGTTGTTATGATTTGCGAGCAGCCATAACTCCGAGAGGATATGACAGCCACGTGTCTCAACTGTCATGAGGATCGCCACGTGTATGAGGACCGCCACGTATCTCAACTGTCGTGAGTGGGATGTCCTGACAGAGCCGCATGAGTGTGGTCTCTAAGTGAACCACATACGGGTAGCCCCCACGATCCTAGCCGCATGAAGGTAGCAGCCGCATGAGGGTGACAGCCTCGTGAATGAGGCAGCCGCATGAAGTAGGCAGCCGCATGAAGGTGGCCGTCGCATAAAGGAGACAGTCGCATGAAGGAGACAGCCAGATAAAGGAGGCAGCCGCATGAAGGTGGCAGCGACATGAAAAGGGCAGCTGCATAGGGGTGGCAGCCGCATAGGGAGCTTTGGGATTTGGCAGATCATGCCAGCTATAAAAGATTTTCTTCTTTTTCCTAGGAACACGCCATCATGTCAGAGTCATCATTTCGACTTTTATGTCAGAGCTGGCATTGTCAGGGCTGCCGTCAGAGTAATTAATTCAAGCTGCTAATTTATGGCCAGTTGTCGGATCGGACAGTGTGAGGCCACGTGGCATGGAGCCATCCGAGCCGCATGAAGGACTTTTGGAGCCGCATGTGGCACCTTCTATTTGTGAGCCGTATAAGATCCTGAAGGACTTATGAGCCGCATGAGGCTCCTTCTGTTTTGAGTCGCATGGGCTTTTCTTGTCTTTTTTCATGCTTTTACAGTGGGTGTTGAGCTTAGTGGCTGACCAAGTGGTCCTGGCCGTGGGCTCTAGTTTTTTCTTCTTGTTGATGGGGATTTTGGAGGCACACTGCGGTGTTTCGGTAACGTCAGTCGCCGAGTCTGACGAGCTGCGTGCGGGGTGTCCGCCACCCTCCATTGGGGGGAAGACATCATCATTGTCTATCTCGACGAGAGCACATAGGGTGTTATCGGGGTCTAGGAAGCCTGCTTCTATAGCTTGTTGAAGTCTGTCAGCCGGGACTATACTCAACATAGCTGGGACGATCGCGAGATCTCTCCCGGAGGTGAGAGGGGATCCATCAGGGGGATCGGAATGGATGATCAAAGCCATCTGGTCTTCTACTTAGCTGCTCGGGGAAGAGTCATTTGTTTGATATGGGTCAGTGGGCTTCTTGATCAACTCGGGAGTGGTCGGGCTTGGTTAGGGATGCTTCTGTAGAGTGTCGAACGGGATAACGGTGAGGATGTCGAACTGGTTGTTGATAAGGATACCCGGGGGATCATAGGTGGCGTTGGCCTTCTCCAAAGGAGGTCTGGAGCCGGGGGAGCTATCGATCTCAGCAAAATGAGAGTGAGAGTTAGGGAGGGAGAGAATGAGGGATGTGGAAATAATTTAGGTTGTCTTTCGGGAGTTCTGTTTGCGGGGGGTTTTCTTCTGAAGCTCCAAGTGGGCTTTGAAACAAAGCCTAGGTAGGTGTCCTCTGGACTGGCAGTGCCTGCAGATGATTATGTTGTTATCGTACTCCAGATTTTGGAAGTGTGACCGTCCATCGAGGTTGATCTGAATCTGATTGGGGGGGTCTGAAGATGGGTCCCGTTCCACGCATATCTTCACGTAGTTGCCTTTGGATAAGGTTCGTGTTTCTTCTGCGATAGCCACCAGAGATCCAAAAGAGCTCACGATTCTCTTGAGAGTTGTGGGAGCGAAGCAGACTAGGAGTATGTTTGGGAGGGTGATCCACGTCGAGATGATCGTAGAGTCGACTAATGGCTGAAGTCAGGCGACCATTTTGCAATCTTGGCGTTGTGTGCTCTGATGCGAGTGGTGCCTTTGGCCCAGACTAAAGAGTAGTCGGGGTCAGAGGAAAGATGAAGGAGAAGGTGTTTGGGATCCAATGGGGCTATCATGTAGGCGGAGGTGAGCCCCCAACCTGCGATCGCCTCTTGGACAACGGTGATCTTGGGGCACCCAAAGGGGAACTTCAACATGAATGTCCTAACAAACTGGCAGAGAGAGGATATCTCTGCCGAATATAATAGGGTGTAAATGGGTTGCCCGTCGAAAGGATGCTGGAATTTGATGTCTGGCCGAACGGTGTCAGAGGGGGTAGAGAGAATGTCGTCCAGCGATCTGGTCTCAGGATCTTCGCAAAAGATGTCCCGGAGGAGACCCCCGAGGAAATGGGCGCATGGGCCACGGCGGGAGTGGGCGCATGACCTCCAGGGGGTGAGCGCATGGTCTTCCAAGCGTGGGGGAGTGGACACATACCCGCAACGGGGAGTGGGTGCATGCTCTTCCTGGGAGGATGGAGAGAAGGACCCGAGTCGGACGGGTCGGGGATGGGCGCATAGTCGTCAGCTTAGGGCTGAGCCGGGCCTGGCGTAGTGGGCACATACCCCCCCGGGAGAAGGGGAGGCACATGACCTAGGGAGGGAACGGTAGGCGCATAGCCTTCCGAAGAAGGGATGGGCGCATGGCTTCCCTCGCAGTGGTTGGGCACAGGACTGGTGTGGGGCGCATAGCCAACAACGGGCATGTAGTCGCCCCTCAGAGCCGCGGGCGCATAGCGGGACCGTGGCACATAGCAAGCTACTCCCCCAACTGTCACAGCATTTTTGGAGGGGATTTCAAAATTTGAATTCGAATTTGAGGAGGGCGAGGCGCTGAAGGACGGGAGGATCCAAATCCCGCGGATGTTAACGAACCGGCGGCCCGGCTGCACTGGACGTACAGGGAGGGGAGGATGCGGAGGGCCTCCGACGGAGAAGGCCACCGTAGCGGGGCGGCATTAGGCGGCTTCCACTCGCAGCTACTGGGATCTGGCTGGCAGCGTCTCGGAAGGACGGGCGAGGGGACGGGGGCGGAGGGCGGGGGTGGCCACCGCAGCTTGGGGGCTACCCCGATAGAGGCACGGCCGACCAAGGCCAACTGTGCCGGCGTCCACGTAAGCGACAATGGCTGAGCCTCAACAGTGCACTCGCATGGGGCCACTTCGAAGGTTGGGGCGCGGCGCCAGCGCGGGTGCCTCCGAGAGAGAGAGAGGGAAGGAGCTGGAGCTGGAGCCGGCCCGCCGTGGTGGCACAGCCACGACGCCGAGAACGGGGGGGAGGACGGGCGGGGAGAGCTCATACGACCATGGGGAGAGCCAGGAGATGGAAGCTATATATATATATATATATATATATATATATATATATATATATATATATATATATGTTGATATATTCATAATGAATGAGAAAAGGGATTAATAAAATAGAACATATACACACACACCCACATGCAAACCAACAACAAACCCATACCATTTCCAAACATTAAACCCAAACCCTCTTCAAACCCAAGCAGTGAACTCGCCCCCCCATACTTTCAAAGAACCAAAAGTCAGTATATACATAGTATCAAGAGGAAGGGGATTTACGCAAAACCTAAACTCTAACCCTAATCTCCTCAACCGCCGACCCCTGAGCGGCCATCCGCCGCACGCGGCCAGGTCCACCGCAAACTGAGCACACAGCAAGGGGTAGCAACAACAGCAGCGAGCAAGTGCAACTTCGCAGCAAAGTTTTACAACGATCGATTGATCATTTTTCGACCGATCTTTCCTATACGAAGTTCATATATACACTTTTACCTCCTTTCAAATGCTTCGTTTTTAGACGTACCATGTTACCAGATAAATCGATGCGTACATCGATAAAAATCTGTTTCGTAAACAAGAAACATGGATGTCCAACACCCATATTGGAAGGCAGGTTTCTGCCAAAGCATAGCGATATTTAGAAATGTACTTAAACGTAATTATATACTATATAAACAGTAAAAAAAACCCTATTATTTCTTTTAATTATAGATGAATATACAATGAGATAATCCAGACAGAAAATGCGGAAAAAACTTAAAAAACTGTCTTCGAAAAACATAGAAAACCTCCGAGTCGACATGCATCCCGCCAAACCGGGCAACGTGGTCGCGAACCAAAAGTATCAAAAGGTGCGTATCGGCTTCGTGGACGTATGGGCTTTGACGGAATTCAAATTGGCTGCGTGTGTGCGACAAATTTGATACGTATCCGTCAAAATTCACCGTATCGACCTCTCTGCAAATTTCCTAATTACTTTGTGCACGTTCATTAAATCGAGACGAAACTTGCACCAACAGGACCGTATCATTTTTTTGGTCCTATACGCCAAGTTTGGTCCAATTCTAAAACTGTTGTTCGGATCGCCGTTTTGCGGGCCCTACGATCTGACTCAACATGCGATTTTGTGCACGGCCCGCCGGAATCCAACTTTGGACATACGGTTGGATTGGTATCGAGAAACTGGACCCATAAACATGTAGTTTGATGATTTAGAGACAATAGACTCTGGCATGCTTTTTGGTGCAAGCGGGTCCAACGACGGATATCGTTTTGCCCTTGTGTCCAGAATTGGACTTATGGACTGGCAATTTCATCTAATTTGATAATTCTAAAAATGTTTGTAATATTTATTTCAACATCCAAACACTTTTGCACGAGTTTGACTTTTGTGGCTCACTGAGTGGTATAGTATTATTAATTTTACCAGCTAAGTACCTCAGGCAAGTATACTTTCTGATTGCTTTCGATTCATAGTAGCCTTTCCATTGTATGTTTATACATATGCTCTTTCTTGTTGACACATTGTTACAAGGATTAGTGTCATGGATCTCTACATACTATATTTCGTGATTGTCGTGTTTTCATGTTTCGTGACTTTCTCGAGTCCATGAGTACTAGTTAGGAGGAAAAATATCTTAGTAGACATGTGGACTACCCAGAACTATCCCTCATATCTTTTGTGGAGAATAGCAGCTGCACACGACACATGCAGGGTGCCTGATTTTTCTCTAGCCATTCACATATCGAAACTGATATTTCAAAACACATAGATGGTTGTATTCTACTTGCCTTTACTTTTTTTTCTTCACCAATTGCCATGTCATCCCATTTACATGTTTTCTCTAGTTGATACATCATGTTATAGAGTTACTTACTTGCTTTCTAGACATGCCTTGATATTAGTCACTTTATAGTTTCATTTCACATATGTTATTTTCATGTCTTGTAAATTTTATTGTGTTTCCATATTTTCGTCAGTTTGTGTACTTGTTTCATTCCTGATTGGAAACCAACATTTTTCATGTTAGCTGAGACTTCACTTAGCATTGGATGATAGGGGTCTACTTTCAGGCCAAACCTAGAGATTAGATAGATGTGGTATCATTTTCATTAATTCTAAGAACCATGTACCTTCTTTAAATATAAACATTGTAAATGTTGTAATCAATTTAGAAATGTGAATAAGCAATAAATGTTATACTTATGTGATTTTGAGCATTATGGACGTGACAGCGTTCTACTGTCGACTCTACAGCGTAGGCTGGCTTGGACACGTCTCGTATTCGAAAAGCGGGTACGGGTCGAGATAAGTTTTTGTGGTGGCCCATGCAGGTCAGTCTTCAAAAAATGTGCAAACTCGTGGTAGTATCTAAGCTAGTCGTACTATTACGAGCCTACGATTAGGAAACGCTCATTCACATTCGGAATAATTTGAATTTAGGAGGATGACTAGGAATAGGAGTCCCTTATCCAATCTGGTTGTTGGGTAGCTAAGATCGGTATATAAGCCAAGTGATTTAGGTAGAATTCAAACATTATTAGATAAACTAGGAATAAGAGTCCCTTATTCCTAAAAGGTTGTACCATTATGTTTTGATACGATGGTAGGATCTAAGGGAGGTAGACCGTTCACTTGATAAACTATGACTCCCTATGATACAATTCCTAATCTTGACCATTTGTTTAATTTATTTTCTTCCCTGTAATGCTCATCACCCTATAGTAAAATCCTTATTGCTTAATCATTACCCATTGGACATGGATAATTATTCGACCAATGTTTTATTTCCAATCCATTGAGTTTGAGCCTAACATGATCTATTACCCATTATCTACTCCGAGTTTGTTTTGTTAAAATTCAAGATATATATAGGTTTTCCCTTGAACATGAATGTTAAAGGAATCAAAATTAAAGTTTATATTTCTCTTGTCTTCAATCATTTTCTTCCTGATCTATCGTTGGATTTTCAAAATTGATACTTTTCTTCAAGAATAGATACTTATATTTTCCTATCATGATCAACTTGTTCTAGAATCTTCTTTAAAATTCTATGGATATTGTTGGAATTGTTTCGATGACTCATAATAGCAAGCTAGCAATACACTGTCGCCATTCACTTGAATTATCAAGACTACGGGTTCACTGCAACCAGCAGCGCACTGGGAAGGCATGACCCCTATGTTGAAGTAATTTAAAGTTAGAATGGATTAACGAATATTATTCAAACTGTGTCTTGGTTGTCCTATTTCGTCTTTGAGTTATTATGTTAATTTGGATAGAGGCGATATAGTATTCAATACCGTATTCTTGCTTGAGTCGTGGTACCAAAGGGTTTACTGCAGCCAGATGTATACTGGCGAGACATAAATCCTTGATAAAATGACTTGGACATGCTTACGGTGTTTTTTGATACTATAGAGGCTATATCCTTATTGACGTACGACTATTCATTTTCCAAATTGATGTCCTATTTCCTATTACCGTCGTATTCTCGATAAATTGGTAGCCCTTTCCTCCTTATTAGCTTTCTATCTGATTCATCATTAAGTTCCTTCGAATAATCATTTAGAACAAATTACCATATTTGATTTATTCAACTAGGATCATAACCGCATGTGGATTTTGATTCTATAATCGTGCCTAGATAATTTTGCTTCATGCTAAAATGATTTTTTTATCGTTCCTGAGAGACCTTGATCGTGTCTAAAACTATTTGACTATAGTCGTAGTCGTGCTTATATTATTTCTAATGCTTAGATTTTATTTCTACTATGATCACGACTATTTTTGATCATGTTCATGCATGTGCCAAAATTTCTAATTTTGATTTAGACTTCACCTAAGTTTTGATCGTTCTCAAGCATTTTTGCTCGTGACTAGATCATTTTTAGTATAATTGATCATACCAAATCACATCTTCTTTTAATCTTATTTCGATTTATCCGTGATTACGCTCATCTAATTTTGGTCGTATCACTCTTCTTGATTATGTTTTTAGTAGTGTCTAGTCCTATCCGTTGAAATTCGAGGACAAATTTATTTCTAAGGTGGGTAGTTTTGTAATCCACCTACCCAAAATTTTAATATATTTTATTTTATTTTATTTTACTTGAATTATAATTTTTAGAATTTTATAAATAAATAAATAAATAAATATTATTCAAGGCCCTAAGTCATGGTTATGATTGGAGTACAAGATGACTAGAAATCGTGGCACGGATAGCATTGTCGCGTGCCTTGACTAACGTATTAGCCAGGGTAGGGAAGGCCGAGTCATAAGTATGTCCAATCTAGGAAAACTAGACTAAGTTGCGACAAGAACCCTGTAAATAGTTTAGTTATTTAATATTAACATTATTGACTTGTAGGAAACCCGATGGTACCAAACTAGTCCGAACTGGACTAAACCGAGCCAAGCCCATGTAGAGGTGTAATGTGCGGAGGGACGTCCATGTAGACATATTTGGTGTGTACATATACTTCGTATTTAATTTAAGGGATTAACGAATGTTTTCTAAATATTCGTTATATGTATGAATTATTTGTTCTTGATATTTACATAGGACATTCAAGAGTATTATTAGGTTTATGGGGACCAAATGGAGTGGGGGTGGCGTGTCCGGCCCGAAACTATCATACCCCTATTATAGGATTATATTATTCGCATTATCATCACCATTATTATTATTATTATTATTATTATTACTATTGCTATTATTATTATTATTATTATTATTATTATAATATTTATTATTATTATCATTATTTATTATATTTAGGAATAGCTTTATTGTAGTCTATCTTGTATTTTGTGAAATAATTATGTATGTGCACATTTTATATAAACCAGGTACTTGAAAAGGTATTATTATGATTTTGCTAGATGTTATGGAGTAGCTAATATGTTTTATTATATATCAACATATATCTATGTACATTTATATATATATATATAATATATATATATATATATATATATATATATATATATATATTGATATATACATAATGAATAAGAAAAAAGATCAATAAAATAAAACATATACACACATACCCACATACAAACCAACAGCAAACCCATACCATTTCCAAACAGTAAACCCAAACCCTCTTCAAACCCAAGCAGTGAACCCGGCCCCCTATACTTTCAAAGAACAGAAAGTCAGTATAGCCAACCCATATACATAGTATCGAGAGGAAGGGGATTTGCGCAAAACCTAAACTCTAACCCTAATCTCCTGATCCCCGGACCCCTGGGCGGCTACACGTCGCCAGCACCACCGCCGTGCATGGCCAGGGCTGCCACAAACCGAGCACAAAGCAAGGGGTAGCAACAGCAGCATTGAGTAACAGGTGCAACTTCGCAGCGAAGTTTTGCAACGATCGATAGATCATTTCTCGACCAATCTTCCCTGGTATAAAGTTCATATATACACCTTTACCTCCTTTCAAATGCTTCATTTTTAGACACACCATGTAACCCGATAAATCGATGCGAACATCGATAAACATCTTTTTCGTAAACAAGAAACATGACTGTCCAACACCCATATTGGAAGGCAAATTTCTGCCAAGCCATAGCTATATTTAGAAATCTACTTAAATATAATTATACACTATCTAAACAGTAACAAAACCCTATTATTACTTTTAGTTATAGATGAATATACAATGAGATAATCCAGATAAAAAATGAGAAAAAAAACTTGAAAAACTGTCTTCGAAAAACATAGAAAATCTTCAAGACGACGTGCGTCCCGCCAAACCGGACAATGTGGTCACGAACTAAAAGTTAAGAAAGGTGTGTATCGACTTCGTGGACGTTTGGGCTTTGGCTGAATTCAAATTATTTGCGTATGTACGACGAATTTGATGTGTATCCGTCAAAATTTACCGTATCGACCTCTTTGCAAATTTACCAATTACTTTGTGCACGTTCGTCAAATTGAGATGAAACTTACGCCCACAGGACATATTATTTTTTGGTCCTGTATGCCAAGTTTGGTCCGATTCTGAGACAGTTGATCAGATTGCCGTTTTGCGGGCCCTACGATCTAACTCAACATATGATTTTGTGCACGGCCCGTTGGAATCCAACTTTGGACCTTCGATTGGATTCGTATCGAAAAACCAGACCTATAGACATGTAGTTTGACGACTTTAGAAACCATATACTCTGGCACGCTTTTTGGTGCAAGCGGGTCCAACGACAGATACCGTTTTGACCAAAAATTACCGTTTTGCCACTGTGTCTAGAATTGGACTTATGGACAGGCAATCTTGGCTAATTTGGCTATTCTAAAAATTTTGGTAATATTTATTTCAGTATCCGGAGACTTTTGCATGAGTTTGACCGTTGTGGCTCAGTGAGTGGTATAGTATTATTGGTTTCACCAGCTAAGGATCTCAGACAAGTACACTTTCTGATTGCTTTCGATTCATAATAGTCTTTCCATTTCATGTTCATACATATGCTCTTGCTTGTTGACATATTGTTATACGGATTAGTGTCATGGATCTCAACCTAGTATATTTAGTTATTGTCGTGATTCGTGATTTGCTCGAGTCCATGAGTACTAGTCGGGAGGAAAAATATATTAGTAGACGTGGACTACCAAGAACTATCCCTCGTATCTATCGTAGAAAATAGTAGCTGCACACGACACGTACAGGGTGCCTGATTTACCCCTAGCCGTTCACATGTCGAAACTGATATTTCAAAACACATAGATAGTTGTCTTCTACTTGTCTTTCCTTTTTTTCTTCACCAATTGTCGTGTCATCCCATTTATATGTTTTCTCCAGTTGATATATCATGTTATAGAGTTACTTGCTTTCGAGACATGCCATGATATTAGTTACTTTCTAGTTTCATTTCACATATGTTATTTTCATGTCTTGTAAATTCTATTGTTCTTTCGTATTGTCGTCAGTTTGTGTGCTTATTCCATTCCTGACTGAAAACCAATATTTTTCAGGTTAACTGAGGCTTCACTTAGCATTGGAAGAAATGGCAGTACTTGCAGGCCAAACCTAGAGATTAGATAGATGTGGTATCATTTTCATTAATTGTAAGAACCTTGTACTTTCTTTAAATATAAACGTTATAAATGTTGTAATCAATTTTAAAATGTGAATGAGCAATAAATGTTATACTTATGTTATTTTGAGCATTAAGGCCGTGACAACGTTCTACTGTCGACTTTGCGGCCTAGGCTATCTTGGACAAGTCTCGTATTCGAAAATCGGGTGCGGGTCGTGACAGGTTTGGGTCAAGATGGTTCATTATGTTGAACCCTCTATATAACCCAACCCCTTTCTCTTCCCTCCTTTACTTTCATTTATTTCTTCATCTACTTTTTTTCTTTATTTACTTTCTCCCAAACCCTTAGGCAAGTGTAATCTTGCTTCATGAGAGATCTCATGTTTTATTGTTCCAATGTCTTTCTTACATAGTTTTATGACGCTTTAGTACTTGGTATTTTTGGTTTTGGTGGATAAAATCTTGTAGATCTAAGTTTACTCAAATCTTGGTTTTCTCGGGTTTTTATCTATTAAACTATATTATTTTCATGTTTTGACTGTTCCATGTTGTGGAGAATTTCGTTCTACCCAATTTAGACCTTTGAAAGTCCCAATTTCGTGTTGTTTTGAGGGATTTATGAACTTGGAAAGTTTATGGTTTCATGAACTCATGCTCTCGGCATGGAGAAGAAGAACAGTGCTGGACGCATAGCTCTTTTTATGCGCCCACAACAACCTTTCCTTTGGGCGCATAACCCTATATATGCGCCCAAGGCCCCCTGTTTTCTTTTGCTTGGGCGCATAGCTCTTGATAGGCGCCCAAAACTTTTCCCCCTGCCTGGGCGCATAGTTTCTGATATGTGTCTGAGGCATTATGTTTCATTCTGCTTGGGCGTATAGCCCTTGGTATACACCCACTTAGTTATGGAATATAGTCTCCTTGCTTCCCTTCCAGTGCACCTTGTCACCATCATGTGGGCGCATGCACTCCTGAACGCATGCCCTTCCATAGTATAAATACCCTGGGCGCATGCTCTTTAGGCGCATGCTCCCTTCAGGTGCATGCTTCTTTGGGCGCATGCTTGTTTATGGGTTCATGCTGCCCTGGCGTATGCTGCCCTTGGGTGCATGTTGTCCCTGGCCCCCTTCCTTTTGCCATGATAATTCGTGTTGCTTTACCCATGCTTGTCCTCCATGGTCCTTAGTGTAAGTTGCTACCTTTGAGCATGATCGACATCTTCCATGATGGCCTTGTATAATGTATTATCTGTGTTTCGTATGTACTCTGGGCTTTAAGTACGATCTTAGCATGACATGTATACTCCTTGATAACTCTTTCGGTGGCCCGTCATAGCGCACCCTTGACCAGTGAATCCTTGGCATATAAGTAAACTTAGCACGAGCACGATAATATAAACATGAACACGACATGGCAATATGGCTTAACATGATAACACTTAATAGTGGCCCGTTGAGGCGCACTCTTGACAAGCACCTTGACATGATAACTCTAATAGTGGCCCGTCGTGGCGCACTCTTGACAAGTAACAAGTAAACATGACATGTACAAGCTTGATAGTGGCCCGTGGTGGCACACTACTGACAAGTAACAAGTAACTCTCGTCTTGACACCATGGGTGATTTCTCTTGATTGTGTCTGCACAAGCTATATGTCCCGTCTTGCATCATGATTAGGGCATGGATTTCTGATTACCATGGTCAGGGATTCATACTGAATCTGACTAAGTTAATGACTAGATTAATCAAGTAGCTCATAACGAGATTTTCCAGTCACAGGCAATCCCGTTATCTGGGTGCCTCAAGTGGACTTGTAGCCTGCCGACGAGTAGGCACATTTCCAGCATACTGTCATGTGTTGCACCATAAGTCACCTAATCAACTCTCTCAACCTACGGAAGGATAACTGGATAGTTTGTAGGACTTGTGACTGCTAGAACATCTCATTGCATCTTGTAGTAACTAGGCTTGTGATAACCCTAGTTAGTTAAGGTATCAAGCCGTACTCATTGCTTTACCGTGATTGATGGATAGAGTCCAGTCTAGTCTTGTCTAGGCGGTACCGGTCTACGATTACTTCGGTTCATTACTGTTTATGCTTTACTCTTGTTGATAAATGATTGGAGACTAAGCTCTATTCAGGTGAAGGGTTACAACCCCGGTCCTTGTTTGGTTTATGGGTTGTAACTTGGTTACCGAAATAGTCTCTCAGTTATCTTATCGTTTATCACCCTGTCTTCTCTAACTCTTGTCGTTCGTTATCATTTATGTCTCATGTGCTAATATGCTGGTTTTAGTTCTTAAGTGAAGCCTCCCTTGTGGCACTTGCTATTCTGGGTTCTGACCCAGCTGGTTTTGTATGGCCAGATTTTAGAGTAGCACCAGAAGATCTACCAGTCATCCAGCCATATGGTGAACGTCAGGCGTAACCCTGGCAACGAGTGAATTCCTTCTTTTGCTCCCCCGCTCTCTTGTAAATTATTCTTTTGAGACGTTTAGCCGCCAAGCAAGTGTTAGCTCGTATTGAAACTTACTTTTGTCTGCCTAAGGGCTGTAAAATGATTGACAAATCCTAGGGTTGATCATGTATGACTTGAACTCTTGCTAGTCTTTGCATTTGTATAAGTACCTTCATGATCATCTGAATATGTCATGTTTGGGTCGTCTTACTTTGTATGTCTGATGATCTAATATCTTGTAACTATTACTTGCTTGCTTGAGATTGAGACACTAGGCTTGTTCTTGACCATAAGAGACTGATGGCTTGTAGATAAACCCTCATACATCTAGACAGCCGTGACCGTATTGTGAGGTGGGTTGCACTTCAATGTACGTAGCTGGCTGTGTCTGTCCCCTGCTCTCCAGTATTCTGGTTCTGGGGCGTGACAAGTACCGTTTCACTTTAGCCGTAGCCGTGGTAACAGATAGACCCTTTGTAGGCTTGCCTCAAAAACAGTATTTGCATATTGAAAAATAATTCATAAGATAAAATTAATTAATATTATTGACATCTAAATTCCTAATTCTCGACATAAATAATTGAATCAATCTTCCGCTAAAGGTTTTGTAATGATGTCAGCCAATTGATTCTCTCTGTCTATGTATTCTTGATTTATGGCTCCATTTGTTTGATGATCTCTGAAAAAATGATGTCGAATCTCAATATTCTTAGTACGAGAATGACATACAAGATTCTTAGTCAAGTTGATAAGCTAGTGTTGTTACAGAAAATGGGTATGTGAGTGTAGTGTAAACCAAAGTCTTCTAAGGTTTGCTTCATCCATAAAATTTATGCACAACAACGTTCTGCGGCGATATACACAACCTCAGTAGTTGATAATGCGACAAATTTTTTTTTCTAAACCAACAGACTAGAGCCTTACTTTGGAAATGACACATGCCGTAAGTACTTTTTCTATCCATTTTGCATCCAGCAAGATCAGCATTCGAGTAACCGGTTAGGTCAAAGGACGTAGTTTTGGGATACCATAAGCCGACAGAAGAAGTGCCTTTAAGGTATCGAAAGATAAGCTTAACTGCGCACAGGTGTGATTCCTTAGGGTTAGCTTGAAATCTTTCACACAAGCAAATATTAAACATTGTATCAGGGCGACTAGCTGTTAAATAAAGTAAACTATTAATCGTAACTCGATACTAACTTATGTCGACTGGTTTGCCTTGTTCATATATATCATGCTTGGTTGAAGTTTCCCTTGGAGTGCTAACAGGTTTTACGGATTCCAGATCGAACTTCTTTAGCAAAGCTTTTGTATACTTAGCTTGATTGATGAATGTCCCATTGTTGGTTTGTTTGATTTGCAATGCAAGGAAGAATTTGAGTTCTTCCATCATGCTCATCTCAAACTCATTCTACATACAATTAGAAAATTCTTGACAGAGATTCATCAGTAGATCCAAAGATAATATCGTCAACATAAATCTGAATTAAAAGTAAATTACCATTAAAAGACTTATAAAAAGTATAGTGTCAACCTTGCCTTTTGAAAAACCATTATCAAGTAGAAAATAGCTTAGACAGCCATACCAAGCACGAGGGGCTAGTTTCAAACCATATAAGGCTTTCTTCAACTTGAATACATAATCAGGATTTTTGAATTCAGTAAAACCTAGAGGTTGACCTATATAAACTTCTTCTTTTATAAAAACCGTTAAGAGATGTGCTCTTTACATGCATTTGAAAAAATTAAAATTACGAAAACATGCAAATGCACATAACATGCGAATGGATTCTAATCTCATAACTGGGGCATAGGTTTCATCGTAGTCGATACCTTCCTCTTGGTTGTATCTGTAGTGGCCCGACCCGCAAGATGCCTTATAATGGATGGTTGGTTCGATGAAGCCTTGTTGGACTTTGGAATATGCGAATGATCGCTTGGAAGGCTATATGATTGTGGCAGGAATCGTCTTATAAATGTAAGTAGTGTTGAACCCTTCGAAGATTCTTTAGCTTCATGCTTAAAATAAGGATAAGTATGCTATGTTTCTTGTTGAGTTGCTCAATAACACCTTGCATGGAATTCAAAAAGATAATGAAAGATAAATAATAACCTGAGCATAAACTATTATTTCTAGATAAATTGTATGCTTGTACGATGTTGCGATGAAATACAAGACAGGTGGATCAAAGTCCCAAATATTTGGGCGGTGAGTATGTCCAGTCTTAGCTCGATGAATAGATGGTAACACAGATGTTAAGACCCAAGAACTGGGCATTGAGTATGCTTGAATTACGTCTGAATGAATGCATACTAAAACATATGCTAAGTCCCAAAAGATTGGGCGGTGAGTACATTGAGCTGGTTGGAAAGATGTATGGTATTAAAGATGTGGCGAAGGGATTAGGTAACAATGTTCTAATATCCCGTCGCCAATGTAAAATGTTGATTACGCCATGACCCTGGAAAGATTGCAAGATGGCAATACGAATGAGAATGGTGGATGAATTACTTAGTTTTTCTTATCATGCATTATATGTTTTCTTCTTAGATAAGTTGCATATACTTGCATGGTCATAGACAACTTCTATACAAGGTAGTTCCCAGAACGGTAATTCGTGGCCACGTACCCTATTCATCCTAGGGAGAACAAGGATGGTGTCGACGTACTGACATTGGGATTTCAGGACTTGCAGTAGGGGCTTGCTACCGCCCACTGAAAAAATGTCAAAATCATATGGTGATGAATTAGTTGCACAGTGTTACGAAAAACCTTCCATGGATTCGCATTCCATTTTGAGTTAGCCGTTCGGCTGTAAGATGGTCCATGATGGCGTGTCGCTAGCGACCTTCATATAGATAGGTCCTGTCACGACCCGATCCCAAATTGTTGGGTCGAATCGGATCATGCCCAGCCTGCACCGTTGTGAGGCGGTGGCAGTAAGCTGTTTCTATATGTAGGTAATCTCAACAACATATATACATTTTGTCCCAACATTAAATTTACGAACATTAAAAAAAACTTTAATTATTCAACACAAAGAAATACATCTGAAAATAAAATGTCTAAAATGGAAAGTCTTCATTTCCAAACATAAAGAAACTAGAAATAAAGATAACAACTATCTAGATGCCCGGCTCATCGGTCTCAGGATCTGTGTCTTCTAAGTGGGACTCTAGGAGCACCGCAAGATACAGCACAGGATCATAATAGCTATTGAACAATAGCTCAGCATCATCAATGTTACCTGGGGGGATCCTGTCAGGAAAGGAGCAAAGTACGAGTATATATCTAACATTTCAAATAATAACAAAATATGCAAGTTTAAACAGTTTGAAATACTTGAATAATATTTTCTGGCAATTTTTACCAATTCAATATTTGAAATAATGTGATTTGAATAGGTAACATATATGACCAGCTTGGGTTGTACAATAGCATCCTAGCGATGCGATATTGCTTATCCCCGTGTGTAAGAGGGGTTAGCTCGCACAATAATGCAATATGAGGGTGTTGGTCATAAACGCTACGCTACTCCCCCAATGTCCCCACAATCAATAGTTGAACCCTGGGAGAGAGTTCCGCGTAGCAATGTGGTTTAAGTATGCAAGATAACAATTACTAATTAAAATGCTAGAAAACATAACCATACTTGCGTTTGTTCAGTGAATGGATTGAGATGTCGGTACCGGGGAAAAAAGTCAAGTATGTCCTTGAAATCCTACAATTTGAGAACTCTAACTTAGAAGCAAAATAAAGCCATCACTAGATGTGCTAGTTACAATCTCTAAAAGCAGTCCTAGACCAGTTTTAAGTTGTTAATTATACTACCGAAACCATCTAACATCGTAACTACATTCGTTGTCAATTAACATAGCAAAACCAATTTACTGATTAATTGGGGAAATTGTATTTTTTGGTTATTTTGCAAAACTTTGTATTTTTATAATATATATGCAAAAACTAAACTTTTCTTTAAATGAGAAAAACATGAAGTTGTTTATTAGAAATCTTTATTCATTTTATCTTAATGTGAGGAACTCTTATTAATTTTTCTTATATAAAATAATTAATAACAATTTTTTTTAATTATGCGCCTACTACGAAATCAACAATTCCAGAAAAGAAATAGAAAATCTACACTACACAAATACATGGCCGCAGAAAATAAAATTAAAAGCTGGGCTTATGCCCTTACAATTTATTGCATAAATTTAATAAAAATACCTGAGGCGAGCTTTGAATGCAGTGAAACAGTCCAATCAAAAAGACCGAGGCCTTGCACCCAAAATACTATAGGCCAGTAACAAGTTCTAAATAATAATTTAATTATAAAAGTATAAAATAAGGTAATTCTTAGACTTGGTCATGCAATCTCACGTTGTGTTTAGATTATGCCTCAACGTCCGGAAAATGCCGGTTCCGTTTATATTTCGCTAGGGCCCATCGACCGATACGGTCGTCACCCGAAAGTGGTATCCGAAAGCCAACCAACACAAAACCGTCAAATTTCAGGAATCGAACTCGAGAAATAAACCAAAAAGGTTTTTAAAATAATTTTGAAAAATCGGGCAGCATCTCCTTTGTAACTAGGATGATCTAGCCACATTGGCGATACAGCACAAACACCAACAAGAACATCCCGAATCAGGGAACACCAAAACAACAATCAAAAAATGAATATCAATCCCAAATAACAATAAGCCAGAACCAAAAATTACAGCACAAACTCTCCTAACCAGACTATAAAATCATTCCGAAATAGAGTTCGGAAAGTCCGAAACCATTACCGCAAAAAATCGAGCCGATTCCCATAGCGGGATCGGAGATCGTGTCATCATCGACTCTACGGAAGGGACGAACTACTGTGATTAATCAAAAATTACCTAATATCCGTTGGTCGGAGAGCCGCGGGATAAACTCGGGAATATCAAAACAGTATTCGAACAACGAATCGATGCTCGGAACAGCGGTGGACAGCGGGCAGCGCTGTCGCGGGGTCGCAGAGCACGGGAACAGGGAGACGGCGGTCGGGCCGGGCGGCGGAGGCACGCACAGGGTCGGCAGAGATGGGAGGTGGCCGCGAGGGGGTCGCCGGGCTCGGGCGCTGGCCGAGGTCGCAGAGAGGGGCACTGGCGTCGGGGCGGATCGGACGGCCGGAGCTAGGGCTTGGCTCCGAACAGGAGGAAAGCGGCTAGGGCATGTCGCAGGGGTGCTGGTGATGGAGATGGTGATGAAGGGGTTTGAGAAAGGGTTTAAATAGGAAGTGAGGCTAGGGGTTACAGAAAGGGAAGGGTCGCCGGCGGTTACAGAAATTTAGGGGACCCAGCGGTCTTGAACGGAAAAGGGGAGGAAAGGGTCGGCTGGAGGTCGGGTACAGAGAGAGAGAGAGAGAGAGAGTTAAAAGAGTAAATGAGTTTTAAATAAAAACCTTTTATATATAAAAACCTTTATACATATATATATAAAATAAATTTTAAATATTAATTTCTAAAACCAATTTTGATATAATTATAATTGCCAATAAACTTAACTTTAATATTTATATTTTAGGAAAATAATTTTTGGGTTTTACAAGCTTTCCTCCTTAGGAAATTTTGTCCTCGAAATTAAAGGCAGGGTTAGGAGTTACCTCAAGCTTCAAACAGATACAGAAACTGCTCCCGTATCTCGTCTTCCCGCTCCCAGGTAGACTCGCCTGGGGAGTTGTGCCGCCACATAACTCTGACTATTGGCGTCACAGAATTCCTGGTCCTCTTCTCTCCTCTGTCTAATATCGCCACTGGCTTCTCTGGCATTGTGAAGCTGGATCCAATTTCCAGTTCCGAATGATCCAAGATGTGGCTCGGGTCTAAAATATAGTTGTTGAGCTGTGAAACGTGGAAGACGTTATGCACACCTTCAAGATTAGCTGGTAGAGCTAATCGGTATGCTACTTCTCCGACTCGGCTCAAAACTTCAAATGGGCCGATGTATCTGGGACTAAGCTTCCCAGCTCTTCCAAAGCAAATGGTTCTTCTTATGGGGGAGATCTTGACAAAGACACTATCTCCTGCTTCAAACTCCAGTGGTCGGCGACTGCTATCGGCCCAATGCTTCTGTCTGTCTTGAGCAATCCTGAGCTTGTCTCTAATCATTTGTACCTTCTCTGCTGCATCGGTCACCATCTTAGGCCCAACCAATACTCTTTCTCCTACATCATTCCAAGCAAGTGGAGTGCAGCAACGACATCCATAAAGTGCTTCGAACGGAGTTATACCGATACTAGCTTGGTAGCTGTTGTTGTAAGAGAACTCTACCAAGTGCAAGTAGTTTTTCCAAAAGTCTCCAAATTCTATGATGCAAGATCTCAGCATGTCTTCTAGCGTCTGGACTGTTCTCTCCGATTGTCCGTCGGTCTGGGTATGGTAGGCGGTGCTAAACTTTAATTGTGTTCCCAAACTGTCGTGCAAGCTCTTCCAGAAATGAGAGGTGAATCTGGTATCCCTGTCAGATACGATACTTACCGAAACTCCATGAATCTGGTAGATATGCTGCATGTATAATGCTGCCAACTTCTTGGTGGATAGACCAACCTTGAAGGGAATAAAGTGATCTGACTTCGTCAGTCGTTCCACAATAACCCAAATGGCGTCCTTTCCTCCTTGAGATCGAGGCAGTTCTGACACAAAGTCTATCGTTATATGTTCATATTTCTACTCCGGAATGTCTAGCGGCTGCAATAGTCCTGCGGGTCTCTGTCTGCTAGGTTTCACTTGTTGACAAATTAAGCATCTAGCTACATACCTGGAAACATCCTTCTTTATTCCGTACCACCACACTACACTACGCATATTCCGACTTTGTTAGCTCCTAGATGTATGGAATACTGCAACTGATGTGCTTCTTGCATCAGTTCGTTTCTCAGTTCGCCAGTTGGTATGCAAAGCCTCGTTCCATGCCTTAGTACTCCATCGCTAGTGATTGAGAATCCTTCAAGTGTTCCTGCCAGCACTTGATCTCTGAGTTTGCAAAGTGTCTCGTCTTGGAATTGTGTCTCCTTGAATCTGTCTATCAGACTTGAACGCACTTGCAACTGCATCACTGATGAATCAGCTCCTGGTACAATGGCTTCTCTTTCCAGTTTCTTTATTTCCTCTTCGGGCATTACAATCTCCAGTCTAAGATTTTCTATGTCTTTCAGCAATTGTCGCTCCTTGGTCAAAAGTATTGCCATCGGGTATCGACTAAGTGCATCTGCAACAACATTAGCCTTACCCAGATGATACTGTAGGTCGATGTCGAAGTCTTTCATCAGTTCCAGCCATCGTGTCTTTCGCATGTTCAGCTCCTTCTGAGTGAAAATATATTTAAGACTATTGTGATTTGTGAATATTTCACTCTCTCTCTCCATAGATGTAGTGCTTCCACAACTTTAAAGTAAATTTAACCGCTGCAAGCTCCAAATCATATGTGGGATATTTCTTTTCATGAGTCCGTAATTGCCTAGATGCGTAAGCAATTACTTTCTTGTTTTGTTGAAGAACACAGCCCAATCCTTTACATAAAGCATCACTGTAAATTGAGAAACTGCCGGTACCTGAGGGTATCACAAGTATTGGCACCGTTGTAAGTCTCTTCCTCAGTTCCTCAAATGCTGACTAGCAATCTTCGGACCAAACAAATTCTTTATTCTTTCTGGTGAGCTTCGTCATTGGCTCAGCAATCCTGGCAAAATCCTTCACAAATTTTCGGTAGTAGCCAGCTAAGCCCAAGAAGCTTCTAATTTCTGCAGCTGAACTTGGTGTAGTCCACGTCTCAATAGGAGCTATCTTCTTTGTATCCACCGAAATTCCTTCTCCTGTGACAACATGGCCTAGAAAATCCACCTTGTCTAAGAAAAATTCATTTTTAGATAGCTTACCATAGAGCTTCTCCCTCCTTAAAGTTTCTAGAACTTTTCTCAGATGCTCTTCATGCTCTTCTTCGGTCTTCGAATAGATCAGAATGTCATCGATGAAGACAACAACAAACTGATCTAAGTATTCATGGAAGACCTTGTTCATGAGGTTCATGAAAACTGCAGGGCATTAGTCAATCCAAACGGCATGACCAAAAATTTATATTATCCATATTTGGTGTTGAACGCCGTCCTTGGAATATCCTCCTTTCTGACTTTGATTTGATGGTAGCCAGATCGAAGATCTATCTTCGAGAATACCTTAGCTCCACTTAGTTGATCAAACAGATCATCGATCCGGGACAGAGGATACTTGTTCTTGTTGGTGATGTTTTTCAGCGCCCGGTAGTCGATGCACATCCGTACGGTTCCATCCATCTTGGGCACGAACAAAATTGGTGCTCCCTAGGGTGAAGCTTCATCTCTGATAAATCCCTGGGCCTTCAGTTCAATAATCTGGTCCTTCATCTCCTTAGCCTCCTTGGGGTTGACTCTGTAGCATCCTCGAGAAATAGGAAAAGTACCGGGAACTAGATCAACGGTGAATTCCACTGTCACGACCCGCACCCTAGAGTTAGGGCACGAGAACGTAACAACGCCCAGCCTACGCCGCAGTGTCGGCGGTAGAACGCTGTCCTAGGTCTCAATGCATCTAACAGTATAAGACTAAACAGTTTATACTCCCCGAATGGGGGTGACATAGCAGAATATAAACTCAATCACATCTAAGGTAGAGCATAAAGGAAGATAGATAAAACATGAAATCGAAAAAAGATACAACAGATAGAAGTCTAAGTGTCTAAGATACAAACTCAGAATACATCTCAAAACCAAAATACAGTAATCCATAAATACAACTCAAGATGACTGAAAATAAACTATAAGCAAAAACCCTAGCTATCTATGCAACCTCTACTGTCTCCTCTAGGCTAGCAGGCAACCTCCAGGCTATCTGTAAAATTTATCAACAGGTCCAGCCAGGACAGGAGCGAGCACAGTACATCTCAACAATTCATAGCAGGTTAGAAAATATAAACATACAGTAAAGTAAGATACAAGTACTGAAAGAAGTACAGTATAAAAACAGAGAGAGAACTGTAATAGAAATATCTACTATACATAGAGGACTAGCAGTGACTAGTGAGTCAGAGTACAACATGAACATGTAAATGGCCTGGGATGATTCAATGAAGATACTACGGAATGATTCAATGAAGATACTACTGGTGTATTATTCACATGTCTACTTCTACTCCCCCGTACCCCCAATCAATACACAAGGATCCAGCCAGGTTATGTTATATGATTCCATGCACGGCCCCCGAAGGGTGATACATGGATGTCCCATAAATGGGGAGTCTGGGGGTTACCCAACTGTGTAAGATTCAAGAGACTCTGTGATCATGAGGGTACATGTCACAAGTAATCAAGTGAACCAAGAAGCATAGTGATACGCCATGTAAGTGAAATGCACAGAACACGTAGTACCCGATGCTCCCTAAGGATAACATCTCAAGAAAGGATCCATATAGTACCAATCCGTGTGACCGTCGTGACAGTACAAGTAAAGTAATCTACTGCAGGAAATAATTCTAAGCAAGATATGAAATGATCAGAGAATGTACTCGCCTGATATCTGAATGTCTAA
Source organism: Iris pallida (assembly GCA_029216955.1). Classification (NCBI taxonomy): domain Eukaryota; kingdom Viridiplantae; phylum Streptophyta; class Magnoliopsida; order Asparagales; family Iridaceae; genus Iris; species Iris pallida. Next base: position 8,434,687 of record JANAVB010022999.1, read on the forward strand.
GGTAAAAATACTCTCCGATGAGAGGTGTCTGGCTCCTAATTAGAACAGTACAAGTCACAACATGTCCAGAAGGGTAATATAAAGCACTACAATGCATTCTACATGAATCTAGGTCAAACTAGGCCAAAGTCAACCCTTGGTCAACTCTGGTCAACTGCACTAGTCAAACTAGGTCATGTCCTAATCCAGCAAGTCTTACTAGGCCTAACCAAGACTATCCTAGCAAGCACACATCAATACAAGGCTATACAAGCCAACATACACCCAACTCTATATAGCATGCAATTATTCAATACTCAAATAGGCAAGAATTCATATTGGATATACACTAGGTAATCTATTACTTTAAGCTATATATGTCTACACATATATACACATGCATATATTGGTATTCAATATTAGGTCTATAATCATGGCATTTCAAATGGTTATATAAACTTATATATTACAACACAATATGCTAACATATATATAATATACATACATAGCTAAGTTTACTATATTCATAAATACTTATTTAAGAGGCTATGTGTGTGTATGTGAACATGGCAAAAGGGCAAGTGAGGGTTAAATGGGCATACATAGTGTATACATATCAAAGAGTGTCAAAGTGTAAGTGAACAATGTGTCAAGTGTGATAGTGTCAACATAGTGTAAGGAGTACATGAGGTAATATAGGATTTGTGTTAACATAGAACATTACACCTCATTAACTTGTATATTGTATACATTACATCTATTATTATATTATATTCATGCGTGCATTCATACATCATTCATTTATTCTCTTGCACCACTATATGCACCATACATTACATACTATGGAACCTACATATTCATTATAAGCCATACTTATACATGCTTACATTAGACAGGATACTTACATCTCATACATCATTTATTTAACCATTTACTCATGCTTGCATTTTCTATTTAATTACATAATGTATATACATTAACATGGGTTAAAATCAAATAGAACATTATATTACACACAAGGGTGCACAAAATGCATATGTCGAATAGTAACTCCTACTAATAATCAATACTGTACCATCTCAGCATGAATTAAAATCTAGGATTAAAGTATGTTATAGATCTATGTGTTAGCTTTCCGAAACTTTAAACGGATCGCGTTTTCGTTTCCGAAAACTCCCAAAATCGCGAAAATACCGAGAACGCGTTTGTCTTTCGTACAGCTGACACTCAAATAATTCTCCAGAAAGTTATAGAAATAATTAGGCCTATTAATATATGTTTTTGGAAAGCTAACTTCAATACGCTTCTTTTAAAAAATGGGAGATTAAACTGAGCTTTGAGCTAGAAGTTATGACATTTCTAAGTTAGGGCTGAAATTAAAAACGTGGATAAAAATCATGACAGATTTGGGTAGTTTGAGACAAAAGAACACAAATATATAACATAATATATCAAGAACTCACCCTCTACACTAATATATATATATGAGACACTATAGAACACATTTCCAATACAAAAATATGACATTAAACATGTAATAATTCATTCATACATAACAACAACACAGTGTGTGTCCAAATTTGGGATTTTCCCATATGGACACAACCACAACACAAAGGACACTCCTATGACCTCCAAATGGACACGAAATGGACACAAATGGAGATACAACCATAGAGGTCATTACTATGGGTTCAAAATAGACCTATATGCATGAGAAAATGAAAAGGAGAAGGGATTTATACCTTCCGGTAGATCGAATCGAAGAAAAGCCTCCCGGAGCGACACCGACACGTAGAGATTCCAAAAGGACACGAACGAGCTCCGAATCCACCCAAACTTGGGTAGCTTCCTCCTTGGCTAGAATGGAGAAGAAAAGAAGAAGATTTGGTGGTGAAATGGAAGGATTTGGTGGAGAAATTTCTAGGGATTGATCTCTAGGAATTTGGGAAAGAACAAGAGAGAGAGTGTGGATGAGAATAATGAAATGAACTTGAGCCTATCCTCTCCCAAAGTGGCTGGCCATATGGGACTATTTGTCCTATTATGTAAGGTCCAAAATGCCCCCACTAACCTATTCTATGAGTATTAGGAAAGGGCTAATTGGTTGGGGCTAAATTAGTCATTCTAAAGTCTCTAATCACACTAACCTTATCCATAATAATTAGTCTAACCTCTAACTAAAATATTTCTATCATGTGGACTAAAATTAATATCATGTGGGCCATGCCTAACTAGTATGTGGGTCCCACTAGAGTCAAACTACCTCCGGGTCTCCGTTTCAAGTCGGATTGAGTTGAAATTCGAACCCGACTCAAATAACCCCAAAATAATATCATAAATAATAAAATAATATCAAAATAATTCAAAGAGGTCAAATGCAAAAATATTCTTAGGCCAAAAATGATATTAAAATATCATAATCATATGGTTAGGCTCTAGGTCAACAGTCTCTAGGGTTTCACTAGCAAAACGTCAAAACCACAAGTCATTGATTTAAATAATTTTAAAATGATTTAAAATCACCTAAAATCATATCATGAATTAAATATCATTATTAAAATAATTATAAACACAAAATTTTAAAATTACCCTCATTTGGAAAACTGGGTGCTACAACTCTACCCACCTTAGAAAAATTTCGTCCTCGAAATTTAAGATCGATAGTACTCCTTCTAGAGCCTCTAACCTACCCAATATCTAAGGTAACACTTCCTAACACTGGAATAATAAACGGACATCTAAAAAGTGTCAATCTAGGAATACCTCTAATACTGCTCTGCTGTACGGCGGTAATGGAACTTCAATAAAATATGGACTGGAACCTATATCCAAGGGACTGGACCTATTTTAAAGTGGTCTTAACTAAGGATGAAAAAGAACTGATCATAGGCTATAGGTATGCTCAAACTATTATCTTCCTATTAACCATCTATTAATACATTCTATTACCATAGGAACGACGCATTACTAAGACATATAGGCCCCTATCTCTCATAATATATTTATACTCACCAAAAGACTAGTACATCCTATCAAGGCTGATACTATAATCTCTCATAAATCTCATAAGCTATATGTTTATAGACACACATCCCCACATCCAGGACTAACCTATATATATCTACAACTGATACTAATGGGATGATATTCCTATTTCCCAACAATCAAGGTCTAAATTTTTTTATCTAAATCATGCAATTTGAAGGAATAGTATACAAGGTCAGGGCATACCGTAGCAGTTGGAAGTCTCACCTAGGTGCACTGGTCATTCTAGGTCAAAACAGTACTATGGTATCAACACACAAACAATCTAGGGTGTCTTAATTGGGAAGGTAAGGAAACAACAATCATCAAGGTTGTAGGGCTCTCTACCATCCTATATAAAAATTAGTCATTATCAAAATAAAATAAAGACAACTACCAATTATCTAAAAAAAAGGTACAGAAAATCAAATTCAAAAATTAAGGAATTGAAAATCACTTGCATTGAAATCCAATCACAATATATATATATATATATAGAGCGTTAGAGAGGAAAAAGCTAGCATTGTCTGTATGGGAACGTGTTCATATGGTTAGATAGTAGGCGTGTGTGTACGTGAATATACATGAAAGTGTATATGAGGATTTGGATTTCAAACAATAACTATCAAGTTACACTAATCATGGCATATGGGTTAACAATATACAATATACAATCTATTTAATCACAACTTGCATGGCTAACCATATATATATATAAAAAGGTAGAGACTTAGTTATGTATTTATATATTATAAGATGTATGCCTAAGCTCTATATATATCTATCTAGATATATAATCATAACATAGAGGGGAAAAAGGGTTAGGTTACATGACAGTGTATACTAAGTTAGGGTGTGTGTGTCCTTGTACAGGGTTATAGCTTAGTATTGAAAGGTTAGACCCAGTTTTAGTTCAGCATTTACATACAAAATCTGAAAAGATGCTAACATTTAAACCAGTGCAATATTAACATAACACAGTTTCAGATTTTAGGGTTTTGAACATCGCAACCAATCTCAATGGTCCCAATATACCCTAACATGATAGAAATGAAACCCTAACATACTATCCATACATTTATCTATACATACAGTTCAATATTACATGTTAAATCTGAAATTGAACATTTGAAATCAATATGAAAATGTTAACATATATTCAGTTTTTAGAATTTTGGAGAAATTTGAACATCAAAACCAACTCAATATTTATCACAACCTATCATGTAAGAATATGAAACCTAACATTATATCCCTACAACAACAATATACACAGCTCTAAATATTACATTTAAAACAACAATTTGAACTAACATTTAAAATCCAGTATTAAGGGTTAATATGCACACAGTCTCAGATTTGACAAATTTAAACACAAAACTCAACAATTTTTTTTTTAAAATGAAACTCTAGGTATGACATACATGTGCAGTGATGTAAACATAACTAATAACATAAAATTTATATTTAACTTACGAATTTAAACTGGAAAAGCAGAAAACCAGAAATATTAGGGTTTTAAAAATTTAACATCAACGACATATTAATATTTATTTAGATAGGTGAAAATCAAGTATAGCATGCATAAGTGTCAGAAAAGTATCCACTATATATATTCATATATATTCTTATGTCCCAATATAAAAATCAGATTCTATACCAAGACTAACATTAGATTCCTACCAATATTACAAAACAGGTGATTGGTGTAATCAAGACGATTTATTATTATTTAATACAAGAATAATAGCAAGAAGGAAATAACGATAAAATCTATTTTGCTTATCTGTTTAAAAGAAGGAACCATTTTGAAATCCAGAGTTAAAATATCAAATCCAAGGTAAAGTCTAGCAAAATCATCGATTCATTGTATTAAGAAGAAATTCATAGAAGAAGTTACACAAAGGTTTATAAAATAGCTAAAGTTACTCCTAAGCTAAATAATGAGAAGCAAAACAAAATAAAACAATTAATAATTCTTTTTTTTGAAAGACTGAAACAAAGTAGAGAAAACATGTTCGAAAATATTTAAGGTACAACCTGATAATCATATGCGTCTATCCACAATCATGGTACTCTAAATTCTCGTCATACTAGTAAGCAAGGCTTCGATAATCACAGAGCCCTTGACTTATGCACATATCTCTAGAATCATGGTATTTAACATTTTTGCGGTACCGCTAGCTTGGCTGCAAAAATCTTAAATTCCCATACCCGAAAAATATATCCAGAGTAAGACTATATGTCCTCACCATGCTGGCTAATGTGACTATAGAAGACTAGATTCCATAACATAGATGACCTAGCCCATATAATTTTATCTTGCCAAAAATTAAATTAAATCAACAATGAATACCCAAAAATCAAATCAAATTTATCAACGAACATCAAACTCAAAAATGAACAAAATCCTTCAATCATATAAATACAAACTCGGATGCTACAGCTAATCGTCAAGATTCAAAATTCAACAATCTTCCATCAAAATCAATAAATACAAACCCAAATTCAACAATAATCCATCAAATTCAATAACAGAAAATAAAGATAAAACAATCAAGGAAAAAAAGAGTTTTCAAATCGAAGTTAAAATAAGATTCTCAAGGGTCATCCCAGGAATCTCTCAAGGGTTCCTAACTGTGATTGAGTACCTTCAAAATATATGCTAATCCTACTGCAGGCTGTAGTGGTACTCAAGTTCGAATACCACTACATAAACTCGACCTGCATGGGCCACCACTAAAAATGTGTCACGACCCGTACCCTAGAGTTAGGGCACGAGAACGTAACAACGCCCAGCCTACGCCGCAGTATCGGTGGTAGAACGCTGTCCTAGGTCTTAATGCATCTAACAGTATAAGACTAAACAGTTTATACTCCCCGAATGGGGGTGACATAGCAGAATGTAAACTCAATCACATCTAAGGTAGAGCATAAAGGAAGATAGATAAAACATGAAATCGAAAAGAGATACAATAGATAGAAGTCTAAGTGTCGAAGATACAAACTCAGAATACATCTCAAAACCCAAATACAGTAATCCATAAATACAACTCAAGATGACTGAAAATAAACTATAAGCAAAAACCCTAGCTATCTATGCAACCTCTACTGTCTCCTCTAGGCTAGCAGGCAACCTCCAGTCTATCTATAAATTTATCAACAGGTCCAGTCAGGACAGGAGCGAGCACAGTACATCTCAACAATTCAGAGTAGGTTAGAAAATATAAACATGCAGTAAAGTAAGATACAAGTACTGAAAGAAGTGCAGTATAAAAACAGAGAGAGAACTGTAATAAAAATCTACTATACATAGAGGACTAGCAGTGACTAATGAGTCAGAGTACAACATGAACATATAAATGGCCTAGGATGATTCAATGAAGACACTACAGAATGATTCAATGAAGATACTACTGGTATATTATTCACATGTCCACTTCTACTCCCCCGTACCCCCAATCAATACACAAGGATCCAGCCAGTTTATGTTATATGATTCCATACACGGCCCCCGAAGGGTGATACATAGATGTTCCATAAATAGAGAGTCTGGGGGTTACCCAACTGCGTAAGATTCAAGAGACTTTGTGATCATGAGGGTACATGTCACAAGTAATCAAGTGAACCAAGAAGCATAGTGATACGCCATGTAAGTGAAACGCACAGAACACGTAGTACCAGATGCTCCCTAAGGATAACATCTCAAGATATGATCCATATAGTACCAATCCGTGTGACCGTCGTGACAGTACAAGTAAAGTAATCTACTGCAGGAAATAATTCTAAGCAAGATATAAAATGATCAGAGAATGTACTCGCCTGATATCTGAATGTCCAAGGTAAAAATACTGTCCGAGGAGAGGTGTCCGGCTCCTAATTAGAACAGCACAAGTCACAACATGTCCAGAAGGGTAATATAAAGCACTACAATGTATTCTACATAAATCTAGGTCAAACTAGGCCCAAGTCAACCCTTGGTCAACTCTGGTCAATTGTACTAGTCAAACTAGGTCAAACTAGGTCATGTCCTAACCCAGCAAGTCTTACTAGGCCTAATCAAGACTATCCTAGCAAGCACACATCAATACAAGGCTATACAAGCCAACATACACCCAACTCTATATAGCATGTAATTATTCAATACTCAAATAGGCAAGAATTCACATTGGATATACACTAGGTAATCTATTACTTTAAGCTATATATGTCTACACATATATACACATTGCATATATTGGTATTCAACATTAGGTCTATAATCATGGCATTTCAAATGGTTATATAAACTTATATATTACAACACAATATGCTAACATATATATAATATACATACATAGCTAAGTTAACTATATTCATAAATACTTATTTAAGAGGCTATGTGTGTGTATGTGAACATAGCAAAGGGGCAAGTGAGGGTTAAATGGGCATACATTGTGTATACATATCAAAGAGTGTCAAAGTGTAAGTGAACAATGTGTCAAGTGTGATAGTGTCAACAAAGTGTAAGGGGTACATAAGGTAATATAGGATTTGTGTTAACATAGAACATTACATCTCATTAACTTGTATATTGCATATATTACATCTATTATTACATAACATTCATACTTGCATTCATTCATCATTCATTTATTCTCTTGCACCACTATATGCACCATACATTACATACTATAGAACCTACATATTCATTACAAGCCATACTTATACGTGCTTACATTAGATAGGATACTTATACCTCATACATCATTTATTTAATCATTTACTCATGCTTGCATTCTCTATTTAATTACATAATGTATATATATTAACATGGGTTAAAATCAAATAGAACATTATATTACACACAATGGTGCACAAAATGTATATACCGAATAGTAACTCCTACTAATAATCAATACTGTACCATCTCAGCATGAATTAAAATTTAGGATTAAAGTATGTTATAGATCTATGTGTTAGCTTTCCGAAACTTTAAACGGATCGCGTTTTCGTTTTCGGAAATTCCCGGAATCGCAAAAACACCGAGAACGCGTTTGTCTTTCGTACAGCTGACACTCAAATAATTCTCTAGAAAGTTATAGAAATAATTAGGCCTATTAATACATGTTTTTAGAAATCTAACTTCAATACGCTTCTTTTAAAAAAAATGGGAGATTAAACTGAGCTTTGAGCTAGAAGTTATGACATTTCTAAGTTAGGGCTGAAATTAAAAACGTGGATAAAAATTATGACGGATTTGGGTAGTTTGAGACAAAAGAACACAAATATATAACATAATATATCAAGAACTCACTATCTACACTAATATATATATATATGAGACACTATAGAACACATTTCCAATACAAAAATATGAGATTAAATATGTAATAATTCATTCATACATAACAACAACACATAGTGTGTCCAAATTTGGGATTTTCCCACATGGACACAGCCACAACACAAAGGACACTCCTATGACCTCCAAATGGACAAAAATAGAGATACAACCATGGGGGTCATTCCTATGGGTTCAAAATAGACCTATATGCATGAGAAAATGAAAAAGAGAAGGGATTTATACCTCCCGGTAGATCGAATCGAAGAAAAGTCTTCCCGGAGCGACACCGACACGTAGAGATTCCAAAAGGACACGAACGAGCTCCGAATCCTCCCAAACTTGTGTAGCTTCCTCCTTGGCTAGAATGGAGAAGGAAAGAAGAAGATTTGGTGGTGAAATGAATGGATTTGGTGGAGAAATTTCTAGGGATTGCTCTCTAGGAATTTGGGGAAGAACAAGAGAGAGAGTGTGGATGAGAATAATGAAATAAACTTGAGCCTATCCTCTCCCAAAGTGGCTGGCCATATGGGGCTATTTGTCCTATTATGTAAGGTCCAAAATGCTCCCACTAACCTATTCTATGAGTATTAGGAAAGGGCTAATTGGTTGGGGCTAAATTAGTCATTCTAAAGTCTCTAATCACACTAACCTTATCCATAATAATTAGTCTAACCTCTAACTAAAATATTTCTATCATGTGGACTAAAATTAATATCATGTGGGCCATGCCTAACTAGTGTGTGGGTCCCACTAGAGTCAAACTACCTCCGGGTCCCCGTTTCAAGTCGGATTGAGTTGAAATTCGAACCCGACTCAAATAACCCCAAAACAATATCATAAATAATAAAATAATATCAAAATAATTTAAAGAGGTCAAATGCAAAAATATTCTTAGGCCAAAAATGACATTAAAATATCATAATCACATGGTTAGGCTCTAGGTCAACAGTCTCTAGGGTTTCACTAGCAAAACGTCAAAACCACAAGTCATTGATTTAAATAATTTTAAAATAATTTAAAATCACCAAAAATCATATCATGAATTAAATATCATTATTAAAATAATTATAAACATAAAATTTCAAAATTACCCTCATTTGGGAAACTGGGTGCTACATCCACACCTCGATCTAGGGCCAATTTCGAAAGACTATCAGGGAAGACGTCCAAGAATTCTGCTATGATAGGATGATGAGGCCTGGGTTCATCGGTGATAGAGGAGTAGATAACACTCTCCATATCTTCCGGAGTTTGAGAGATTTCAAAATCCGATTCTTCCGGTGGGCTGAAGACTACACATCCTCTGTGACAATCTATCAGCGCATGCTGCTTACTTAGCCAGTCCATCCCTAGGACTACAAGGGCATTACAAGCAAGGGTGCTAAGAATTTGTGGCATGAGATAGTTATGGAGAAGTTATAGGTCTCAGTGATGGGTATGGGTCCACCACCGGTCATAACTCTACAAATCATTTTGTTAAACCTCGTAACTAGGTGGTGTGCAAAAATGAACTTTAATTATATAAAACTGTGTGATGCACCTAAATTAAATAATGCTAAAGCAGGATATGGATGCACATAAATAGAACCTGTAATGACATCAGCGGTGGGTTCCTGCTCTGGCTCTTGCTCGTCTACTGTTAGGGCAAAAGCTCGCACAACCTTCTATTAGTGTTGCCCAAACTGTTGTTGCTGAGTGGATAGGGGAGCTTTTTGCTGTGTTATTCCGGTCCGATTGAATGCCGTAGGGCAGTCCCTCACTTGGTGGGTGGTATACCCATAAACTAGGCAGTGTCCTAGTCTTTTCCTTCAGATGTTCGCCTGATGTCCTGGCCTCTTGTAGAAATTGCAGACAGGGATCTGCTTCTGAGGCGCTCTGTCATTGGTCTTTTTCTGATGATGCTGCTGCTGGTGGTGAGGAGGCCTGTTGTGGTTGTTGTGGTTTGGCCTCTTCTGGTTACTCTAGAAGTTGCTAGTTTTAGAATACTCCCTTTTTGAACGAGCAGGCTGACTCTTCTCTATATCTTGAGCTCATATTAGGATCCTCCCATACGTCTTGGTGCCGCCTGCGATCACAGGGGTGCGAATCTCTTCCCTCAGTCCAAATCTGAATCTTTCAGCACGATCTACGGGGTCAGCAACCAAGTTCTTGGCAAAGTGACTAAGTTGACCAAACTCTGCCACATATTCACCAATCGTCACGTTTCCTTGCTTTAGATTCTGGAATTGTCATTCCATCTCCCGCAACTCTGATGTTGGGAAGAACTTCCTGCGGAACAACCTCTTGGAGGTGTTCTAGTCAAGCTGCCTGTCTTGGAGTCGGGGTTCATTCCGATACCAGATGCTTGCTACATCTAGCAGTTGGAGTCCTATAGCTTCAACCTGAAGGTCATCTGGAAGTCGAGCGATGCTGAGGAGACTCTCTATGCTGTTGAGCCATTCGTCGGCATAGATGATTCCCTCGGTTCACTTGAAGGGCCGAGGGTCCAGCTTCTTGAATTTCTCAATATCTCTGACCTTAGCAGGCCTTGGTTCTGATTGGGCTGCTTCTTCTCTCTCGAGGACAGCCATAGCCACGTTGTGAGCATTCTCCATCCTTCTCGCATAATCATAGTCTGTTTGCGATGAGCTTCAGCTTGGGCTCTCTGGGCCTTAAGCACTCCTCGTAGCATGCCTACGAGGTCGGTGGGGTCCACGGGCACTAGTGGGGCAGCTGGATCGGGCACTACCGTAGAGGATTGCTGCTCAGTCCGGGAAGATGTTGGATCTGTCACTTGAGTTGTAGTTGTGTAAATTCCACGAGGTGCTGGTACATTATGGGGACGATCGGTCAGCTGTCGAGGTGTAGGATTCGGACTTACTTAGGGAGGTGGGGTGTGATCGGGTGATGACACCCCATCGCCAGTAGTGTTGATCTTGTCTGTGACCATACTCTGGAAGGTTTAGGATGCAAAACATAAGCAAGGTAGCCTACCGGTCTATAATAAACAAAAATATTTATTTATAATATTTTTCGGTCCTATGTTGTGACAAATTAATGTTCTAGTGTTATAATTGTTTCTAGATATGTTTACCTAAGTCGTTGAATCAGACCTGCATGGGCCACCACTAAAAATATGTCACGACCCTATCCTAAATTGTTGGGTCGAATCAGATCATGCCCAGCCTGCACCGTTGTGAGACGGCGGCAGTAAGTTGTTTCTATATGCAGGTAATCTCAACAACATATATACATTTTGTCACAATATTAAATTTACGAACATTAAAAAAACTTTAATTATTCAATACAGAGAAATACATCAGAAAATAAAAAGTCTAAAATGGAAAGTCTTCATTTCCAAACATAAAGAAACTAGAAATGAAGATAACAACTATCTAGACGACCGACTCATCGGTCTCAGGATCTGTGTCCTCTAAGTGGGACTCTGGGAGCACCGCAGGATACAGCACAGGATCATAATAGCTATTGAACAATAACTCAACATCATCAATGTTACCTTGGGGGGATCTAGTCAGGAAAGGAGCAAAGTACGAGTATATATCTAACATTTCAACTAATAACAAAAATATGCAATTTTAAACAGTTTGAAATACTTGAATAATATTTTTCGATAATTTTTAGCAATTCAATATTTAAAACAATGTAATTTGAATAGGTAACATATATGACCAACTTGGGTTGTACAATAGCATCCTAGCGATGCGATATAACTTATCCCCGTATGTAAGAGGGGTTAGCTCACACAATAATACAATATGAGGGTATTGGTCATAAATGCTACGCTACTCCCCCAATGTCCAAGCTGTTGGTAAGAATTACCTGAATGGTGATAATTATATTGAATCATGATATTGTTTCTAACAATGACTTATGCAGACTGAGTAAGTATTATAAATATACATGGATGGATATACGATCATGGGTAAGAATTACCAAAGGGTGATATTATATTGCTTTAAATTATGTTGGCTATGAGAATTGCATGCTTCATTTCTGTCGGCTACAAACATGAAATTGACCCTAAGGCAATATGAATGATCACTGTTAATAATGTTCTATAATATGATTATATAGTTTTATCTTCTTAGGTGAGTTGGGCCAGTACAGCTCGTCAGTACATTGATGATGTACTGACCCAATCGTGAACAATAGTACAGGTGCTTGCGTGTGGGGTTAATTGTTTGATCAGTGCTTGGCATCGATGATTCGAATTGGTGTGTAGAAGCTCTTCTTTCAAGACGATGTCTTCTGCTATACGGGACATAATGTATAGAACTGTGTAACTCAGTTGTAACAGAGATTGTAGCCAAATTGGTAAGTTCATTGGAAAGAAGTCGGCATATTTAGTTATAGCCTAAAGGGCAAGTGTATATATTCGGTTGACTATTGAAGAGTCTTCTAATCCATTATTATTATCAATAAAGAGTTACATTTCTTCATATCTTGTGTAACTTCAATTTATCTGCTTGCTTTTGCTGCATTGTTGTTATTTTCTGAGAAATACCAGGAACTGTAATGGTTTTGCATTGTACATGTACAATGTAGACTTGTACGTCATCACGCCCAGTGGCTAGTTTTCGATCCTCCGTGATCGGGACGTGACATAATGGTAACAGAGCACGACTTTACGTCCTTGGATTCTTATTCGATTTGTTTTAATTCAATGTTGCTACTAAGATGATTCTAAGCTGCTTTCACGATAATTCAAAGACTGCTTCTGTGATTATTCAAATTTGCTTCCGCGGTAAATCAAAGTTGCTTCCGCGAATACTCAAAGTTGCTTCCACGATGAAATCAAAGTTGCCTCTATGATCACTCATAGTGCTTCTGTAATTATTCCGTGTTGCTTCCAAACTATTCTAAGTTGTTCCCTTGACTGAAAGTCTGTTGATCCTTCTAGCTGCTCACTGGGTGTTCCATGCAATAAGTCTAAATATGTGGGCTGTGATATGTGTGCTTTGTTGAATTTCTAAAAGATACCAAAATAATAACAATGATACGATGCATTAATAAGTTTGTGATGTATATTGGATGTCTTATGTGTGGGATTCATTGAAGTCGATTGTTATACAGTAATCGACTGTGGGTGATGGCATGGCATGTTAGAACAGAATGTGTATGGATTTTAGTGAATGGGAATCGACAAAATTGTTTGCCATTGATTATCTAAGAACAGAACAGTTTTATGGGAGGATTGAACTTTGATTCACAATTACAAACTAGCTTGTATAAAAGAGAGCCTAGGAACAAAACATAGGAAAAGCAATCTAAGTACAATTAGTTAATTTGGATTCTGGGGGTGACGGTAGAGGCTCGGGAAAGTGTTATCAACTCTGCCTTACTCTTTGGACGATCGAACGCAACCTCGACTCCGACGAAGAAATGCTCCTTGTATGTATATGTGTGTCCCTGCGTAAAAGGAATAATCCTATGCTATTTATAGGAATTTGTGATGAGTGGGGTGTACAGCCACGTGGCTAATTTTAGACCACATTCTTGTAACTGCGCCTTGAGAAGTGGGCAGTTGGGGCTTGGTTAAGATTAATCTTGATCTGTTTGTTGCAATAAATTTGAGTTGTTAAGACTTGGTCAACTTCCGCCACGTGTCCCAACTGCCACTCTGTGGCGAGCCGCATGAATGATTGATCCTGGCTGAGTCCCATAGCCGAGCCGCATGAGGAGTGTCTCATGGCCGGGCCGTATAAGAGTGGCCTCTTGATTGAGTCGAATGAGAGTGGTCTCTATGACTGAGCTGCATGAGAGTGGTCCCCTCATTGAGCCGTATGAGAGTGGTCTCATGATCGAGCCGCATGAGGGATGCCTCACAACCGAGCCGCATGAGGGTGTCCTCACAACCGAGCCGTATGAGGGTGGCCTCATGTCTGAGCCGCATGAGAGTGGTCCCATGGCTGAGCCGCATGAGAGTGGTCTCATGACAGAGCCGCATGAGGGCCACACAGGCGATCCACATAAAGAACTTTCTTTGGAATTTATGAACTGTGCCAGATGTCATAAAGATTTTCTCATATTTTTAGGAGCATGTCACGTCTCGTCTTTATGTCAGAGCATCATTTCTTTCAGAGCTGTCTCCTTTATGTCAGAGCTGTCGCCTTTATGCCAGAGTAATTATGGCTAGCTGTATATGTCACGCCCCAGAACCAGAATATTGGAGAGCGGGGGAAGACACAGCCAGCTACGTATATTGAAATGGAAACTACCTCGATACACGGTCACGACTGTCTAGAAATATGAGGGTTTACTACAAGCCAACAGTCTCTTATGGTCATGAACAAGCCTAATGTCTCAATCACGAGCAAGTAAGTAAGGTCGCAAGATGTATGATCATTAAATATACAATAATAAGGCGTCCCAAATATCACATATTCAGCTGATTATGAAGCTAGTCATACAACATGCTAGGACTAGCAAGAGTTAAGTCATACATGATCAACCCTAGGATTTGTTAATCATGTTTACAGCCCGTAGGCAGACAGTAAGTAAAAGTGCATCGAGCAAACAGGTGCTCGTCGGCTAAACGCCTCAAAAGAATAACTTTACAATAGAGTGAGCGAAACAAAATAGAAAACCCACTCGTAGCCCGGGTTCCTTCTAGTCGCCACCATCGGGCTGGAAGCTTGGTAGATCCTCGGAAGCTGGTCCGAAATCTGGCCACACAAAACTAGCTGGGTCAACCCCAGAAAGAGCAAGTGCCATAAGGGGGCCACGAAATAAGAACAAAAGCCAGCAATCAGCACAAGAAAATATAATATTAAAACTAGAATTATGAAAACATGTCAGGATGATATACGACGAGATAACCATGGAACTATTCCGATAGCCCGGTTACAACCCGTAAACCAAACAAGGACCGGGGTTGTAACCCTTCATCTGAACAGAACTTGGTTTCCCACCATTTATCGGCAAGATAATAATGTAAGAAATCAAGACAGGGAGCAATCTTGTACAGAATCAAGACATGGCTAAACTGGTTATACCTTATTCAATCAATCACGGCCAAGCAGATACTATAGCTTACTACATTAACTGACTAGGGTTATCACAGGCCTAATTACTAACAAGATGCAGAGAGATTATTCCACAGCCACAAGCCCTGCATACCATCCAGGCTACCCAGGTCGAAAATTAGGGATTGAATTCAGGTGGGTACATTGCCCGGGGGACAAATGTACCCTTAGGTGACTTAGAGGGTGCAACACGCGACGGTGTGCTGGAAATGTGCCCTACTCGACGGCAGGCTACAGATCCCAAGAGCGTCCAGGTAACGGGATTGCCTATAGATGTGTCATCTCTTCATGACTACTGTGTTATTCTAGTTATTAACCTTAATCCATTTTAGTAGGAGCTCCTGACCGTGGTACTCAGGAGTCCCATCCTAGACATGATGAAAGACAGGACAAGTGGATTTAACAAGCAGCAAGAAAGAACCACCCACGGTGTCAAGGCAAGTCAAGTTAAGTTATCAAGATAAATCATGTCAGGGTACTTGTCAGGAGTGCGCCACGACGGGCCACTATCATGTCAGGTTGGTCATGTCAGGAATGCACCACTACGGGTCACAGTCGTGTTAAGCTAGTTCCTTGTCATACCATGCCATGTACAATAGTCATTCCAAACATATTAAGTAAAATCAAGTTCATGACAAAAGGCGTAAGGATATAAAATGGGCGTAAAATATCTAATAAAATATCAATATACAGGGCTATAGAAAAGCCAAGCTTGAGGAAATAAAACCAGAACTCCAAGAGCTAATAGATTAAGCAAGGGGTCAGGGGAGCAGCGTAGGTGAAAAGTCACGCACGCCAGAGAGCAGCGTAGGTGAAAAGTCACGCACGCTACAGGGAGAAGCGTAGGTGAAAAGTTACGCACGCTAAGAGAGCAGCGTAGGTGAGAAGTCACGCACGCTACAAGGAGCAGCGTAGGTGAAAAGTCACGCACGCTGAGAGAGCAGCGTAGGTAAAAAGTCACGCACGCTACAGAGAGTAGCGTAGGTGAAAAGTCACGCACGCTACAGAGAGCAGCGTAGGTGAAAAGTCACGCACGCTCAAGGAGAGCAGTGTAGGTGAAAAGTCACGCACGCTACAGGGAGCAGTGTTCGTGAAAAGTCACGCACACTCAAGAGAGCAGTGTTCGTGAAAAGTCACGCACACTCAAGGGAGCAGTGTTCGTGAAAAGTCACACACACTCAAGGAGACACGCTTCCAACAGGAAGCGTACTCAAGCCTGCGTACGCAGCGCTAAAGAGCGCGTGTAGCTCAGGGTGCGTAAGATAAATAGCTCTGTACACTGCTCACTGTCTTCTCTAAACAGCAAGAACACCATGGTTGAACCCAAGCTTCAAAATTCATAACTTGGCCATCCGAACTCCAAATTCGGATTTCCAAAGCTCCAACTGGAGTGAAACTGAATGCTCTTCCACATGGAAACATCAAAATCAAAGAAAATCCAACCAAAGTAGCTCAAACCATGCAAAATCCGAAAATAGGAAAAACCTAGATCTAGAACAATGGAGACTTTAAATCACAAAATACCAAGACCTAATGTTGGTCACCATGTCCTAATCTAGCAAATGGACAAATAAAAGAGGGTTCTCATGTAGTGGCAAGGTGCACTTGCCTAGGGTTGGGAGAGTTGTGTAGAGGAAGGAGAAGAAGAAGAAGAAGGAAATAAATGGTGGTTATGAGGAGAGAGAAAATGTTGGTGGAGTTATAAAGAGGGGGAGTTGTGGTGGGTTGAGTCGGTAGCATAAGTTAAGGTGATCCAATGCATAATAAGCCAAATCAAACCAACTCAATCTAAACCAATTAAAATCGAACCATGACAAAAACCCAAAATACGAGAAATACTGAAATTCCACAAGTTGAGAAAAATAAAAATACATGCCAAAATTCAGATACGAGTATAAATACGAAATACAGAAAATATGGAAAACGAGGGTGACAACTCTACCCACCTTAAAAAAATTTCGTCCTCGGAATTTAATCAAGGAGCTAGAGATTGTCACGATAAGCTACATTAAGCACAGGCAAGTTACACTAAGCAGTTCAATCATGCAATCATACAATGCAAGCAAAGAAGGGAAAACGTAAGGCATAAGAAAGACATTATACCTCACGAGTCAAACAGGTAGGGATATCGCGATCGGATGTCGTCCTCACGCTCCTACGTTGACTCACCTAGAGAGTGATGACCCCAAGCAACACTGACTAATTTAATAGTCTTGTTCTTGAGTATCTTCTCCCTCCGGTCCAATATAGACACGGGCTTCTCCTCATACGAAAGGTTGGTACCAACAACCAATTCCGAATGGTCTAGGATGTGGCTTGGGTCCGAAATATACCGTCGTAATTGGGACACATGGAATACATCATGCACCTCACTTAGCGACGGCGAAAGAGCGAGACGATAGGATACATCTCATACTCGCTCTAGAATATCGAACGGCCCTATATACCTAGGACTAAGCTTTCCCCGCAAGCCAAAGCGAATGACGCCGCGGTTAGGCGAGATCCTAAGGAATACATGGTTGTCGACAGCAAATTCTAAGGGACGTCGATGAGCATCGGCCCAATGGCACTGGCGGTCCTGGGCAACTTGGAGGTGATCTCTGACCTTCCTGACCACTTCAACTGTCTGGGAAATCAATTCGGGTCCGAGCATCTGCCTCTCCCCGACATCGTCCCATGCTAGTAGGGATCTGCACTTCCTGCCATAAAGAGCCTCGAAGGGTGCCATCTGGATACTGGCCTGATAACTGTTGTTGTACGAGAATTCCACCAGGTGCAGATGATTCTTCCATGAACCATCGAAGTCAAGGGTGCAAGATCTCAACATATCTTCAAGAGTCTGGATTGTGCGCTCTGATTGACCATCCGTCTGTGGATGATAAGCTGAGCTGAACTGAAGACGAGTCCCTAAACTCTTCTGCAAGCTGCGCCAAAAGTGTGATATGAATCTTGAATCCCTGTCTGAGGTGATGCTGACTGGCACACCGTGAAGCCTGACGATCTGCCTGAGATACATCTCTGCTAACTGTACCGTCGACTGCCCAACTCTGAATGGGAGAAAGTGTGCCACCTTGGTAAGCCTATCCCCAATTACCCAAATAGCATCTCTGCCAGCCGGAGATCTGGACAATCCGGTCACGAAATCCATGGTTATATGCTTCCATTTCCATTCTGGGATCGGTAAGGGTTGAAGAAGTCCAGCGGGCCTCTGATGTTCCACTTTAACTTGTTGGCAAACCAAACACCGAAAGACAAACCGGGCTATCTCCCTCTTCATGCCATTCCACCAGAAGTGCTGACGAATATCACGGTACATCTTTGTACCACCTGGATGAATAGAATACTGTGAACTGTGGGCTTCTGCCATGACTTCCTGTCTGATATCTCCACTGGGTACACAAAGACGAGTGCCGTGCCGAAGTGTACCGTCTTCAGGGATACATAACTCTGGCCTTCTTCCTGCTTCACACTCTGCTCTGAGTCACTGGATCTTGGAATCTGTTGACTGCACCACCCGAATTCTCTCAACTATGCTGGACTGAACCTGTAGGCTGGCCATCAATGCCACGCTGGTTGGAAGAACCACTTCAATTCCCACCTTCTGAAGATCTGCCAATAATTTTGGTTGCGCCGTAAGGAAATAAACTCCGGCTCTCCTGCTCAATGCATCTGCTACAACGTTGGCCTTCCCGGGATGATACTGCAAATCCACATCATAGTCCACTAGTAGCTCGAGCTATCTTCTCTGCCGCATATTAAGGTCCTTCTGGGTGAAAACATACTTCAGGCTCTTATGATCAGTAAAGATCTCCACTCTATCTCCGTACAAGTAGTGTCTCCACAACTTTAAGGCAAACACTACCGCCGCCAATTCCAAGTCGTGGGTCGGATAATTCTTCTCATAATCACGTAGTTGACGTGACACATAAGATATTACCTTCCCATGCTGCATCAAGATACACCCCAATCCTCTGCCTGAAGCGTCGTAATAAACTGTGAATCCTCCGGTCCTATCTGGAAGGGTGAGAATGGAAGCCTTTATCAAACCTCGCTTCAACTTTTTAAATGATTCCTGACACTCTGCTGTCCAAACAAACGGCACATCCTTGCGGGTCAACTGGGTCATCGGCGCTGAAATTCTTGCAAAATCTGAAACGAACCGTCGGTAGTAGCCGACCAATCCAAGGAAGCTGCGAACCTCTGCCACTGAGCTGGGTACCGGCCATGACTCGATAGCCACAATCTTCTGGGGATCTACTTCCACTTCTTCTCGGGTAATGATGTGACCCAAGTACGAAATGCGATCGAGCCAGAACTCGCATTTACTGAACTTGGCGTACAACTGATGCTCCCTAAGCGTCTGAAGGACGACTCTGAGATACTGCTCATGCTCTGCTTCACTCTTGCCGTAGATCAGGATGTCATCTAGGAACACGATCACGAATTGATCCAAGTAAGGCTTGAAAATGCAATTCATGAGGTCCATGAATACGACCGACGCATTGGTCGCTCCAAAGGGCATAACAAGGAACTTCCAATGCCCATACCTCGATCTGAATGCTGTCTTCGGGATGTCCTGCTCTCTGACTCTGATCTGGTGGTAACCTGAACGCAAGTCGATCTTCGAGAATACTGAAGCCCCTCTGAGATGATCAAACAAGTCATCTATCCTCGGGAGAGGGTATCTGTTCTTGATTGTCATCGAATTCAAGGTACGATAATCAACACATAGCCTGGACGTACCATACTTCTTTTTCACAAGAAGCATCGGGGCTCTCCAAGGCGATCCACTTGCACGGATGAATCCCTTGGTCCTCAGTTCTTTAATCATCTTGTATAAAATCTCTAACTCTGAAGGCGCCATCCTGTAGACTCGTTCTGATACTGGTGCTGTCTCGGGAATCAAGCCTATCGTGAACTCAATCTCCCGCTCCGGCGGTATCCCTGGAAGCTCCTCTGGAAAGACATCTGGAAACTCTTCAACTATCCGGGGTAACTGCACTGCTGCTACTGCCATCCGCAATGCTGGAGAAGATGGCTCCACTGTGCCTCTAGAAAACGAAAACTCTGGCTCGCTGGGGATACTAAAGACAACTCTGCCAATATGGCAGTCTATCCTAGCATACTGGTTCCTCAACCAATCCATGCCTAGGACTACATCATAGTCTGCTATAGGAAACTCTATGAATCTAGCGGGGTACTCCCTACCGCTAACTACGATCCGACACGAGGAAAACACTCGATCTACTCCCACAAGACCATTACCAGTAAGTATATTGAGCCTCACTGATAATGACTCGGGCTCCAATCCTATCCGTGTCACGAATCGTACAGACATGAATGAATGTGATGCACCAGAATCAAACAATATCGAAGCTGGAAAGGAGTTGACGAGAATAGTACCTGCCACTACCTCATCTGGTGCAACTTCTTCTTCCATAGCCATCATCATGGCCTGACCTTGTCCTCTGGCTGCTGGTCCCCTCTGCTGGAAACCTCTCTGCCTATTCTGGGTCTGAGCTTGGGCCTGTGCATACTGCTGGGGGTGCTGTTGCTGGAATGCCTGAGACTGAGGCGGCAAGGGCCTCGAAGACTGATACTGCTGCTGTTGAACTGGTGCTGGGGCCGGTCCTCTCACCGAAGAGCTAGAAGGGTTGGATGCTGATGAACCACCACTATTCGGGCAAGCCCCTACCCTATGATCTGCTGCTCCACAAACAAGGCACAATCCCTGCGCCCTGCGACAATCTGCCACTACATGGCCTGGCTTCCCGCAATGAGAACATCCCATCGCGAAAGTCTGCTTCTGCTTCTGCTGCTACGGGTACGTCGGGGTCGAATGCTGAACCGACGTTACTGAGGCCGCCCGTCTCGGAGTTCCAGTGGTCAACCCCCTAACTGCCGGGGATGGAGCTGATGATTGGTGCATCTGACTGTGGGATCGCTTTCTACTTCCGGTCCTATCTACGATCCTCTGGGAGGTGTACTCATGCCTCCTAGCTGCTCTCAAGACTGCATCGAATGTCTGGTGCTCGAACTGCTCAACTGCCAACAAGATCTCCAAATGCAGTCCCTGCTGGAATTACTGGGCTCGATCATACTCGGTCGCCACCAAGT
Source organism: Iris pallida (assembly GCA_029216955.1). Lineage (NCBI taxonomy): Eukaryota > Viridiplantae > Streptophyta > Magnoliopsida > Asparagales > Iridaceae > Iris > Iris pallida. Next base: position 8,456,161 of record JANAVB010022999.1, read on the forward strand.
TGGGGGCAAACCTACTGAGTCTAGAAAACTCCGATGCATAACTGTCGACTGATCTGCCTCCTTGCTTCAAGTTGGTAAATCTGGTCTGCAGGTCGTACCGAGCCACAGCATCAAAATACTTCGTCTAGAATCTCTCTCTAAATACTGCCCAAGCAATGGGTGCCACTAATCCCATGGCTTGCGCCGCCCACCAACTGCGAGCCAAGTCCAATAACTGCAGGCGTACCACCGCCACCTTCTCATTCTCGGGTGTCCTAGCTGCTTCCAGAATCACCTCGGTATCCTGAAGCCATGCATCCGCGGTAATCGTATCCTCGGTACCGTCGAAGAAAGGAGGGTTCAAACGGCTGAAGTTGTTCGCCGCCTAGTTCCCTGGATGTCCGCCTCGGGTCAAAGCATCTTGAACTGTCTGGTGCAGGGCGTCGCTTCGACGATCCTGGGAAACTATCAAGGTTCTGATGAGGCCTACTAAGGTACCATCATCTGGCTCTGTGGCCTGGACGGGCCGAACTGGTGACTCTCCTCCAGTAGGTATCACTCTGGAGGTGACTCCGGAATGCTGGGCTTGATCCCCAGGTTGCTGCTGGCCCATGGGAGGTGCTCCTCCATGCTGATTGGTAGGGTCAGGTACAGTGCTACTGAAGAAGACGACACAGGGAAACAATAAGAAAGGACCAGGACAGATCAACGATACAAGCATGTAATCAGGGCAAGAATTTCAGGATTTAAAAGTACGGGCAGAGATCAAGGACGATTACTGATTGAGACATCTATTCGGTAAACCCTCACATTTCTTGATTGACAAGACCTGCATGGGCCACCACTTAAACCGTGTCACGCCCCAGAACCAGAATACTGGAGAGCGGGGGAAGACACAGCCAGCTACGTATATTGAAATGGAAACCACCTTGATACACGGTCACGGCTGTCTAGAAATATGAGGGTTTACTAAAAGCCAACAGTCTCTTATGGTCATGAACAAGCCTAATGTCTCAATCACGAGCAAGTAAGTAAGGTCCAAGATGTATGATCATTAAATATACAATAATAAGGCGTCCCAAATATCACATATTCAGCTGATCATGAAGCTAGTCGTACAACATGCTAGGACTAGCAAGAGTTAAGTCATACATGATCAACCCTAGGATTTGTTAATCATGTTTACAGCCCGTAGGCAGACAGTAAGTAAAAGTGCATCGAGCTAACAGGTGCTCGTCGGCTAAACGCCTCAAAAGAATAACTTTACAATAGAGTGAGCAAAACAAAATAGAAAACCCACTCGTAGCCCGGGTTCCTTCTAGTCGCCACCATCGGGCTGAAAGCTTGGTAGATCCTCGGGAGCTGCTCCGAAATTTGGCCACACAAAACCAGCTGGGTCAACCCCAGAAAGAGCAAGTGCCACAAGGGAGCCACGAAATAAGAACAAAAGCCAGCAATCAGCACAAGAAAATATAATATTAAAACTAAAATTATGAAAATATATCAGGATGATATACGACGAGATAACCATAGAACTATTCCGATAGCCCGGTTACAACCCATAAACCAAACAAGGACCGGGGTTGTAACCCTTCATCTGAACAGAACTTGGTTTTCCACCATTTATCAGTAAGATAATAATGTAAGAAATCAAGACAGGGAGCAATCTTGTACTGAATCAAGACATGGCTAAACTGGTTATACCTCATTCAATCAATCACGGCCAAGCAGATACTATGGCTTACTACATTAACTGACTAGGGTTATCACAGGCCTAATTACTAACAAGATGCAGTGAGATTGTTCTACAGCCACAAGCCCTGCAGACCATCCAGGCTACCCAGGTCAAAAATTAGGGGTTGAATTCAGGTGGGTACATTGCCCGGGGGACAAATGTACCCTTAGGTGACTTAGAGGGTGAAACACGCGACGGTGTGCTGGAAATGTGCCCTACTCGACGGCAGGCTACAGATCCCAAGAGCGCCCAGGTAACGGCATTGCCTGTAGCTGTGTCATCTCTTCATGACTACTGTGTTATTCTAGTTATTAACCTTAATCCATTTTAGTAGGAGCTCCTGACCGTGGTACTCAGGAGTCCCATCCTAGACATGATGCAAGACAGGACAAGTGGATTTAACAAGCAGCAAGAAAGAACCATCCACGATGTCAAGGCAAGTCAAGTTAAGTTATCAAGATAAATCATGTCAGGGTACTTGTCAGGAGTGCGCTACGACGGGCCACTATCATGTCAGGTTGGTCATGTCAGGAGTGCACCACTACGGGTCATAGTCGTGTTATGCTAGTTCCTTGTCATACCATGCCATGTACAATAGTCATTCCAAACATATTAAGTAAAATCAAGTTCATGACAAAAGGCGTAAGGATATAAAATGGGCGTAAAATATCTAATAAAATATCAATATACAGGGCTATAGAAAAGCCAAGCTTGAGGAAATAAAACCAGAACTCCAAGAGCTAATAGATTAAGCAAGGGGTCAGGGGAGCAGCGTAGGTGAAAAGTCACGCACGCCAGAGAGCAGCGTAGGTGAAAAGTCACGCACGCTACAGGGAGAAGCGTAGGTGAAAAGTTACGCACGCTAAGAGAGCAGCGTAGGTGAGAAGTCACGCACGCTACAAGGAGCAGCGTAGGTGAAAAGTCACGCACGCTGAGAGAGCAGCGTAGGTAAAAAGTCACGCACGCTACAGAGAGTAGCGTAGGTGAAAAGTCACGCACGCTACAGAGAGCAGCGTAGGTGAAAAGTCACGCACGCTCAAGGAGAGCAGTGTAGGTGAAAAGTCACGCACGCTACAGGGAGCAGTGTTGGTGAAAAGTCACGTACGCTCAAGGAGAGCAGTGTAGGTGAAAAGTCACGCACGTTACAGGAAGTAGTGTTCGTGAAAAGTCACGCACACTCAAGGAAGCAGTGTTCGTGAAAAGTCACGCACACTCAAGGGAGCAGTGTTCGTGAAAAGTCACGCACACTCAAGGAGACACGCTTCCAACAGGAAGTGTACTCAAGCCTGCGTACGCAGCGCTAAAGAGCGCGCGTAGCTCAGGGTGCGTAAGCTAAATAGCTCTGCACACTGCTCACTGTCTTCTCCAAACAGCAAGAACACCATGGTTGAACCCAAGCTTCAAAATTCATAACTTGGCCATCCGAACTCCAAATCTGGATTTCCAAAGCTCCAACTGGAGTGAAACTGAATGCTCTTCCACATGGAAACATCAAAACCCAAGAAAATCCAACCAAAGTAGCTCAAACCATGCAAAATCCAAAAATAGGAAAAACCTAGATCTAGAACAATGGAGACTTTAAATCATAAAATACCAAGACCTAATGTTGGTCACCATGTCCTAATCTAGCAAATGGACAAATAAAAGAGGGTTCTCATGTAGTGGCAAGGTGCACTTGCCTAGGGTTGGGAGAGTTGTGTAGAGGAAGGAGAAGAAGAAGAAGAAGGAAATAAATGGTGGTTATGAGGAGAGAGAAAATATTGGTGGAGTTATAAAGAGGGGGAGTTGTGGTGGGTTGAGGGGGTAGCATAAGTTAAGGTGATCCAATGCATAATAAACCAAATCAAACTAACTCAATCTAAACCAATTAAAACCGAACCATGACAAAAACCCAAAATACGAGAAATACCGAAATTCCACAAATTGAGAAAAATAAAAAATATATGCCAAAATCCAGATACGAGTATAAATACAAAATACAGGAAATACGGGAAACGAGGGTGACAGTATAGGCCGATTTCGAACCGCATAAGGCCGCGTGGCACTTTCTGAGCCGCATGAAGATTTTTGAGCCGCATGAAGCTTTCTAAGCCGCATGAAGTTCTCATGGATTTTTTTGAGCCGCATGAAACCCCCCAAGTTTTGAGCCGCATGGAGTTTCTTGTTGATCCAGGGCCACATAAGTTTTACTGTTCTTTTTCTATTCTTCTACAAGACCCCCTTCAAAGTTTTCAATTTGGAAAATTGAAATACTTTGAATAAGAAGCATGGGCATGTCCGCATAAGCTCTTCATGCCGCATAGGCTTCTCTGGCCGCATAGACTTCTCTGGCCGCATAGGCTTCTCTGGCCGCATACTGGTCTTTGTGCCACATAGGCGTCCCATTAATTGCTTTTGATTTGTTTTGATTTTAAAGCCGTCTTTTGGATAGAATCCCAAGAGTCGGCATTAAATATTTAGATTTGCTTTGATGATTCTTAGCAGTCTTTTTGCATGAAAGGAGATAGAATCCCAAGGGTCAGTTTTATCTTCTAGGCAGCACGAAATCCGAAGCGTCTATCGGTTCACACGCCCCTGCCAGCCTATAAGTATGAGCAATTTTTGAAGATAGAGATTCTTTACTCTCTTCTTTCTTCAAGCTTTCTTGCCCTAGTCGCCGCCTCTTCTCCTCTTTCGATCATCAATGGCTCCCAAAGCTTCCTCCAGTGTTACAGCAAAGGCAAAGGAGTTGCCTCCACGTTGACTACGGCGATCTCAGTTTACCCCGACGTTCATCCTGCTATTGACGGTAAGAGTGTTAGGAAGAAACTGCATGGATTCAAACCCTAACCATAATGGCTATGTCGTATGTTTTATGCACGGGCCTGTTTGCAAAAACAAAAGTCTTTTATTTCACAAACTTTAAAGAATATTACAATAGTACAATGAATTCTGGGAAAGTACAACTGTAGGAATCCGATCTGAAGACGATCGCTTTATCCTTTGGACTATGTGAACGTTGAAGATGATAGCCTCTGAAGAATGCAGCAGCACTTGGACAAGATCTCCTAATCTCTGATGATCTTGAATAATAATGAACTTGAAACCCTATTTATAGAGTTCTAGAAATAACTATTTTGTAGTTATTCTGGATTGCGCACAATGAACTGCGCCGGAGACAGACTACGCAGACTTCAAACTGTGCTGGCCATTGGGCAGTTGCTCGATCGTGGGCTAACCGTATCCAGACGCGTGGCATTGTTTGATTGAAATGCGCTTGGTCATGCACAGGCGGTTGCCACATGGCGAGAAATTGATGGCATGTAATCCACGTAATAAATGTTAGTTATTTTCCAAAAGCTTTATGGATTGCGCTAACCGAATAACGCTATCTTCAGACTGCGCTCAGCTCTGGTCAATAGATTGCTCTGGATTTGGACAGCTGGATCGTGCTAGGTTTTGGCAGCTGGACCGCACTAGGATTTGGACAACTGTCCTAGAAGGCGGCACGGCACGAGAAACGAATAGACTCCTCGCTTTTTGGGTTGTCAGGCTGTCAGAAGATTTGATCTTCTTGTCAGATAATAATGGCATTGCCACGTCAGCATAGCGCGCTCGGGCATTGGCACAGTTCAGCCTAGCACGATTGATTTATAGCGTTGTTTATGTTAGCACGGTTCATTAATAGTTGTGTAATTTGGACTTTTGTGCTTTATTTGATGGGTGCAACTTGATTTTTAGGACTTACAAGACCCCCTTCAAAGTTTTCAAAATTTAAAAAAATTTAAAGTTTCGAAATACTTTGAATTTTATATTTGAAATCAAGTTGCGCTTTGGCTACGCGTTTGGAGGAATTAGCTCCGACTTTCTCGGCGCAATCGGAGGTGACTGTTACATTTCTGTAAGAAACTATAAATAGTTTCATCTTCCATTCTTTTATTCATTACTTGCTTTCGAATCCTTAAGAGCAAAAACTCCTCTTCTACTCCGATTTATTCCTCCTCTCGTCGTCGACACCAATGGCGCCCAAGCGATCGGCCACTGAGAAGGGGAAGGCTCCTGCCGAATATTCGACTCATGTTGCACCGTGAGTATCTCGTCACGAGACGGGCCACCCAGCTCTTCAAGGTGAATGATAAACCATGATCGAAAACCCCTTTTTAGGGTTTTTGATGTTTTTGAACCTTCGTACCTCTCTCTTTTTAGAGATTGATGGTATTCTCAACCACTTGTGCCATCATGTTTAGGGTTTCAGCTGCTTGTACAACAGTTTTCATTTTTATGAAAACTGTATCTTTGTACAATCGGTTGGAGAGCACTGACAGAGTGTTCAGCGCAATCCGTCGATTTGTGCATTGATGCACAAACTGATGTTTTGTACAAGTCGACTGTGCTAGCGCAATTTGATGTCTTGTACAAGTAGACTGTGCTGGCGGAATCTGATGTCTTGCGTACGTAGGCTGTGCTGGCGCAATCGGATAGATTGTTTCATACAACGCAATTTGATGAACTGTGAAGATTTTTTTTTACGTACTAATTTTTGTCTCTTCATCGATGCAGTTAACCTCAGAGAAGATCCAAACACGAGGTTCTTGCAGGATTATTGTATGAATCAGAATTCAAGGAAGATCTCTCAGATGTCTCTTTTTCTCAATATGCTTTACCGTCATCTCGGCAGGCTGTCCTGATTGCGTAAGATAATAATACCTTATTGTGTCTGATGAACGGGCAACCTCTTCAGACTTCTGATACTGTCACTCACAAGAAATCTCTGTTTTTGTTTGGTGAGGCTTTTGATAAGAATTCACAGCCGAGGCCTTGTATGGAACAGAGAATCTTCCGAAGGGGCGAGAAAATGATATATCTGACAGAGATCTCCAGATGTCTTCCTCTGTCCAGATACGCTTTTACGAGTTATCCCCGAAGGATGGAGTGGGACATAACTCCGCTACAACAGGCCCGCGTGGGTAACATCCGTGTTAAGAAAGGGCCAGACCATAAAGACATATTCTATAGTTCTTCTGAGTGACATAGCTCCCTACTCAGAGGACTAAAACCCGGTTGTATCCCACGAAGGATTCTTGTCTGCTGTTGCCAGTAAGGACCCCCATATTCGCAAATGAGTTTGCAAAGGTGGAAGGGAGATATCTGGACCAAGATGTGCGGTTGACAGGTCTTGTAAACCTGGACAATAAAAGGTGGATCTGCGTGGCTAATTGGATATTAGTCCAATTTGAAGTTCAGCTCAAAGAAATTGATCTGTATCAGGCAGTATACGCCACTGTCTATGGCTTCCCCTCTAATCCACATTTATTTCTTGTATTGGCGGAGAGATAATTACAGGACTGGGACCTTCATGAGGCCGCACGGGAAAATTGGATTACCCTTGCATGAGATGAAATACATCTCAAATCTGCCGATGGAGGATATCCCATATGAAGAGTTTGTCCCGACGAATGACGAGTTAGACAATCTTTGCAAGGAAAATGTCGACATGGTAGCTGTCTTCGAAGAGCTACTATGCCATTACAAGATTTGTTCTTTGTATTACAAGAGTGGCACAGCCGGCACTTGGTATTCTTCCAGATGGTTGCCGTATCTTTTTCTCAGCCACATTATGGAGAAGAAAACTAAGGAACACGAGAACTACAACCCCAACTTCTTGAAACCGCTTAGCAATAGCGAGGTGATAGAGTTGATGGAGACGCACAACGAGATGGAGATCAAGATCGAAGATGATCTTCAATATCCTCCTTTCAAGAAAGAAGATATCGTCGAGAGCTTTATGAGGATGGGTTATAGGCCAATTTCAAAAGAATCCCAACTGGCAGGTTTCCTTACTTACTGGCTTCGACGATATATCGTTCCTAGGGCCAATACAGTTGACCGCTTCCATCGCGGTGTATTGTTTGCTGCCGTTCGTCTAGTTTTTGGCTACCAGATGGACTTGTTGTCTGCAATAACGTGCTTGATGAACGTCGACCTCCATCTCTTCGTTGATTCAATGATTCGAAGAAAAGGAGAAGGGACATTTCCCTCGACTAGAACTGTCGTATACATATTTGTTTGGATGGCTGCTTCTACACCATCCTTCTCTAATGAACCCTACTATGGGGGCAGTGAGCGACAGTTTCTTAAGAAGATACTCCGGATGCAAGTGGATCTATGCCACTTTGAAAGACTGTCGGCGAGTCTTGAATCTGGGCAAAGGATAGAACTTCTACTGTGTTCCACCTCCAGCCGGTTATGAATATGTACCGACAATCATGATCGACTCGGTAAGAGTGCCACCCTTGGGCCGTACCACCTTCGACTGGCTGAGAATGATTCGGCCACCACATCTAGTATATCGGTTCGAAGATGAGTGTTATCTTGAACCTTATATCCCAAGCCGTTTTGCACGTCAATTTGGCTATGACCAATTCCATGTGGGCAATGCCATAACATGCTTACAGGGAAAAGGTTATTTGATTGATGGAGCCCGGGCTTGGGCCTATTACAACGCACGTGACACAAAGACAACATTCTCGATGCCTATAAGGAACGACCGTGGCCCGTGCATGTTGTACACTTATTCAATCTTTTATACGTCAGCAAATACTTTTGCTGAGAATTTTAATTTAACAGACAGCTTTGCGACGGTGACATGCTTTAGGAAAGGAGCACCTGTTTTGTTGCCTCCTAGAAATGATGAAGAACATGAGCCTGCTGATGCGCCTCTAGATGCTTCGAGGGAAGCCAATTTCCCTGAAGAAGTTTATGAACCGCTGCGTGTTTCTTTGAATGTTGCAAGATCTTCGATCAAGGAGAAGAAGAGGAAGACAGAAGAACCATCTTCTCCTGTCTCTAAGAAGAAGACCGCTATAGACTCTTCGGAAAGAGTTACTACTCGATCGCAGTCTCGGCAATAGGTTGAGTCAGCTCTCAGAGAATAGGCGACGACCCTGACTTCCATCCAAAGACAAACACACGCTGCAAACGTAGAGAGTCGTGAAGAACCTCTTAGCAGGAAGAAAATAGCTTTTAGAAAGAAAGTGACCACTCCCCCAAGACCTATCCATACATCGGCCCTAATAAGTGCTGTCGCCGGGGTTATAATGCCTTCTCCTACACCTACTCCTGAGCTTCGGCAGGTGACAGATACACAAGAAGGAGCTACCCGTGCAGAGATAAGGGACAAGGTCGCAGACACAAGAGGAGAGACCGCGGAGACAAAGGATGAGGCTGCAGAAGCAAGAGAAGCGACTGCAACTCTGACCCCAATCAATGAGTCGGAATCGTCTCTCAAAATATTGCCATCTCCCACACTTGCAATAGAAGCTGCTCATCTTCTAGCTATACCAAGATCGTGTCGTGCTGAAGAAGATCGACTGATGATCGAGGCTCTGGATGAATGTGACTTCGGCTTCCATGACATAGATCCAGTCGATGCAAGTGATGATGAGGAAGCACAAGAGGAGGGGGAAGATGACGAGGAAACATCAGCGGAGGATGTTAATAGCAATCTAATTCCAGAAGAGGATGCCGCTGTCCGTGCATCCTAGGAGAAGAATGCTGCTAATGAAGTAGCACCGGAGGAAGCTATTGTCACCAATTAAAGAGGTATTGACTGATTTTGATAATCTTTATTTATAGATCAAATGACTGATGTTTTAACTTTTATTCATGCAGAAATTCAACCTTCTCCGATTCTTTCGGAATGTACTGACATGGTGCAGACAGAAGCGATAGCCAGCGGCAGCCGTCATCTATCACTCAGCTCCGAAGCGGGAAGTAGTCAGACAGTAATGTCTGAAACTACTTCTGCAAGGCTCCAACCTATTTTACTAGACGACAATCTTGTAAATAAACCCAGGGTTGGTAAGCTTGTCTTCTTTTTGATCATGTTTTAATAGCCCTTAGTAACAGCAAACTGATGACGGTTATTTGATTTCGTAGGAGAACATCCCGGAGGGGCAACTAGCTCCACTATGGCTCCCCTGTTAAAAGAGGCTACGGCTAATGTTTAAGATGTCGAACTTTCGTATTCACAAGCATCTGCTGCTGAAGTTTCTGTAGGAGTAGCTGCTACACCTAGTGTAGTAGCTACCAACAAATTTGTAGTTTGTTTCTTCACCAATTTCTTCTTCACCTCCTTAGGACCTTTAGTAGAAAGGGTAATGGAGAAAGAAAATATTGGTTTCATCACTGTCAGAAGTCCAACTTCCTACCTGATTGACGACATCCGAGATCCGGGTGATGAGGCTCAGGCTGCTTATCTCGAACATGTGTTGGATGAGTTGGAGGAATCAATTAAGATTTACAAAGATATTAATCGCGCGGAGGTAGAACCACTCGTGAATGTCGATTTCGAAAGAATGACTCGAGAAGCTGAGGTCTTGAGAGCTGATTTTAAGAAATTTTTGGACACTTTTGCCACAAAATCTTCAGAGTTTGACTTTCAGCTAAATATAGTAGCATCTACTGCTAGGGAGAAAGAGAAGAAGGTTGCTGATCTGAAGGTAGAGTTTGCTCGACTTCAAGAGGAGTTGAGAACCGTTCAACTTGCTCTTAAAGAAGAGACCACACAGCACTACGCCGTAGTTCAGCAACTGGACGTTCTGACCTATGAGAAGAATAATTTTGTCAAGTTTTATCAGGATGAAATCGTTCGCCGACTAGTGACCTTGCCAACATTTGATGTTGAATCTAGAATGGCAGAGGCTAGGAGACGAGTGCTTGATTCTCATGATGAGCGACTCCAATCTCTGAAGCAGCAGATAGCTAATCTGATGACCCCTCAGGCTGAATAAAAGAAGACTTTCTGAATTTTCTTTTTTGCGATATGTCTTTTTGTAACGACTTTTATCTTTATCAATGAAAAGAGACTATTTTATGGCTCTATTATTTGTTGCATATCCCGTTATGGATATAAATAATAGCGATAGAAAAAATATTCAGAGGTTCAGGACATGATATATTTCTTAATTTAGAAAATAATTACATCATTATATCTGCTCAGAGGTAATGTAGATATGGCAGAAATATAATTTTCTTTTTTGAATATTATTATTTTGGTAGACAACTTAATCAGAGGTAATAAATACGTGACAAGTTGTTGATATGGATGAACGGATGAGTCGTCAGAATGTATGAACGAAATGAATCGTCGGAATGAATGGATGAACCGTCAATTGGATGGAGTGAATGGGTGAACGGGTGAACCGTCGGATGAATGGAATGAACGGATGAACCGTCGGATGAATGGAATGAACAGATGAAACGTCGGATGAATGGAATGAACGGATGAACCGTCAGATGAATGGAATGAATGTTGTGAAGAGTACGTCGATTCGGTTCGCGTAATCGACTATCTCAAGAATCTCTGCCTATAAGTAGAACAGAAATTTAGATGGAATGATCAGTCTCAATTTTAACACAAAATACACAAAATATCGTCTGGAGGTGCATCCAAGAAGGCTGAGATCATCCCAAAGGTCGAAGAAGCCGCTGAGGAACGTCCTGTCGAGCCAACCCAGCCAAAGCAGACGGAGGCGGGCGAAGGTTTGTCTGCACCCAAGCCGCCATAGGATATCATAGCCTTCCTAGTCGAGCCAGGGAAGACTGAAGAAGAGGAGGCTATGAGGATGGCCGCTTGCACGTTTCTAGTAAAATCGAGCAAGGATGTCCTCGGCTCTTTTGTCGACTACATTTTTGAAAAGGATGGCAGTGGTCCTCGTCATGTATTTAAAAGGGATGATAGTGATTCTCGTCCTTGATATCATGAAACATCGTTTATGATAAAATAAAATCAAAATTTTTTTATGAACTGTCTTGTCATATTTATAAGAAATCCCTTTTACATTCATACATAGTACTTTTTAAGGAATTTGCCGTTGATAGGCATCATCGCCACTCGACCGTCCAGCTCTGTGAGTTGATAGGCTCCATTTGAGAAGACTTTACTCACGATATAAGGCACTTTCCATTTCGCATCGAACTTGCCTTTGCTCATGTGAGTCATAGTCATGGGACGTCTGACTGTTAGAACGAATTCTCCTTTTTGAAAGGCTCTGATTTTAACTTTACGGTTAAAAGCCTTCGAGATACGGGCTTGATATAATTCAATATGTTATTGAGCCAATAGCCGCTTCTCGTCGAGCGCCTCCAGTTCTTGAAGTCGAAGAAGATCATTGTTCTCCGTAGTAAGTTCGTTAGCGATGGCAATTCTCAAAGATGAAATTTGAAGTTCCAGAGGTAGAACTGCTTCACAATCGTAAACCAGAGAGAGAGGTGTACAGCCTGTGGGGTTGCGGACCGTAGTACGGTAGGCCCATAGACATTCTCTAAGCTTTTCACTCTAATTCCGTTTGTTAGTAGATACAAACTTCTTAAGAAGCTTGATAATAGTCTTGTTGAAGGCTTCAGCCAAGCCATTAGCAGCAGGGTTGTAAGCTGTAGAGACGATATTGTCAATACGATAATCGTCACAGAACCTGGTAAACTTTTGACTGATAAACTGAGGTCCATTATCGTGAATGATTCGTCGTGGTACACCAAACCTGTAAATAACATGGTGTTTGACAAAGTTGATGACGCTGCTGGTTTTGACTTCAGCCAATGGTATAGCTTCGGCCCATTTGGAGAAATAATCAGTTATTGCTAGTATAAACCGATATCCCTTAGAAAAAAGAGGATTAATGGGACCAATAATATCCATATCCCAAGCTTTAAAAGGCCAGGAAGTAGCAGTCGGCTGAAGGAATTCTGACGGTTGATGGATGAAATCTGTATAGATTTGACAAGCTCGACATTTCTTTGCATATTCAATGGCATCAGATACCATAGAGGGCCAGTCGTAACCCATTCATCGGATACAATCCTGTAGTTTAGGGCCGGGTTGATGTGCTCCGCAGACACCATCATAAGCTTCACGCAATACATGCTTTGCTTCATCACCAGCAAGACAGCACAAAAGTAGGCCGTCATAAGTCCGTCGATAGAGAGTCTTGGTAGTCTGATTGTAGTAGAATCGAAGAGATCGTCGACGAATACTCGTAGCCTCCTTAGGATCTTCAGGAAGTATGTCATCAACCACAAAGTCGTTGAAAAGGGCTCTACAATCTTCATTGATAACATTGACTTCGGCAAAATTACTGTACTCAATGTTGGGATTGTTTTCAATGCAGAACAACTCTCTGTTGGAAACAACAACTACTTGTTGTCTTTTGACGAGAATTGCTAAGACTGTTGCGAGATTAGCTAAAGTATCTGCCTCAGTGTTGCAAGCTCGTCGGACATATTCAATGAAGAAAGCCTTCAATGATGTAGCCATGTAAATTGCAGCTTCATGATAGGGCACTAGATCTTGATGGCAAACTTCGTATGTTCCTCTAACATGATGGAAAACCAGTTTAGAATTGCCATGGACTTCAAGATATTCGACTTCCAACTGTTTAGCTAATTGGAGTCCAATGAGCAAGGCATTGTATTCAGCCACATTGTTAGAGCACAGTTAATATAAGGAATAAGCTCTTTGGATAGCTAATCCTTCTGGAGAGACTAGTACAATTCCAACTCCTGTAACAATATTTGTCCCATTTGGTCCGATCTGGGATGCTCCGTCGAAGAACAGACGCCAGGTAGGAAATTTTTCCGATATCATGTTTGATTCCAATGTTTCATCTAGAATTTTGTCATAAAGCTTAGATGTCTCCGGAACAGGATGACCTGCTAAAAAGTCAGCCAGTGTTTGACCCTTAACAGAATTTTGCGGAACATAAACTGTTGGCCCAATGATTATATTGTGTTTTTGAATATGGCTAATCAGTTAAGTTTAACATAATGATGTCACTAATATTCATATACTCACTATCATGTTGCTACTTAAACTTAGCATTGTCCTAATTGTCCTATATTATATTGCTATGCTTGTATCGTACTGCAACATATTTTGTTGGCCTAACATGCTATCATGTTGTTACTTAAACTTAGCAATGCCCTAATTGTCCTGTATTATATTGCTATGCTTGTATCGTACTGCAACATATTTTGCTGGCCTAACATGTATTTGTAGACATGCAGTAAGTATGATCAAACATGATCAAAGAGGACATAGGCAATGAAGAATTAATGATGGAGCGAAGACGGCGTCATACAAAAAGATTTCTCTGAACCGCCTAGCGACCTATCCGGGGCCTCGCATCGGGAGTTTCGCTGCCCGGTCAGCGGACAGGGGTCGAGGGGGCAGCGCCCCCCGTCGGGGGTTCGGGGGCGAAGCCCCCGAAAGGTATTCAGATTTCCAGATCTGTTTATCTTCGGACTACTGCTGTCAAGGAAAAAGACGTCTTCAGGGCTGCTCAAATATCAGAAGAAAGGCGTCATCACAGGGCTCTTGGTTTTCCTACTTGCTCCAAGTCTGTAATCTTCAATTTATTGAGTCTAGGAGAATGTGTACGTTGAGTCGCACTGAGTCATCTCAACCCCTAAACATATCTCTCCAAGCTCTACCATACAAATAGACCAATTCCTGAACCAAGCCCAAGCTCCACAAAGCCCAAAAGCCCAATGGACCAATTCTGTCTTCTGGAGACAGAGTTCGGGCCGAACTCTGCCTCCACACAGAGTTCGGGCCGAACTCTGTCCCCTGATTTCCAGCACCCTAATTTTTAGGGCCTGCTTGCTACAAGCTGTCCAACGGCCAAAAATTTGAATTATTTATACCGAATTCTGGCCGAATTCTACATGTCACGAACCCTATAAATAGGCCTTGGTTTCTCTCATTTAAAATCATCCACTCTTCTCTTCTTCTTCTCTTACATAGCCTATATAGTCAAGAGCCTTACTCTTCCAATCTACTAGCCACAAAACTTCCTAAGCCCCAAGGTGCTCAAGTGCGATTCAGCTAGAAGTTTTTGTGCAAGAGTTGAAAAGAAAAATCACTTGGACAATTCCAAGTCGCTTGGAAAATTCCAAGCAAATCGCCACTGCGATCTTCTGTAAGAAGTTGACGTGCTCTTCTGAAGAAAAGGCACGGGTTGTAAACTACTATTTCACAAATAGTGGTTTTGAATCCTGAGCTAGAGTTCTCAGGCCTGGACTAGTCCTCCACGAGGGAAACCAGGTTAAAACTGCTGTGTTTGCGTATGCTCTACTGATCTTTATTTACTTTCGTATTTCTCTCTGATTTATTTACTATCTTGATAGTTATTTTGTAGAGGTGATATAGAATTTATTTTTATTTGGTGATTATCGACACAAACTCTATTCACCCCCCTCTAGAGTTGCCTACACTTGTGTTTTCAATTGGTATCAGAGCAAGGTCTCTATTGTTAGGCTTAACATCCTTAGAGTAGATCCTTATTTATTTGTGTATGGCATCATATTCTTCCTCCTCCGATGAAGAGAGTTTTACTTCTAGTAGCATAGACAATCATGTTTCTTCTAAATGCAATAAGTGCTCTAAGTGGAAAGCCATGGCTAACCAATCCTTAAAGTTTGCTAAGGCTTTTCATTCTACAAATGAAGAACTTGTAAAAAAGGTGATTCATTTAGAAGAAGCTAATGAGTTTTTGAGAAATGAAAACAATGTTTTATTATCTAGACTTGACTCTCAAAACTCATCTTGTGTTTCTTTAAAGAGTTTGAATGATTCTTTAATTTTAAAAATGAAATCTCTTTCCTCATCAATAGAAGATCTTAAGAAGCAAGCACATGAGCTAAATCATTTGCATGATTCTTCTATTAACTCTTTAAAGAAACAAAATGATGATTTTATTTCTAGAATTGCTTTATTTGAAAAAGAGAATTATGCTTTAAATGCTAAATTAGATTCTCTTACTTGTTTGCATAATGATTTGCTATTAGAACATGATATTCTTAAGACCAAATCCATGCATAGTGATTCTCTTACTTGTGTGCATAATGATTTGCTACTAGAACATGATAGTCTTAAGACCAAATCCATGCATGCTCACTCTAGAGATATTCATCATTCTAGAATGTCACATGTTCGTAATCATGCTCATTCCGATACATGTGCACACACTAGTATTAGGTGCTTCTATTGCTCTCGCATTGGACACATGAGTGTAACTTGTCCTATTCGTAGGAGTTTTTCTACCAATGCTAGAGTAAATAGCATATGGGTCCCTAAAGCTAACAAATGTGGATCCAAGTTTATTTGGATACAAAAGTCTTCGCCTAATATTGTAGGTGGAGATTCTTGTATCAGGACATAGCACCGAAGAAGCGTGTTGGTGGTTGCAAAGCTCAAAGGTCATCTTCTAAGCAATTATACCAACACAAGTGTGGCCACTAGAGCCACTTTGGTAACATGCTAAACGATTCTCTTTAAATAGTTTATATTTGTTGAAACTAGCATGTTTCTTTTGATGTCTTGCGACTAGCTCACATTGATATCTTTTAGTTGCTTATTATATAAATTAATGTGAGATATAATACTAGCATGCTTAGTTGATTTTCTTTCTATTTCTTTTATATAACATGACTAGTTACATAGCTTTATATGATTAGTTCACACTATGTAGTTTATCACTCATTTTCTAGTAGTGTGATACATTTATATATGCATGCTCGTTATTCTTAATCCTTATTTACAAAGCATGCATATCACTCTAGTCCATATAACCTTGGTTTTGATTTGAGTTAATATGATTTTAACTCTTCATCTTTAAAAGTTTTGAGATAGTTACTTCTTGCCAATTTGTATTTAGTATATCATTGGTATTTGTGAATATATGTGTTTAGCACAAGCTTCTTATCACTTGATAAGTATATACTTATACTTCTTGTTAACCTTGTGCTTACATAATATATTCATTATTGATTCTCATGTTTTATTTTGATTATCCTATTGAGAATCAATTATGTCTTTGCCTAATAAAGTCTATTTATACGTGCTTTTGAATTTGTGATAGTTTTTCAAACATTCATGATGGATACATGACTATATTCATTAAATCTTCATTTACATGTAGATCATGTATTTATTATATTGACATCTATTTTTTTATAAATATCTTTATGTGGGCATATGAGATAAGCTCAAGTTTTATATTATTTTGAAGAGTATTTATTCATACTTGTGCTTACCTTATAATTTAGCTATTGATTCTTTTGACTAAATTTGTGTTATCTCTACTTGAATCAATTAGCTTATAACTTAAAGTCTTCTTTTTGATGATATCTTATTGGCTTTTATTTGTTGACTTTATGGATACATGTCTTTCACTCTTATTTTGATCTTTTTGCTTAACCAATTTTCAGCCTGATTCCAGTTCTGTCACCAGAATCCGGAATTTGGGCCGAACTCTGCCCTTACCAGAGTTCGGGCCGAATTCGGCCTGGCTGTTCCAGAACTGAAAACAGCCTCAGTCGTTGATCAAATTATAGATCCAATAGCCATTATTGATTCCAAATGTTGATATTTATTTATTCAAATGCCTTTAAGTTGGAATGTTGAGAGAAAATATTTATTAGTGTCTTGTTCATGACTTTTATGGAAGTTATTTTAAGAATTGCTTGGTTTTGTGCTTTACCTTACTTGTTGAGATCATCATACTTATTTTGAGTATAAATCTTCTATATATTTATTTTCATAAAGTGTATTATGAAAATATTTGTTTTGAAAATATTCTTAGCAAATTTTGATAATCATTCTTTGATTACTATTTGGGTATTTACCTTTCTTATACTAAGGATTTTTGGAGTTTGATGTTGTTTGATAGTACTGCATACACTCCTTTAAATCTAAGTTCTTAAAAGTAATGAACATTTTGGAAACAAGCCGAAAGGGTCCTTCTGTCATACAGGTGTAAATAGCCTGAAGCGACACGGTGCACTAGTCTTCGGACTACCGCTAGCTGGGAACCGGCCCCTACAGTTAACCCAAAGTGATCAATACTTTATAGACTTAAGATTTATTAAGGTTTACTTGCAACCATTATCTAGTTCTGGATCAACCCCCAAGTTCCAGAATATTTCATCATATCTAGCCCTGTATTTTGAGCTATAAATATTTTATTATTATTGCCCAATGATGTTTTGTAGCACATGAGAATACATGTAATTGACATATCATACTTCTTATGTCTTTAGCTACTATGGGTTGAACTTTTACGTTGAGATTTTCCATTTCTAGAGAATACACTTTCATAATGGTTATAATTTTGCACTCTCTAGATCAATCTATTATTTCATTATCTTGGGTTAATCTCAATATTTTTGGCAAAGAGATTTGCTTTATTGTGTTTTCATGAACATCTCTTTTGTCCTTTACTTGATGAGAGTCTAATTCATTTACTTGCTATCTTATACTCTTATCCTTGCTTAACAAAGAGTATATTAATCATTTTGATTATTCAAAATGCATTGCCCTTATTGTAAACTCTATACTTAAGCATGTATTTTTAGTGTTAGTGACTTAAGATTTAATGAGCACATTTATCCTGTTAATGGCCTACCTCATTAATCTTAATTAGTTATGTAGCTTGCTTATTTACGATGTATTGATTAAGCTACATAATTTTTTTTCACTTTCACTCTATTCACCCCCCTCTAGAGTTGCCTACACTTGTGTTTTCATAAACCTTGTCATATTGGGCTAGCAAAATAGCCCATGTAGCCAGTCGAGAATTGAGTTGCTGGGCTTCTTCATCAGTACCCGAAGAGGATTAACTCGAGAAATGACGTTAATGGTTTGGCCAATAATATAATGCCGAGTCTTTTAAACATCGAACATAAGAGCTAAGCATTCTTTCTCAACCGAACTATAACGGTGTTCAGCACCAATCATAGTACAATTAAGATAATAGCTAGCTTATTCATGGCCTTCTTTGTTCTTCTGGGCAAGTAAAGCACCCAATGAATGATCTATAGCACAGACATACATTAAGAATGGTATGCCTGAGATTGGTGGCACTAAAACTGGTGGATTCGTCAGATACCGCTTTATATCATCAAATGCTTGTTGACATTCTTCAGTCCAAATAAAAGATACACCCTTTTTTATTAACTGAGTAAACGATCTACAGCGTCCAGACAGATTTGAAATGAACCTCATGATGTACACAAGTCGACCTTGGAATCCTCGTAGCTCTTTTAAGTTGCATGGAGGACGCGTCTCTTGAATGGCTTTGATCTTCTCGGGATCCACTTGTATACCTTTAGAGGTAATGACGAAGCCGAGAAATTTACCACTAGAGACACCCAAGAATGATTTGGTAGGATTCATTTTTAACTGATGTTGGCACATTAGATTGAAGATAGTTCTTAAATCTTAGATGTGATCTTTCTTTAGATGACTCTTGACAGCAATATCGTCAACATAGCATTCGACAGTCGTACGAAGATGATCTCGAAAGATGGTACTCATAGCTCGTTGGTAAGTTATACCAGCGTTCTTGAGACCAAATGGCATCACTGTGTAACAATAGACTCCGTGAGGGGTGCGGAAATAAGTATGTTTTTCATTTTCAGGGTTCATCAGAATATGATTGTATCCAGAGAATCCATCCATGAAGGATTTTCTTTCAAACCCACAAGTGTTGTCGATCATGACATCTGTAATAGGGAGAGGAAACTCATCCTTTGGACAAGCATTATTAAGATCCCGAAAGTCGATGCAAACTTGAACTTTACCAGTTTTCTTCAAGACTGGGACGACGTTGGCTACCCAATCTGGATGTTGTTCTTCTCGAATAAAGCCACAAGCTATGAGCTTTTTGACTTCATCATCAATTGTGTCCATCATTTCTGGCTTGAATCACCTTTGCTGCTGTTTGACTAGCTTTGCATTAAGTAAAATATTCAGTTTATGAGTAGCAACTTTGGAATCTAACCCTAGCATGTCTTCATAATTCCAAGTAAAGACATCAATATATTCTCGAATAAGAAGAATTAATTCTTGCCTATCCGCCTCTGAGAGGATCTTGTTGATGAATATTGGATAAGGTGACCCGTTTTCTCCTACATCAATTTGAACCAATTGATCTTCGGTAGGAGGTTTCCGTTGTTCGAATCGGAGTTCCTATTAGATATCCATTCGTTGAACCTAAGGATCTGTTTCGGGATTTTCTTCGATATCCTCATCATAGCCTTCCGGGAGTTCAACGGAGACCTTGTTAGAAGATACGATCAATCGATGAACTTGATCGATGCTGGTGTCAGAATCCCATGATCTGGAATCAAAAGAGTTAGAGCGTTCCTCATTATCGTATTCAGAGACTTCTAGAGATAAGACTGGAGGTGAAGTATATTCGAGACCTCTTTTCATCATATTGTAGTACATCTCTGATTTTCTTTTCGGAACAATCGTACGGATAGGAGTTCGTCTACCTTTGTCATAATTGAGGCCATTCATGAAGTTATAGCCCATCTTTTGAATGACGTCTTTTGATTGTTGACTATAACGACGAAGTTGGAGATGTCCCATATCATTATTTTTGCTATCATCCGTATAGCTGAACTTTTGTTCTGTCCCTTTACTAAAAAGTATTGGACTCTCACCTTTCTTTCGAAAAGGGACAACAAAATATCCGTCATCTGGATATTCAAATAATACTTCCGTCTTAAAGGATTGTACGACCCCTATTATAAATGAGTGAAAGCTGTCTAGCATATCCAAATAGCATTTAGTATGATAAATGACATCAGTATACTGGAAAGTAGATGCTTTTTCATTGATTTATACATCCATATTTACAATCGGACCTTTAGCCTTAGCCGGCTTGGTCAGATCGATTACAAGAGGAGGAAAAGAAGAGCAAGGAGGTTTAGGCTTGTTGCGATGAAGGTCGATAACAAGCTGCTCAGAAGAGGTGAGCTCCCTTTTATCTTTATTACGACGAAGGTCGATAACCAGTGGCTCAGAAGAGGTGACCTCCTTTTTATCCTTGTTACGACGTAAGTCGATAACTAGCTGCTCAAAAGAGGTGAGCTCCATTTTATCTTGATTATCACCAGTTGATTGCTTCTGGGCTGGAAGATGAATAGCCAGTGGTTTGGAGGATTGAGGATGAGAAACACGTCCTTTGACAGGTATGATGAGAGTGTCATTGGGCACTGCTTCTTATTCTTTCTCACCGTCCATGGCTAATACTACCTTCATAAACTCTTCTTTGTACATGCGAGTGTCGTTGCAATATGCTTTAACACCTTTAAACAGGTAGAGATCTGCAACTTCTTTTTGGACTTCTCCTTTGTCATTAACGTATTTGAAGCATTGATGGAGAGTAGAAGAAACAATGTTGTATTTATGAAGGAATGGTCTCCTTAGAAGAGCATTGTAGGAACAACCATGGTTGTCTGTAATGTAGAAGGTCACCTTCGTGCGAATATTGCCAATTTGGAGCTTTAAGCGTATCTTGCCTAAAGGTTCACTTCTTTCGTGGTTGAATCCTAGGATGGTGGTGATAGTGCCGGAGAGGCTATGCACTGGAATCTTCAGAGCATCCAACATCGTCTTCGGCATGATGCTGAGTACTGACCCTGGATCTATCAGAATACGATCAACCTTCATGGTGTCAACATATCCTGTAAAGTAGAGAGGACGGTCATGTCGATTGTCTTTCATCAACATGTCATCTTGTGTGAAGGTAATATTTGGAATTAATTCTAGCACACGGTGACAGTGGAGACAAGAGACAGGTTCTGACTCAGGTTTCTTGAGAAGAATTAGGCAAGTTTCTGCCTGCATCAAAGCCTCACTCAGTGTTTCTCGAGTCTCTTTAGAGAGGCGTAAGAGCTCGAAGATGGATAGCCTAGCTGGTGTATTGGCTAATTGAGCAAATATGTCAAAGTTATATGGTTTTTCAAGTCCAGAGGGGGAAGACTTCTTCAAAACTTTTTCGAAACGGACTTGTTGTTTACCTTTGTCGGATGCTGTCGGTTTAGGAAGAGTTTGTTCCACAACCGATAATAATGTAAAAGGGATGCCCTCTGTAGAGACAGGATGCACTGGAACAGCCTCAGGAGAGAAAGCAGGATCCTTCTCAGTTTTGGGATGCTCCCGTAGATAGGTTTTCCCTGACCTGGTGCCCAATAGGATCTCTTCTTCAACTATGGGGTCAAAAGACATCATATTGCAGCTCTTTGTCTTGCCCTTAGAGCGTTCTTTTTGCTTGGAGGAAGAAGAAACTTCAAAATCTGAAACAAGATCAGGATGAATCCATATGATCTCGCCGTTATCAAGGGATAAGGGGACAAGACCTTTACTTCATGGAGGAGGAAGATTTTCAATCTCCAGAGTGGCCCTGGGAATGGGGATGATGCCACTCTGCACCACTTGTGCCAGAAAATCACCGAACTGTACAAAAATCATATTGGCCGTAATAGTCTTTTCATCCTGTTGGAGAGTGATGACACCGGCGTTGACCAACTCTTGAATCTTGCCTTTGAGCACATAGCATGCCCGAGTATGATGCCCTATGAACCTGTGGTAAACACAATACTTAGGGTGGTCAGTCTTACCGACTTCGTCAGGCTTCTTCGGGTCAGGGAGTTACAATTTATTGCTTTTAAGCAAACAGTCGAAGATGCTTGCTGTATCATTTTCATCAAAGGAATACTCTACTTGGGCGAGGTTCTTTTGGTGGAGGTGCAGAAGGGGCAGAGGTAGACGTGGGTTGAGCCACGTTAACGGCTAAAGATTCCTTGCTCTTGAGATTGATGTTTAAGGTTTCTTTGCCCTTGTGGTTATACTGGCGATTACCGCTACCGGATGCAGAAGGCTCATCTCGATCAGGGTTTGACATGTGAACCCCCAACTGTTTGAACTTCTCAGCACTAACTTCAGCTGCTTTAGCATTGATGATGAATGATGGCCAATCCTGAAACTGTGTTGACTCCGTTCACATGCTAATGATAGGCAACAAGTTTGACTTATAAGTGTCTATCGTTACGATAGATAGGGTTCCGGGAGGCATTTTGAGTGCTTCTCGGCAGAATCGTTCAATAAAACTCTCAGTAGTTTTATTATGTCTTTGCTTGATCTTGTTGAGGGCGAATATAGTCATATCGTTGATACCCTCGTAGAATCGTTCCAGGAACATCTGCTTCAGCCTGACAAATAAAGTGATAGAGCCATCAGACAGGCTGCGGTACCAATCATATGTTGTACCGGCTAAGCAACCGACGAAGACTCTGGTAAGAAGAGCATCGCTTGGCTGGAGCTGGATAGTCATTACCTCGAAATGGTTAATGAACTGACTCGGAGAAGTGCTACCGTCAAACAGGGTGATCGTAGGAATCTTGTACTTTGGAGGGAAATGGGACTTCCTTCCATTCTACCGGATAAGGTTATTTGATCCTCAACCTCTGTAGACCAACTTTCTCTTTGAAGGCCTCGAATAGATTATGTAGTAGTTTTATAGCCTCATTGGCATCTCCTGAGGATGGAGAAGTAATAGGTTGGCTTACCGGGTTAGGAGGAGGAATAACATGGTAAGCACTACCCCCAGCCCCTGAATGACTGGGTGTAACTTGAATAGGTATTGAGGCTATAGGAGGAGACGGTACCCCTAGATCTGCATTGACAGGCACCGATGATGCTATAATCTCAGGATTTACAGCAGGTGCAGTCGATGATACTGTATGTTGAGCTATGATAACAGTATGCATACTTGTGATCATTTCAGCCATGGTCTTTAATTTATCTTCCAGTACGACAATTCGTTCCTCTTGACTTGCCGAACTAAAAGCGTCTGGATCTTTAGTAACAACATAGGCTGAAACTTCTCTGTATACAATAGAAGACACTGTCTGCTCAGAGCTTTTGCTATATGCATCGTAATCAGAGAAAGAATCATCCCCTGAGTGAGAAATGAAGAAGTGACCAGAGGGATCTTGGAGAAGATTCCAACGACTGACTGTGTCTCGACTTCGGGATCGGGTGTGTCGGAATACTCCTTCAGAGGATTCATGGAGTAAATCTAGATATCATTGACTGGGCTTATGGGGTTTGTCGTGCTTTGAACACTTCCAATATAATGTCTGTTGTTCGTATTACGTATTTTGGAATACGTGCACGTATTTTATCTTGCTCCTAGCTTGGTTTACTTTTACATTTGCATTTCATTGGCTTGGTTCGGTTCGGTTTATGTGGGTTTGGTTTGGGATTGGTTTTATATGGAGAACCCCCTACCTACCACCACCTTTGATATTTATTGCCCTCTCTTCTTTCTCTCTCTTCATTACTCATCTTCTTCTTCCCTATTACTTTCTTACCTACCAGAGAGAGGAGAGAGAGGTCTAGGCAAGTACAACTTGCTTCATGGAGGAACTCAAATTTTATTACTTCATTCTCTTCCTTACTACATTCTAAAGCACTTTAGTACTTGGCATTTTCACTTTCCATGGCTAGATTCTTGTAGATCTAAGTTTATTTTTGGATTTCTTGGGTTTTGATCTGCTTAATCTTGTTATTTCTATGTTTTGATGGTTCCATGTTGTAGAGAATTTCGTTCTACCCCATTTTGACCTATGGAAGTTCAGATTTAGGCTCCGGATGATGGAGTTATAGAGCTTGAGGACTTGGCTCTCATGGTGTTCTTCTTCTCTGAAATTTTAGAGAAGAACAGTGCTTGACTTGACCGCATGAATATTCATGCGGTAAGTGTTCTATCCAGCCGCATGACTGGAAGTACTTGAGCCACATGAGGGCCGAACTCATCTGGCCGCATAACTCACTCAATTCCCAGCAGCATAAGTTCTGAACTCTGCAGCCGCATGCGCCATTCCAGCTGGCCGCATGAGACTTGCTTGACCCAGCCGCATAAGGGCTTCACCCTGAGCCGCATGAACTCAACACTCGCGAGCCGCATATGCACACTTGCTCCCAGCCGCATAGGCATTACTCCCCGCAGCCGCATGAGTACTCTTCCCTTCTGAGCCGCATATGGTTCCCTTCCCCCGCAGCCGCATGGGTTGCTTCTTCTCGAGCCGTATGGAACCACACTTTCCCTCCCCCCGGCCGCATGTACCTGATTGTCCAGCTAGCCGCATAAGACCCATTCCCCCAGCCGCATGAGTTTCCTATCTTCCTGACCGCATGCGCCCCCTTGTCTTAGCCGCATGGGATCCAGTGACCCTGGCCGCATGCGCTCTTCTAATTAGGCCGCATGAGTCTACCCTTTCCTGACCGCATATGACTTAGCCGCATGGTTCTTCTATAGCCCTGAATATTAATATTTTATTAGATATTTTACGTCCATTTTATATCCTTACGCCTTTTGTCGTGAACTTGATAATCATGGATTTATTTATTATGTTTGGAAATGATACCTACATGACCTGATAGTGACCCGTAGTTGTGCACTCTTGACAAGAAAACCTGACATGACATGATAGTGGCCCGCCGTGGCGCACTCCTGACAAGTACACTTGACATGATAATCCTGACATGATATATCTGATAAGCTGTTGCGACGGCTACCTGACTTGGCATGACCTGTATAATAACATAGACACCGTGGGCGATTGTGCTTGTACAAATAAACTAGTCCTGTCTTGCATCATGTCTAGGGAGGGAGCTCCTGAGTACCACGGTCAGGAGTACCTATTGAAATGGACTAAGATTAATAACTAGATTAACACATTAGTCATGAAGAGATTTCCCAGCTACAGGCAATCCCGTTACCTGGGCGTGCCTGGGATCTGTAGCCTGCCGCCGAGTAGGGCACATTTCCAGCACACTGTCATGTGTTGTACCCTTCAAGCTACCTAAGGGTACATGCATTTCCTGGACGGTGTACCCACCTGAATTCAACCCCTAATTTCGACCTGGGTAACCTGGATGGTCTGCAGGGCTTGTGGCTGTGGAGCAATCTCACTGCATCTTGCTAGTAATTAGGCCTGTGATAACCCTAGTTAGTTAAAGTATTAAGCCGTAATTCTTGCTTGGCCGTGATATGATTGAATGGAGTCTAACCTATCTAGCCTTGTCCTGATCCTGTTCCAGATTATTGAATGACCAAAATGCCTGTATTTATTTTACCGATAAACGGTGAGAATTCCAAGTTTTGTTCAGACGAAGGGTTACAACCCCGGTCCTTGTTTGGTTTACGGGTTGTAACCTGGTTCTCTGAATAGTCCCATGGTTATCTCGTCGTATATCATCCTGATGTATTTTCTTATTTCCAGTCCTTACTTTTATTTATATTTTGCGCTGATTGCTGGTTTTAGTTCCTAAGTGAAGCTTCCTTTGTGGCACTTGCTCTTTCTGGGATCTGACCCAGCTGGTTTTGTATGGCCAGATTTCGGAGCAGCTCCAGAGGATCTACCGACCTTCCAGCCAGATGGTGGCCACTAGACGGAACCCTGGCAACGAGTGGGTTTATTTTTGATCTCCCACTTTATTGTAAAAATATTCTTTTGAGGCGTTTAGCCGACAAGCACCTGTTTAGCTCGATTGCATTTACTTACTGTCTGCCTACGGGCTGTAACATGATTGACAGATCCTAGGGTTGATCATGTATGACTAAACTCTTGCTAGTCCTTACATTTTGTAACGACTAGCTTCATGATCAGCTGAATATGTAATATTTGGGACGCCTTATTATTGTGTATTTAATGATCATACATCTTGTAACATTTACTTACTTGCTGGTGATTGAGACACTAGGCTTGTTCATGACCATAGGAGACCGTTGGCTTGTAGTTAAACCCTCATGTATCTAGACAGCCATGACCGTATAGCGAGATGGAATCCATTTCAATATACGTAGCTGGCTATGTCTGCCCCCGCTCTCCAGTATTCTGGTTCTGGGGCGTGACATGGTTTAAGTGGTGGCCCATGCAGGTCTTGTAAATCAAGATATGTGAGGGTTTACCGAATAGATGTCTCAATCAGTATTCGTCTTTGATCTCTGCTCGTATCTTCTAAATCCCTGGATTCTTGTCCTGATCATGTGCTTGTATCGTTGATCTGTCCTGGCCCTTCCTTATTGTTCCCTATGTCGTCTTCTTCAGCGGCATTGTTCCTGGACCTGCCGGCCAGCAAGGCGGAGCACCTCCCGCGGACCAGCAGCAACCCGGAGATCAAGTCCAGCACTCCGGAGTAGCCTCCAGAGTCGAGCCTATTGGAGAAGAGCCCCCAGTTCAGCCAGTTCAGCCGGTCGAACCTGATGATGGCACATTAGTAGGACTCGTCAGGACCTTGATAGCTTCTCAAGATCGTCGTGGAGATGCCTTGTAACAGGCAGTGACGGATGCTTTGACCAGAGGAGGTCATCAGGGTAACAGCGCGGCCAACAGCTTCAAGCGCTTGAACCCTCCATTCTTCGACGGTAGTGAAGATGCTATTACGGCAGATGCATGGCTTCAGGACACAGAGGTGGTTCTAGAAGCAGCCCGGACTCCAGAGAACGAGAAGGTGGCAGTTGTGCGTCTGCAGTTGTTAGATCTTGCCCGCAGCTGGTGGGCAGCTCAGGCCGTTGGATTAGCAGCACCTATTGCTTGGGCGGTGTTCAGAGAGAGATTTCAGACCAAGTATTTCGATGCCGTGGCTCGGTACGATCTGCAGACGAGGTTCACAAATCTGAAGCAAGGAGGCAGGACGGTCGATGGATATGCGGCCGAGTTTTCGAGACTCAGTCGGTTTGCTCCCACCTTGGTGGCAACCGAGTATGATAGAGCCCAGCGATTCCAGCAAGGGCTTCACCTGGAGATCTTGTTGGCAGTTGAGCAATTTGAGCATCAGACTTTTGATGTAGTCTTGAGAGCAGCCCGGAGGCATGAGTATACCTCCCTGAGGATTGTGGACAGGACCGGAGGTCGGAAGCGATCTCACGGCCAGATGAATCAGTCTTCAGCACCAGCCCCGGCAGCCAGGGCTTTGACTATTGGAGCTCCGAGGTGGGCTGCCTCAGTAACGTCGGTTCAGCATTCCACTCCGACGTACCCTCAGCAGCAGAAGCAGAAGCAATCTTCCGCAGTGGGTTGTTCTCATTGTGGAAAGCCAGACCATGTAGTGGCAGAGTGTCGCAGGGCACAGGGATTGTGTCTGGCCTGTGGAGCACCAGACCATAGGGTTGGATCCTGCCCGAATAGGGGTGGTTCATCATCGTCCAACCTTTCCAGCTCTTCGGTGAGAGGACCAGCACCGGTCCAGCAGCAGCAGCAGCAGTACCCATTGTCGAGGCCCTTACCGCCTCAGTCCCAGATGTTCCAGCAGCAGAACCCCCAACAGCATGCACAAGCCCAAGCCTTGAGTCAGAGCAGGCAGCGGGGATTTCAGCAGAGGGGACCAGTACCCCGAGGGCACGGTCAGGCTATGGTAATGACCGCAGAGGAAGGATTGGCACCAGGAGAGGTAGTGGCAGGTACTATTCTCGTCAACTCATTTCCAGCTTCAGTTTTATTTGATTCTGGTGCATCGCATTCTTTTATGTCTGCACGATTCGCGACACGGATAGGATTGGAGCCCGAGTCATTATCAGTAAGGCTCAATATACTTACTGGTAACGGACTTGTGGGAGTAGATAGAGTGTTTTCCTCGTGCCGGATCGTAGTTAGCGGTAGAGAATTCCCTGCTAGATTGATGGAATTCCCGATGGCCGATTATGATGTGGTCCTAGGGATGGATTGGTTGAGGAACCGGTATGCTAGAATAGACTGCCACATTGGTAGGGTTGTTTTTAGCATTCCAGGCGAGCCAGAGTTTTTCTTTTCCAGAGGAGCGGTTGAGCCTTCTCCTCCGATATTGCGGATGGCAGTAGCAGCAGTACAGTTGCCCAGGATAGTGGATGAGTTCCCAGATGTTTTCCCAGAAGAGTTACCAGGTATGCCTCCAGAGCGGGAGATCGAGTTCACTATTGACTTCATTCCCGGGACAGCCCCAGTGTCAGAGAGAGTCTACAGGATGGCGCCATCAGAGTTGGAGATATTGTACAAGATGATTGAAGAACTTCGAGCCAAGGGATTCATTTGTGCTAGTGGATCGCCTTGGGGAGCCCCGATGCTTCTTGTGAAAATGAAGGATGGTACGTCCAGGTTATGTGTTGATTATCGTACCTTGAACTCAGTGACAATCAAGAACAGATACCCTCTTCCGAGGATAGATGACTTGTTTGATCAACTCAAGGGGGCTTCAGTATTCTCGAAGATTGATTTGCGCTCAGGTTATCATCAGATCAGAGTCAGAGAGCAGGACATCCCGAAGACAGCTTTTAGATCGAGGTATGGGCATTGGGAGTTCCTTGTTATGCCATTTGGAGCAACCAATGCGCCGGCAGTATTCATGGATCTCATGAATCGCATCTTCATGCCTTACTTGGATCAGTTTGTGATTGTGTTCTTGGATGACATCCTGGTCTACAGCAAGAGTGAAGCGGAACATGAGCAGCATCTCCGTGTGGTTCTTCAGATCCTCAGAGAGCACCAGTTATATGCCAAGTTCAGTAAATACGAGTTCTGGCTCGATCGCATTTCGTACTTGGGTCATATCATCACTCGAGGAGGAGTAGAAGTGGATCCCCAGAAGATTGTGGCTATTGAGTCATGGCCAGTGCCCAGCACAGTTGCAGAGGTTCGTAGTTTTCTTGGATTGGCCGGCTACTACCGGCGGTTTGTTTCAGATTTTGCTCGGATATCAGCGCCATTGACGCAGTTGACCCACAAGGATGCACAGTTTGCTTGGACAGCAGAATGCCAGAGTTCTTTTGAGCAGTTGAAGCGAGGCCTGATAACAGCTCCTATTCTCACGCTTCCAGATAGAGCCGGAGGATTTTCAGTATATTGTGATGCTTCAGGCAGAGGCCTAGGATGTGTTCTGATACAGCATGGGAAGGTAATAGCTTGTGCATTACGACAACTTCGTGACCATGAGAGGAATTACCCAACCCATGACTTGGAGCTGGCAGCAGTGGTGTTTGCACTTAAGTTGTGGAGGCACTACTTGTATAGAGACAGGGTGGAGATTTTTACCGACCACAAGAGTCTGAAGTATGTTTTCACTCAGAAGGATCTTAACATGCGTCAGAGGAGGCGGCTGGAGCTTCTTGTGGATTATGATGTCAACTTGCAGTATCATCCCGGAAAGGCCAATGTTGTTGCAGATACTTTGAGCAGGAAAGCCGAAGTTTATTTCCTAACAGCGCAACCAGAGCTGTTAGCAGATCTTCAGAAAATGGGTATTGAAGTTGTTCTCCCTTCCAGTAAGGCATTGATGGCCAGTATGCAAGTTCAGTCCACTATAGTCGAGAGGATCCGGATGGCGCAGTCGACAGATTCCAAGCTTCAGCGACTCAGAGCAGAGTGTGAGGCAGGACGTACACCAGAGTTATACATTCATGAGGATGGTACACTTCGACATGGTAATCGTCTTTGTGTACCTAGTGGAGATATCAGACGGGAGATCATGTCAGAGGCGCACAGTTCTCAGTATTCCATCCATCCTGGCAGTATGAAGATGTACCGAGATATCCGTCAGCATTTCTGGTGGAATGGCATGAAGCGGGAGATAGCTCGGTTTGTCTCTCGGTGTTTGGTTTGTTAACAAGTTAAAGCCGAACATCAGAGACCGGCCGTACTTCTTCAGCCCTTGCCGATTCCAGAATGGAAGTGGGAGCATGTGACCATAGATTTTATGACCAGATTACCTAGATCTCCAGCTGGTAGAGATGCTATCTTGGTTATAGTTGATCGGCTCACGAAAGTGGCTCACTTTCTTCCATTCAGAGTTGGTCAGTCGACGGCTCAGCTAGCAGAGATGTACCTCAGGCAGATTGTCAGGTTGTATGGAGTGCCAGTCAGTATCACCTCGAACCGAGATTCTAGATTTACGTCATACTTTTGGCGTAGCTTGCAAGAGAGTTTGGGGACTCGCCTCCAGTTCAGTTCAGCTTATCACCCACAGACAGATGGTCAATCAGAGCGCACGATCCAGACTCTTGAAGATATGTTGAGATCATGCACACTTGACTTCGGTGGTTCATGGGAAGATCACTTGCACCTGGTAGAATTCTCGTACAACAATAGTTTCCAGGCCAGTATCCAGATGGCACCGTTCGAGGCACTATATGGTAGGAAGTGCAGATCTCCGCTAGCCTGGGATGATGTTGGAGAGAGACAGATGCTTGGTCCAGAAATGATCGCTCAGACAGTTGAGGTGGTCAGGAGAGTCCGAGATCATCTTAGAGTTGCCCAAGATCGCCAGCGCCATTGGGCCAATTCTCATCGGCGCCCTCTCGAGTTTTCGGTCGGTGACCATGTATTCCTGAGGATTTTGCCTAACCGTGGCGTCATTCGTTTCGGCGTACGGGGAAAGCTTAGTCCTAGGTATATAGGGCCATTTGACATTCTGGAGCGAGTAGGAGATGTATCCTATCGTCTCGCTCTTCCGCCGTCGCTAAGCGAGGTGCATGACGTGTTCCATGTATCCCAATTACGATGGTATGTCCCGGACCCGAGCCACATCCTAGATCATTCGGAATTGGTTGTTGGTACCAACCTTTCGTATGAGGAGAGGCCCGTGTCTATATTGGACCGGAGAGAGAAAATCCTCAAGAACAAGACTATCAAGTTAGTCCGAGTTGCTTGGGGTCATCACTCTTTGGGGGAGTCAACATGGGAGCGTGAGGATGATATCCGATCGCGATATCCCGACTTGTTTGACTCGTGAGGTATAATGTCTTTCTTATGCCTCATGCCTTCGATTTCTTGCTTACATGATTGATTGATTGTCTAGTATAGCTTGCTTGTTATTAGTATAGCTTGTCATTGCTCCTCTAGCCTCTTGATTAAATTCTGAGGACGGAATTCTTTTAAGGTGGGTAGAGTTGTAATGCCTGTTGTTCGTATTACGTATTTTGGAATACGTGCACATATTTTATCTTGCTCCTAGCTTGGTTTATTTTTGCATTTGCATTTCATTGGCTTGGTTCGGTTCGGTTTATGTGGGTTTGGTTTGGGATTGGTTTTATATGGAGAACCCCCTACCTACCACCACCTTTGATATTTATTGCCCTCTCTTCTTTCTCTCTCTTCATTACTCATCTTCTTCTTCCCCATTACTTTCTTACCTACCAGAGAGAGGAAAGAGAGAGGTCTAGGCAAGTGCAACTTGCTTCATGGAGGAACTCCAATTTTATTACTTCATTCTCTTCCTTACTACATTCTAAAGCACTTTAGTACTTGGCATTTTCACTTTCCATGGCTAGATTCTTGTAGATCTAAGTTTATTTTCAAATTTCTTGGGTTTTGATCTGCTTAATCTTGTTATTTCTATGTTTTGATGATTCCATGTTGTAGAAAATTTCGTTCTACCCATTTTGACCTATGGAAGTTCAGATTTAGGCTCCGGATGATGGAGTTATGGAGCTTGAGGACTTGGCTCTCATGGTGTTCTTCTTCTCTGAATTTTTGGAGAAGATGAACAGTGCTTGACTTGACCGCATGAATATTCATGCGGCAAGTGTTCTATCCAGCCGCATGACTGGAAGTACTTGAGCCGCATGAGGGCCGAACTCATCTGGCTGCATAACTCACTCAATTCCCAGCAGCATAAGTTCTGAACTCTGCAGCCGCATGCGCCATTCCCGCTGGCCGCATGAGACTTGCTTGACCCAGCCGCATGAGGACTTCACCCTGAGCCGCATGAACTCAACACTCGCGAGCCGCATATGCACACTTGCTCCCAGCCGCATAGGCATTACTCCCCGCAGCCGCATGAGTACTCTTCCCTTCTGAGCCGCATATGGTTCCCTTCCCCCGCAGCCGCATGGGTTGCTTCTTCTCGAGCCGTATGGAACCACACTTTCCCCCCTCCCGGCCGCATGTACCTGATTGTCCAGCTAGCCGCATAAGACCCATTCCCCCAGCCGCATGAGTTTCCTATCTTCCTGACCGCATGCGTCCCCTTGTCTTAGCCGCATGGGATCCAGTGACCCTGGCCGCATGCGCTCTTCTAATTAGGCCGCATGAGTCTACCCTTTCCTGACCGCATATGACTTAGCCGCATGGTTCTTCTATAGCCCTGAATATTAATATTTTATTAGATATTTTACGTCCATTTTATATCCTTACGCCTTTTGTCGTGAACTTGATAATCATGGATTTGTTTATTATGTTTGGAAATGATACTTGACATGACTTGATAGTGACCCGTAGTGGTGCACTCTTGACAAGAAAACCTGACATGACATGATAGTGGCCCGCCGTGGCGCACTCCTGACAAGTACACTTGACATGATAATCCTGACATGATATATCTGATAAGCTGTTGCGACGGCTACCTGACTTGGCATGACCTGTATAATAACATAGACACCGTGGGCGATTGTGCTTGTACAAATAAACTAGTCCTGTCTTGCATCATGTCTAGGGAGGGAGCTCCTGAGTACCACGGTCAGGAGTACCTATTGAAATGGACTAAGGTTAATAACTAGATTAACACATTAGTCATGAAGAGATTTCCCAGCTACAGGCAATCCCGTTACCTGGGCGCGCCTGGGATCTGTAGCCTGCCGCCGAGTAGGGCACATTTCCAGCACACTGTCATGTGTTGCACCCTTCAAGCTACCTAAGGGTACATGCGTTTCCTGGACGGTGTACCCACCTGAATTCAACCCCTAATTTCGACCTGGGTAACCTGGATGGTCTGCAGGGCTTGTGGCTGTGGAGCAATCTCACTGCATCTTGCTAGTAATTAGGCATGTGATAACCCTAGTTAGTTAAAGTATTAAGCCGTAATTCTTGCTTGGCCGTGATATGATTGAATGGAGTCTAACCTATCTAGCCTTGTCCTGATCCTGTTCCAGATTATTGAATGACCAAAATGCCTGTATTTATTTTACCGATAAATGGTGAGAATTCCAAGTTTTGTTCAGACGAAGGGTTACAACCCCGGTCCTTGTTTGGTTTACGGGTTGTAACCTGGTTCTCTGAATAGTCCCATGGTTATCTCGTCGTATATCATCCTGATGTATTTTCTTATTTCCAGTCCTTACTTTTATTTATATTTTGTGCTGATTGCTGGTTTTAGTTCCTAAGTGAAGCTTCCTTTGTGGCACTTGCTCTTTCTGGGATCTGACCCAGCTGGTTTTGTATGGCCAGATTTTGGAGCAGCTCCAGAGGATCTACCGACCTTCCAGCCAGATGGTGGCCACTAGACGGAACCCTGGCAACGAGTGGGTTTATTTTTGATCTCCTACTTTATTGTAAAAATATTCTTTTGAGGCGTTTAGCCGACGAGCACCTATTTAGCTCGATTGCATTTACTTACTGTCTGCCTACGGGCTGTAACATGATTGACAGATCCTAGGGTTGATCATGTATGACTAAACTCTTGCTAGTCCTCACATTTTGTAACGACTAGCTTCATGATCAGCTGAATATGTAATATTTGGGATGCCTTATTATTGTGTATTTAATGATCATACATCTTGTAACATTTACTTACTTGCTGGTGATTGAGACACTAGGCTTGTTCATGACCATAGGAGACCGTTGGCTTGTAGTTAAACCCTCATGTATCTAGACAGCCGTGACCGTATAGCGAGATGGAATCCATTTCAATATACGTAGCTGGCTATGTCTGCCCCCGCTCTCCAGTATTCTGGTTCTGGGGCGTGACATCCAACCCCCAGTATCTCGGGAAGCCATGTTTACAGAAGCATAGAGCACCTTGTCTTCGTCTTCTGACATTGTTTAGAATTTAAACGATCGAAGATAGATCGTTTTATCGTCTGGCAACAACACTTGATAACCACCTGGTGATTATAATGGTGTTCCAATGGTTGGATTGGAGGTGTTGAGGTATTGTTCCGCTTCTGCTTGAGGTGTTCCTGAAGATCAGGGATATATTCTTTGACGACATTCGGAACATGATTCTGATTCTTCAGATGCTTTGTCCCGTGAGTATACAAAGAAGTACTCAACTCGTTGGCATAGGTGTTAGGATTTTTCCTCTTGGAAGTTTGCTTTTGATGCAAGTTCACCTTCGGCGTTGGTTGCTTGCGTTTATTATAATAAGTTCATAAATCGGTAAACTCACCCCCAGGGGCTTCTGTCTGAGATACTAGCAACTTCCCCTGCTTTGAGCGGATTATCCGAAGAGTTGGGAAATCTTGGAAGTGTGCTACTGGAGTAGGCAAGATGCCTCTCTGATCAATATTCTTCTTTTTAGCAGGTAGAAAAGAACTCTTGTTTGAGATAGTTTTTGTACTGTTTGGTGCCGAGGCACGTTCAGATGGATCTTCTGAGGTAAAAACCGGAGAAGACTGAGAAAAGACCAAAGGTCCTTTTCCTTTATTTTGTGAAGAAGGGTTGGCCAAAGAGTATTTCCCTCCGTTGTTTTCTAGGTTTTGGACTACAAAAGATTGAGAAAAGACCAAAGGGCCTTTCCGTTTGTGCTGAGACGGAGGAAGAATAGTCAAAAGACTACCCCCTATGGGTTGCGCAGGAATAGAAGAGGTAGCAACTTACCCTCTGGAGATGATAACAGAGGGCTCCTTGGCCATAGAACAAGCAGGAGGTGCAACCTGTGTTCTGGAAGAAGTAGCAAGTGAAGCCTTGGCAATAGAGGGCTTAGGTTGCGCTCTGGTTGAAGGAGTGATGGATTGTGCAAAAGGGAAAGGAGTTTTAGACTTTGTCACAGTAGTACAAGTTGTAGATTGTGCTGGGGCAAGAGGAGTAGTATGCTGCGCTTGGGCTGTAGGAGCTCTGGATTGCGCTTTAGCAGAGAGGGTGATGGATTGCGCAGGTGCAGAAGTGGATACTGGCCTCCTGTCAGAAGAAACAACAGGCTGTATAGAGGACTTCGAGGTCCACACTGAATGGACCTTGCTCTTGGCAGAGGCCACAATACGACGAGTAGCCCCAAAGTTGATCATCGCTTCGTAGGCAGTCTGGTTGACCTTCAAAACTAGCATCTTCTGCGTCTTTTCGATAGACGCAGTGTCACATTGAGTTGTCACTTCCTCGTCGGAAGAGAAAGTCGTCCCCAGCAGAGTCGCCATTTTGTTTGCAAAAACAAGTCTTTTATTTCACAAACTTTAAAGAATAGTACAAGAGTACAATAAATTCTGGGAAAGTACAACTGTAGGAATCCGATCTGAAGACGATCGCTTTATCCCTTGGACTATGTGAACTTTGAAGACGACAGCCTCTGAAGAATGCAGCAGCACATGGACAAGAACTCCTGATCTCTGATGATCTTGAATAATGATGAACTTGAAACCCTATTTATAGAGTTATAGAAATAACTATTTTGTAGTTATTCTGGATTGCGCACAATGAACTGCGCCAGAGACAGACTGCGCAGACTTCAAACTGCGCTGGCCTTTAGGTTGTTGCTCGATCGTGGGCTAACCGTATCCAGACGCGTGGCATTGTTTGATTGAAATACGCTTGGTAGTGCACAGGCGGTTGCTACGTGGCGAGCAATTGATGGCATGTAATCCACGTAATAAATGTCAGTTATTTTCCAAAAGCTTGATGGATCGCGCTAACCGAATAGCGCCAGCTTCAGACTGCGCTCAGCTCTGGTCAATAGATTGTGCTAGATTTGGACAGCTGGACCGCGCTGGGTTTTGGCAGCTGAACCGCGCTAGGATTTGGACAGTTGTACTAAAAGACGGCATGGCACGAGAAACGAACTGACTTCTCACTTTTCGGGCTGTCAGGCTGTCAGAAGATTTGATCTTCTTGTCAGGTAATGATGGCGTTGCCACGTCAGCATAGCGTGTAATCCCCCAAAAATTTTGGAGGATTTTTCTTTTTTTGTTCTTCTTTTTAAAGATATATTGATTAAATATTTAGTTTGGAATTAATTTATCTTTTATTTTTATTAGTAACATCAGTGTTATTATGTGCAATTTAAATTACGAAATTTATAATGGATTTAAGAAAGTATTTATTAGTCCTGCTATAGCAATAGTAAGTAAAATTTATACAAGCATTTGTTCAAGTATATTGGAACTATTCTTGGATTTTAAGGAATTTTTATTATTTTTAAATTTGTCGTATTTGACACAAATATTGAATAGCCTTGAATTTTACTACTGAAATTATTTTTTATATTAAAAGTGGCAGTAGTGGCTACACTATAGGTAATTGGGTACAAGAAAGTCTTTATTCAAAATATTTTAGCAAATAATTTTACTTTCTTTTCTCTTATCATTTTACAAAATTTTATTTGGACTTAAGGAGTATGTATGAATATACATGTAACTAGGATTTTATATATATATATATATATGAGTAAAATTTATTGATAAGTAGGAAAAGATATTTTTGATTTTAGAAGTTATTTAAATTTATATTAGGTTTTCTTAGTTTAATGTATGGTAGAGGAATATATCAATATGGGTGTAAAAAAAAAGGGGGAAGTAATAACCGAGCAGCACTGTTCATTGAACAGTGCTGCCATCATCCCGACCCAATGGAACCCGCACAGTAGCAAATGCTGATTCGTGTCCTATTAAAAAAAAAAATAAATAAAAAAAAAGAAAACTCAGCCACTGTTCCCCGAAGGGAACAGTAACCAACGCGTGGCCTTGTTACTGCTTAGCCCAAAGGGGGCGCCACCCGAGCCGCTTAAACCAGCAAGCAGCAGAGTTATTATATAAATAACTCTGTTATAATACGGCTAAAACGCGAACCAAAGAACCCCGAAACCCTAGCAAATCGCCTCGCCAACTTCAAAGATCGCCTCCAACGTGAACCGCACCTTCCGGCGCTGCCATCCCGCCGCCGACGACCGGCCCCGTCGCCTGAGCCCCTCCGGGCCGACCAAGCTCGTCGCGTGCAACACAGGGCACCCCTGTTTGGACGCAGCAAGGTAACTCCGTTCTCCTCGTCCTTTCTACGTCTGTGATTAATCGTTTCTGAATTCGTGAATTTCTCTGGACACCCTATATAACCCCCTCGACACCCCAACAACTAGATCATGGGAAGGACGTCCCATCGATTTGGAAAATCGACGCCAAGTCGATAAAAAACCTATTATGCATGGACAGAAATAGGAATTGATATACCCCTGTTCGGAGACGAATTTTGACCAGCCTGTTAGGAATTCGAGAAAAATTTCTTGAACAAAGTCATCAACCATATGTAGCACTTCATAACCCAACTGGTAGCTCTGATTTTCATTGATTAGATTGAGATTAGTTCAGCCTCAAAGTTTAGGAAAAATCAGATTTTAAAACAGTGAATTTCAATAAAACCAACCGATACAGCGTGCGCCCCGACAAACCGGGCGACGTGGTCGTGCACTATACGCATCGAAAGGCGCGTATGGTTGTTACCGACGTGTGGGAACTGACGGGACTCGATTTCGTTGTGTGTGCGCGACGAAATCAATACGTATCCGTCGAGATACCTCCGTATCGACGTTTTGCAAACTTGACCATAACTTTGTGCACGTTCGTCGTATCGAGACG
The DNA here is from genome assembly GCA_029216955.1 of Iris pallida. Classification (NCBI taxonomy): domain Eukaryota; kingdom Viridiplantae; phylum Streptophyta; class Magnoliopsida; order Asparagales; family Iridaceae; genus Iris; species Iris pallida. The sequence goes on from JANAVB010022999.1 coordinate 8,494,231, forward strand.
AAACTTGCGCCATCAGGACCGTATCATATTTCTGGTCCTGTATGCCAAGTTTGGTCCGATTCTGAGAAGGTCAAATCAGAACGCCTTTTTGGCGGGCCTGCGATCCACTCAAACGGGCAATTTTGTGCACGGCTCATCGGAATCCAAAAATGGACATACCGTTGAGTTCCTCTTCTCAAACTAAATCCATAGACATGTAGTTTGACGACTTTAGAGACCGTAGACTTTGGCACGCATTTTGGTGCAAAACGGGTCCAACGTCGGACATCATTTTGACCCAAAATTACGATTTTGCCCCTGTTCCAGAATTGGACTTTTGGACAGGCATTTCCTAGGTATTTCTTTTATGCCAAATCTGTTCGTGATATTTATTTCAGCATCCGAGGTTGTTCGTAGAAGTTGGCTTTCATTGCTTCTCCATTTTGACGATTTGAGTCATCAGGCGACGCCATTCTGCACACTACCCCCAGGCAAGATGCCTTGCCACCATTGTTTATTTATTTTAGCTCATATTTCATGCATTACTTATTTTCTTTATGCAAAATAAACTGTGATACATGACATACTTGTTAGAACTTACTGTTCAGTTATATTTTCTGCTATGTATTATTTTCTTACACACTAAACTTAGATTTAAGGGACCACCTTGTGTGATGCATTCATTGGCCTTGACACGTTGTAACACAAAGTTGTGTATCGCATGTAGGTCACGGAAGTGCATGATTGGCTGGCCACTAGTGCATACAAGCCGTGCGATAGGAATAACCGCTAATAGAGATTGCATGCTAGTTTGACTTAGCGGTTATAGAGGTTACTGTTGTGGATACAACAGAGTAGGCATTGGGCGGAGAGGACAATTCCTTAGCGTATGGGCTTCGATGCACTTCTCTTATGACCCGGACTCTCCGCTGGAGATACGGGGTTGATGACCCATGATTACTGATGGGGCCTCTGGTGCCCAAGGGGGACTACGCCGATCCTATTCAGCCAGGGCCCATGCGTAGGAAGGATTGTTCTTAACTACATTTCACTTAGATACGGTTAGGCACCTTTATCCATTAGGTATGAGTACTTTTGGTTTGGGTACTTGTATCTGACCGTGACTTGGAACAATAACTTGTCGCAGATTAGTTCGTCACATCTTGTCCTTGTTTGGTTGTAGGTGTGATTTACTACTTCGATGAGAAGGTATTGAACCTTGTTGGGGTCCGGATACCATATTGGATTCATAGCATGGAAAAATACGTCGCCGTGAATTAGTTTACCATCTCCTGTCCTTGTTTGGTTGGGGGGATGGTACGCTCGTTCAGTAGGTACGTATTGGACCATGTTATAATTCGATTTACTTATTTATTTGAGCAGTATTTATTCAGTTTATGTGGCATGTTCTTTTTGTATCTTGTTACGTCCCTCTGAGGACCTGGTGATCTCTCCAGGTGTAGATGTGCAGGACTTTCCGCAGGAGTATGGCTCCGCTATAGACTCATTCTTCACGTTCGAGCGAGTTATACCTTCTGATCACAGCTGTCCCTATTGGGTCGAGGAGCCTATCTAGTCATCATTTCTTATTTTATTTATCTTAGAGGCTGGACTCTACTTTCTTTCAGTTTATTCTAGTGTCGGTAGTGGATTTGTCTCCGCCCGGCCCACAGCTATATGTTGACATTTACTTTGATTCATGAGATACCATTTTCTTTATATTCTGTGGATGAGATTTAGTTTTACCTGTGACTGTTTGTTGTTATTATTCACAAACAGCTTATGTGTATATTCGGGATTTCCATATATTGGAGTATATCTCGTATATATGCAGCTGGCATGCTTCGTTCCTAGTCCCATATATTTGGGACTGGGGCGTTACATGTTTTTGTGGTGGCCCATGCAGGTCAAGATAAATTGTTTGGTTACTTTACCGTACCAAGCAAGCCTGTGTATAGGATTAGAAATTAGGAATCTCATCCACATATATGACATTCTACCTCGCCGTCATTTCGAACTTCCAACTGTTTATCTTGATTGCTTCTGGCTTGAATCATTCTTCCGTAAACCCTTATCCCTCTATCGTGCGTACTAGGTCATCATGTTCCACCATTCAATCACACTACTAGTTCAATTTTTTATAAGTTGGGTAGGAAGCCTCACAACCTAAATTCCTTTGACTTTAACCAAGGCCTAGACAAAAAGACAGTAGGACGACTGCAGAGGCACGAAAAGCGGACATGACTTAGATTCTTGAGTAGCGTAAACTACTTATATTTTCTTCCATCATTATCTTGTGTATTTATAATTGGACTACCTTGACTAATGTTGCTATTATAGCCTAGTTTTGTGAGCTTACTCTCTCATCGAGCTTGTTCAGGACATATATTTTATGGTGGGCGCCCACTGATACATTGTCTTATCAGAACCTGTGTATTATGGCCTGATCAACCATAGTGCAATTGGTTCGTCTTTCGTACGATTTTACGTGGATTGAGATATGGTTAGCTTAACATATTTGCCCTCTAGGATCTTATCCACGGGTTGTTGACATTTTGAATTCTTTATTTAACTCTCTTTCAGTTGCTTGACTCAAAACTTATCTGAATCTATTCTAACGTTGCCTTTATCTTCGTGCCAGAAATATGACTCTACACAGTGGACACGTCTACCCTAGCCATCACATCTGGTGATGCAACTTCGCAGGGAGAACAGGTTTCCCCAATGACCCTGGTGACTCCGTATCAGTTAGAGCCACAGCAGAACACCACGAACCCATCGACGGTGCAGCAGGAAGCCCAAGTGCCCCCAGTCAGCCAGGTTGAGCAAACCACTGCAGTACTACCTGGAGAGACTGCACCATCGCCATTGCCTCAGCAGTTTTCACCACAGCTCGGACCCCAACTGCCTTCACTTTCGACTAATGCGGACCCGACCACCCAGTTTATGTATGCTATGCTACAATCTCAGTTGCAACAGATGGAAATGTTGAGGCAGAGCATGATGGCCTACCTAGCTAGACCTCCACCACCAGCCCCGATACCAAATCCAGCACCAGCTTCGCAACCTTATCTGGGCTCCATTAAGGATTTTATCGACATGGGGCCTAAGAATTTTAAGGGTACCGAGAGTCCTTTAGAAGTTTCCGCTTAGCTTATCAGCACAGAGAAATACTTAAAGGCATCCCAGTTGCCAGCACATGATTGGATGACAGCAGTCGACTTACTCTTAGAAGATAATGCTCATCACTGGTGGAAGGCTGAAGAGAGGCGACTGGGCACTGGAATCACATGGAAGCAGTTCTACGACCTCTTCTATGAGAGATTTTTCCTCATCCATGTTCGAGACGCCCTCTACGACCAGTTCCTTCATCTGAGGCAGGGGAACATGTCGGTAGATGAGTACGATACGGAGTTCAGCCGCCTGAGTAAATTTGGTGCGTCGTTGATACCGACTGAGCAGGAGAGAGCGAGGAGATTCCATCAAGGTCTTTCACCAGAGCTCAAGCCTTACACTACCACACAGTCTCGAGTCTCTCATGCAGCTATTTTGGAGGAAGCACGTAGCCAGAAACTCCTCCGTAAGGAGGCACAGGATGAGCAGAGGCGTCCTACCCCAATGCACAGACCAGTTAGAGTTGACCCGAGTAGACCTATTAGACGTCCCATGGCATACCAGCAGGAGAGAGCAGGGCCCTATCAGGCTCGAGAGAAGCCTATTTGCCATTTCTGTGGAAGACAAGGGCACATCCAGAGAGATTGTCGCATTCGGTTGGGCCAGTGTTTAGGATGTGGATCGGAGCAGCACAAGGTCAAGGATTGTCCTAGACAACATGACTTAGCACCGCATCAGTAGACCCAAGGACCAACACTACTTGCTTTAGCACTAGCTCAGCAGCAGATGCCAAGACCCCTAGCAACGGGAATGGGAGCACCACAAAGATATCAGCGGGGACCACCTTTACCTGACCAGACAGCTCATATTAAGCAGGAGATGACTAGACAAAGGCAGGGGCAAGCATTTACCATGGAGGCGATAGACACCCATCCTAAGATTGAGGATCTAGCAGGTATTACCCTAGTCTACCAATTGTTATATTAGACATGACTGATCACCAAAACCACCCATCTGATAGATAGACATTAGGCATGACATAATAATTCTCTATGTTATGAAATGACTACCTACTCTCCCTTGGTATGCAAATCTCACCATATTCTTCCATTAAAATTTATTGTGATATTTTTATATTGAGTTTTATTTTAATTTCGAGGACGAAATTTTTATAAGTTGGGTAGGATGTAATCCCCCAAAAATTTTGGAGGATTTTTCTTTTTTTGTTCTTCTTTTTAAAGATATATTGATTAAATATTTAGTTTGGAATTAATTTATCTTTTATTTTTATTAGTAACATCAATGTTATTATGTGCAATTTAAATTACGAAATTTATAATAGATTTAAGAAAGTATTTATTAGTCCTGCTATAACAATAGTAAGTAAAATTTATACAAGCATTTGTTCAAGTATATTGGAACTATTCTTGGATTTTAAGGAATTTTTATTATTTTTAAATTTGTCGTATTTGACACAAATATTGAATAGCCTTGAATTTTACTACTGAAATTATTTTTTATATTAAAAGTGGCAGTAGTGGCTACACTATAGGTAATTGGGTACAAGAAAGTCTTTATTCAAAATATTTTAGCAAATAATTTTACTTTCTTTTCTCTTATCATTTTACAAAATTTTATTTGGACTTAAGGAGTATGTATGAATATACATATAACTAGGATTTTATATATATATATAAGTAAAATTTATTGATAAGTAGGAAAAGATATTTTTGATTTTAGAAGTTATTTAAATTTATATTAGGTTTTCTTAGTTTAATGTATGGTAGAGGAATATATCAATATGGGTGTAAAAAAAAGGGGGAAGTAATAACGGAGCAGCATTGTTCATTGAACAGTGCTGCCATCATCCCGACCCAATGGAACCCGCACAGTAGCAAATGCTGATTCGTGTCCTATTAAAAATAAAAAAAAGAGAAAACTCAGCCACTGTTCTCCGAAGGGAACAGTAACCAATGCGTGGCCTTGTTACTGCTTGGCCCAAAGGGGGCGCCACCCGAGCCGCTTAAACCAGCAAGCAGTAGAGTTATTATATATATAACTCTGTTATAATACGGCTAAAACGCGAACCAAAGAACCCCGAAACCCTAGCAAATCGCCTCCCCAACTTCAAAGATCGCCTCCAACGTGAACCGCACCTTCCGGCGCTGCCATCCCGCCGCCAATGACCGGCCCCGTCGCCTGAGCCCCTCCGGGCCGACCAAGCTCGTCGCGTGCAACACAGGGCACCCCTGTTTGGACGCAGCAAGGTAACTCCGTTCTCCTCATCTTTTCTCCGTCTGTGATTAATCATTTTCGAATTCGTGAATTTCCCTGGACACCCTATATAACCCCCTCGACACCCCAACAACTAGATCGTGGGAAGGACGTCCCATCGATTTGGAAAATCGATGCTAAGTCGATGAAAAACCTATTATGCATGGACAGAAATAGGAATTGATATACCCCTGTTCGGAGACGAATTTTGACCAGCCTGTTAGGAATTCGAGAAAAATTTCTTGAACAAAGTCATCAACCATATGTAGCACTTCATAACCCAACTGGTAGCTCTGATTTTCATTGATTTGATTGAGATTAGTTCAGCCTCAAAGTTTAGGAAAAATCAGATTTTAAAACAGTGAATTTCAATAAAACCAACCGATACGGCGTGTGCCCCGACAAACCGGGCGACGTGGTCGTACACTATACGTATCGAAAGGTGCGTATGGTTGTTACCGACGTGTGGGAACTGACGGGACTCGATTTCGTTGTGTGTGCGCGACGAAATCAATGCGTATCCGTCGAGATACCCCCGTATCGACGTTTTACAAACTTGACCATAACTTTGTGCACGTTCGTCGTATCGAGACGAAACTTGTGCCATCAGGACCGTATCATTTTTCTGGTCCTGTATGCCAAGTTTGGTCCGATTCTGAGAAGGTCAAATCGGAACGCCTTTTTGGTAGGCCTGCGACCCACTCAAACGGGCAATTTTGTGCACGGCTCATCGAAATCCAAAACTGGACATACCGTTGAGTTCCTCTTCTCAAACTGAATCCGTAGACATGTAGTTTGACAACTTTAGGGACTGTAGACTTTGGCACGCATTTCGGTGCAAAACGGGTCCAACGGCGGACATCGTTTTGACCCAAAATTACGATTTTGCCCCTGTTCCAGAATTAGACTTTTGGACAGGCATTTCCTAGGTATTTCTTTTATGCCAAATCTGTTCGTGATGTTTATTTCAGCATCCGATGTTGTTCGTAGAAGTTGGCTTTCATTGCTTCCCCATTTTGACGATTTGAGTCATCAGGCGACGCCATTCTGCACACTACCCCCAGGCAAGATACCTTGCCACCGCTGTTTATTTATTTTAGCTCATATTTCATGCATTACTTATTTTCTTTATGCAAAGTAAACTGTGATACATGGCATACTTGTTAGAACTTACTGTTCAGTTATATTTTCTGCTATGTATTATTTTCTTACACACTAAACTTAGATTTAAGGGACCACCTTGTGTGATGCATTCATTGGCCTTGACACGTTATAACACAAAGTTGTGTGTCGCATGTAGGACACGAAAGTGCGTGATTGGCTGGCCACCAGTGCGTACAAGCCGTGCGGTAGGAATAACCGCTAATAGAGATTGCATGCTAGTTTGACTTAGCGGTTATAGAGGTTACTGTTGTGGATACAACAGAGTAGGCATTGGGTGGGGAGGACAATTCCTTAGCGTATGGGCTTCGATGCACTTCCCTTGTGACCCGGACTCTCCGCTGGAGATACGGGATTGATGACCCATGATTACTGATGGGGCCTCTGGTGCCCAAGGGGGACTACGCCGATCCTATTCAGCCAGGGCCCATGCGTAGGAAGGATTGTTCTTAACTACATTTCACTTAGATACGGTTAGGCACCTTTATCCGTTAGGTACGAGTACTTTTGGTTTGGGTACTTGTATCTGACCGTGACTTGGAACAATAACTTGTCGCAGATTAGTTTGTCACATCTTGTCCTTGTTTGGTTGTAGGTGTGACTTACTACTTCGATGAGAAGGTATTGAACCTTGTTGGGATTCGGATACCATATTGGATTCATAGCACGGAAAGATACGTCGCTGTGAATTAGTTTACCATCTCTTATCCTTGTTTGGTTGGGGGGATGGTACGCTCGTTTAGTAGGTGCGTATTGGACCATGTTATAATTCGATTTACTTATTTATTTGAGCAGTATTTATTCAGTTTATGTGGCATGTTCTTTTTGTATCTTGTTACGTCCCTCTGAGGACCTGGTGATCTCTCCAGGTGTAGATGTGCAAGACTTTCCGCAGGAGTATGGCTCCGCTATAGACTCATCCTTCACATTCGAGCGAGTTATACCTTCTGATCACAGCTGTCCCTATTGGGTCGAGGAGCCTATCTAGTCATCATTTCTTATTTTATTTATCTTAGAGGTTGGACTGTACTTCCTTTCAGTTTATTCTAGTGTCGGTAGTGGATTTGTCTCCGCCCGGCCCACAGCTATATGTTGACATTTACTTTGATTCATGAGATACCATTTTCTTTATATTCTGTGGATGAGATTTAGTTTTACCTGTGACTGTCTGTTGTTATTATTCACAAACAGCTTATGCGTATATTCGAGATTTCCATATATTGGAGTATATCTCGTATATATGCAGCTGGCATGCTTCGTTCCTAGTCCTATGTATTTTGGGACTGGGGCGTTACATAGCGCGCTTGGGAATTAGCGCAGTTCAGCTTAGCACGGTTGATTTATAGCGTTGTTCATGTTAGCACGGTTCATTGATGGTTGTGCAATTTGGACTTCTGTGCTTTATTTGATGGGTGCAACTTGATTTTTAGGACTTACAGGGCCTTTCTCTTTGGCATATAATGCTCTTTTCGTCTTCTCTGAATTATTAAAGTTTAGCGTAACGGATCCGCATAAGCTGTGCCGTATGGGCCGCATGAACTCCTCATGTCCGAGCCGTATGGGGTATGCATCATGTCCGAGCTGCATGATAGTTGCTTTATGACTGAGCCGTATGAGTGTATGCCTCATGTTCGAGCCGCATGAGAGTAGCTTCATGTCCGAGCCGCAAGGGAATATTCCTCATGTCCGAGCCGTATGAGAGCTGCTTCATGTCCGAGCCGCATGAGAGACGTCTCATGGCCGCATAAGCACCTTATGAATCGGGCCGCATGAAGACCCACCAAACAGTGTCGCATAAGCTCCTTATGAACTGGGCCGCATGAAGACCCACCAAATAGAGCCGCATAAGCTCCTTAAGAACTAGGCCGCATGACGACCCATCTAACAGAGCCGCATAAGCTCGGAAGACATTAAGTGGTTTTTCTCTAGCTATCTTCTGACTTTATTCTTTTATCTTTTTTCAGTGAAGTTGCCGGTCAATCCTTCAGGGGAGCTTCTGGTAGGTCAAGCTCAGTTTGTTGTGGGTGTGAGGTTCGACCATGTTGTCGATTATGTGTCGGCCCAAATCACCAAAGATCAACCTGAGGAGAGGCTGAGGGATATCAAGAACTAATCCTTCTTCTTTCTCCTGAGTATGATGAACTCGGGAAAATTAGAGGGCAAACATCTGAAACCCTCGTTCCTCTTTGGGGATGATCTGACTGTAAAGAACCCCAACATTCTAGATATCTCTGAAAGTTTGAGTTTTTCCTCCAACGGGATGGCGATCCACATTCCTCAGATGGAGCGTCACTTCCCGCTGTCTTGGTTCATTATGCTGCCGTTGGACAGGAAAATGGTGGACTCCCTGACTCTGAGCCAGCAGGGGATGTTTGTGGATGATATCCACTATAATAAGTCATCGAGGTCGGTAGCTGCGGCCAAGATGCAGATCAGCCGCACTGTGATGGGGTTGGCCCCGGGTAGCTTCATAAATGTGCAGGGTTCCAACTTTCGGTTCTCCCAAGCTGATACTTTCATGAACTAACTTACTCAGAAGGGGTCCTATTCCATTGTTTGGTTGGCACTGATGAACTGTGTAACGCCCCAGTCCCAAAATACGTAGGACCAAGTACGTAGACATGCCAGCTGTATACATATGAAGTACATGGGCCTCGTATGTATACATAAGCTGTAAAATGCAGTAATCCAAGACAAACCAAATCTCATCCACAATGAAAAAAATAATAATATAAAAATCAACCTGAACATTTATGATACAATCGATGGGCGGAGACAAAGTCCACCACCAAATATCTCAATGAAAGAAATGTGCAAGAGTAGATCCATAAAATGGCAAGACGAACCAAGCGCAATCGTCTTCGAAGGAATGGAGAAGACCACGGCCTTGGCTAGGATACCTGCGGAAGACATGAACACATACCTAGAGAATAACCAGGTCCTCAGACGGACGTAGCAAGATACAGAAGGAACATGCTAATATGAACTGTCAGAATAAAATAATATATAAAAGACTATTCTAGACACAAATATGCAAGGAAATTCTATCCGCCTATTGCACAATTTAGAGGATAACTTTCATGCGCATGGGTAGGATTTTAGGCTATGTGGATGTAACTGGCACCAAGTCATATGTATCCGTCCGTAACGTCCAAACCGTCAGAGGGCATCTGCAAATAAATTGCCACAGTTCCATCCGGAGACTGGTTTACCTGTTTGGATTTCCATACGCACTAGCGACTATCCTCCCCCAATATTTCCCACACTGACCAAGTCATGTCCATGATCCGCCCAGTTTTGTAACTGCTCGAGTCTCTATACCTTAATCGTAGCAGTTACGATCTATCCGTCACACGACAATAAAGATGGCGAGTCCATAAGTCATGCCCCTAACAAAATGTCTCAAACCGTGTATTTTATATGTCATGGCCAAAGGAGATATAAGAATATTCCCCAACAAGAAGGTAGTCCACTAAAACTAAGTTAACATGCATATAGTAAAGTAACGAATAATAGAGTCGCTTGAACCCAAGTGTGTCTTAGACGCGCAATTTATAACAAAGAAAACTAACAATATGAAACAAAATAAATAATACAAAAAATTAATAATATGACAGTAAATTAGCAAGGTATACTTGCCTGGGTCCTGAGCACTGTGGTGGAGAAGATCAAACAGGAAAGTAGGTGGAACAACGGCTGCTGAGGAACTAAGGTCCAAACAAACATCTCCGGATGTTGAAAATAGTCTATTATCTAATTATAATTAATACTATACCTATTAGATTTATTTAATAAATTCTATAATTATGATATGGCATAGGTTTTCGTATTAGCTTTCCGAAAAACTAAACGGATCGCATTTTCGTTTCCGAAAACTCCTGAAATCGCAAAAATACTGAAACACGTTTATTTTTCGGACATCTAATACTCAAATAGTTTTACAAAAATCTACAGAACGAATTTTGTCTATTAAAATATGTTTTTGGAAACCTTACCTCGATATGCTTCTTTTAAAAAAAAAATTGGAGGCAAAACGGAGTTCGGAGCTAGGAGATATCGTCGTTCCAAGTTGCTCTTGCTACTAAAAAGCGGGGCTGAATTCTAATGACGAATTTTATAGTTTCTATTGGACTAAAAATAATTTCGAATTATGGGTGATAGAAGGGGGATGTATTTGGTTTATATATGTATTTATTTCAGATTTATCTCCTAAATTAGATAGGATTCGATTTAAATAAATTGGTGTTTGTTTTGTTAGGATAGGATATAGATAGAGATGTTTTCCAAGTAGAAGTAGGATTAGTATTAATTTAAAATATAGTTTATATTTATCTAAATTATCTATAACATTATTTAAAATTATTATATATAATAAATAGAGTTAATATTTATTTAAACAACCTTTATCTAATCTTATTTATACAAGCTGAAATATCTAATACTAATTTGACATTTATTCTATATTATGTAAATAGTGTACAATATAAGTAACATGTAAAAAGTAATAAAAGTTATGAAATAAATCCTAAAATTTTGAGGAAAAGAAATTGTATAATATAGTTTAGATCCTCAATGTACTAGGAAAATAGCTTTATATATTTTTATACTAAATTCACCAATGAGCACTATACTAAATATATGTAAAATAATACAAATTATATAATAAGTCAATAATAGTTATTTAAAAATCCAAAAATTCTACAAATATTTATTTTGAAAAATTAAGGGGTTTAAAAAAGTCTTATCTAGATAAGGATTTAGAAGAGTTTTAATTCCCCTTAGATTTTTCACTATTTAATTCAAATTGATTTAAAAGTAACCCAATCAAATATAATCCAATGTAGATAGAGACTAGGATTTATTTAAACCCAAATAGATAATTCTATTATTAAATTTAAACCAATACATTCATATCTAAATCCAAATCCTATTTAAATATAGATAAATTACACATTTAAATTAAGCTATTTAATTTAAATCAATAAATCAAATCACAATTTAATTTACCACAAATATATCCAAAATAACTTTTTATAAAATTTATATAATAATTAATTTCAAAAATTCTAATATACATTTTAAATATTAGTAGAAAATATCTTCAAAATACCCTTTAAATAATTTAGGTAAAAATAATTTCGAAAATAAACATAAATATTTACATATTTAAAATACCTTCTTGCTAAATAAATTATTATAAGTAATAAAAATAAATTTTGAAAATATACATGAAATAATTTTCATGCACTTTACACGAGTAAAATATTCACATAATCTAGTTTTTTTTTAAATTACCACTTATTAAAATAAGATAGCTTTTTATAAATAACTAAAATAATAAGTTTTGGCAACCTCGATAGATATTTTTCACAACTTTTAACAAAAATAATTAATATATATATATAATTTTGAAACCATTACCGATAATAAAATCAAAAACCATTTTTCTAAAAATATATACCTCGCACATATTCGCACTCGACGAGTAAATACGAAAAAACGTAAATTCCCGTGCGACGTACAATACGACTATGCGACGTATAAATACAAAAAAATAAATCAGTACTAAAATATAGTAGAAATTTAGGGATTTTACAAACTGGATGAACCCCACCCCTTCATGGATCAATTTGACCTCCTGGATCTAGAGGATATACAAGGATCTCTTGCTCGAGATTGGCCTGTATCATGCCATTCGGGGCACCTGTTATGGTCTGCCCATAAACAAGAAGCTATTCATGGCTCTTCTTAAAATATACAACCGCCGAATGGGGACCTTCTTTACACCTGGAGGGGAGATGGGGTTCGCTCTCCATGAGATACGCGAAGTCTTCAAGCTGCCCTGGGGAGATGAAGTTTTCGAGGCATATACTCCTACGAACGAAGAATTCGAGGAGTTGGATCAACGATTCTCGGGCTTTATGGCTGTCTACCGGGAACTACTATGCCACCATAGTTGTGCCAGCAGATGTCAATGAAGAAGAACGATAGCTCGGAAGGGAACCTTCCGCATACTAAGACCTGGCTCAGTTACCTTTTTAACCTCGGCACTTCAGGCCGGGTTTCTCCCCGAAGTCCTCGAACCTGGGAGGAGGTACAGAACCAGTTGTCGACTGCCAATACGGTGAAAACCACAGACGACAGATTTGGGAGTCAATCTGACTCTTTTAATTATTTTTATCATAATACTCAAAAGTTGACCGAGAAGGCTCTTCTGGCAGGATTTCTGATGATATGGCTACAAACCTGCGTGGTTTCTGGAGGGGCTAGTTCTATTGAGAGAATCAGCCGTAACCTGATCCTTCCTATAATGAAGCTAGTTTTTGGGGCCAGACTAGCTCTTCTCCCCGCCATGGTGTGCAGCGTATATCGTGGCCTCCGCGCCTTCTCATCCAAAGTCGTCGCTCGCGATACGGCGAAAGACTTAAAATGTATCGAACTGCCTACCATTATCTGATAGGGTGGTTGTTGATGCATTGCCAGTCTTTGATGAGGCCCATCCCAGAGGGTGACGTGACTGCTGATGATGCCTTCATCTATCAGTAACATCGCATACCCTAGGAGTACACCACTATGCCCGCCTGTCGAATGGCGCTGGCACGAGTGGACAGATACTCTATTTTCGTGTCTGTTCCTCATTTTACTGATGAAGAAGAGAAAGCCGTGCATCTTGATGGTGCTGTGTCTCCCAAATTCCTGCCCGAGAAGATGCTCCTTTGGTTGTATAACATTCGCCCTGCACATCTGGTGTATCGCAACCGTAATTTCGTCTTTCTGGAGTCTTACTTATCCATCCGATTCTCTCGACAATTTGGGTACAGTCAAATGTTTCTGGACAATCTTAGCTCCTGTCTGGGTTTTGAGGGCAGCGTTCTTGATGGCATTCGGGCTTGGCACTACTACAATACGGTTCACACCCGTGCCACCTTCTCCGTTCCTGATGCTAACGAGTCGGGCCACATTTTGTACATGGCAGCCTTGTACCATGTTATGGTGAATAAGCCTCCAAGAGATTTTGACCCAAGTACCAGCTTCATTGTTGGTACTATTTTGGAGGAGAAGCCCAGAACCAGGATGGGGAGGACGACTGATGTATCTGACTCGGAGTCTACCAATGCAAACGAAGAGGATGACCCCGATAACTTGCCTCTTCCTCCTACAGACGATTTGGTGGCAGATCAGCTGTCTGTTGCGCCTAGTCCTTCACGAAAGTGTAGTAGGCATTCATTCTTTGTCGGCGGCATGACCTACTCCCGGAAATGGGTAGCGATCAAGCCTCATGGGCCGGTCATTTGGGAGCGAAGTGAGGATGTCGATACTGTTTCGGAGGTGAATCGAGTTACGATCCGCTTTTTAGTTGTTCTTCTTTTCTGAAATAATCTGATCATTTTTCTTTTCATTGTAGGCGTCGGGAGAAGTGAACTCCGCAGAGCCGGCAGCCGCCTCTGAGGTTGACCTTGCTCTAGCTGTCGAGCTTACTTCTACCAGGGTCGTCCCGTCGACGGCTGAGGTTTCTCCTCCAGTCGATATCCCAACCCGAGACGAGGTAGACTCTACTGAACCAGTCCCCGAGGTTGTTGAACCTCATCCGGTTGATGCTGACCCAATTGTATCCACCTCTGGGCGGCTGGGGTAGAGGAAACAGCTGCAATCGGCTCAAGTGTCGTCGTTGAAGAAGATACAGTGGCTATGAGTGAGCCTCAGCTTCAGCAACCCTTCCCTGGTAAGCTAAGTCTTGTCTTGGCTAGTGAGGAGGTTCATTTGCTCTATCTTCATATCCTTCAGCTTAAGTTGATCGATGGTTGCTCCAGACATACATGTCCTGCTCCTTCGCTTTCGACGACGGACATTATTGGAGGAGAAGTCACCAGAGGGGATCAGGTGGAAGAAAGTATGCCTTCTTCCCCTCCAACTCATATCGAGGGACCTCCTGCCGGATCACGTTCAGGAGGAGACGTAGTAGAACTGCTGGGGTAGGTAGAAATTGTCCCTACACCCTCCTTTGTTCATGTGGCTCAAATACCGAAGGTTGTCCTTTTTGTCCTGTCGAGTCTCTGGATCCTTCGGGCCGCGGAGGAGGATATGGCTGCTATTCAGGCATCCTATCGCTCGGAACTTGTTTCCCTAGTGATAGGGGCATCAAGCTCTAGTGTATCTTCTTCACGGCCATCTTTAACCCTGTCCGCTACTCTTCCTTTGACACCATCTTCTTTAGAGGTTCTAGATGAATCATCAAAGGACATGGTTGATAGTTTTTACGTCATCTGAAGCGAGGGGTCGAAGCTGCCCTGGAGAGGGGGACATCTTTCGTATTGGCTCGTCAATGTGCCCATGGCCAGATTGAACTCCTCAGGACACTCCCCGACGGGGCAGGGATGTTCGAGCTCCTTGAGCCCAGATTAGTAGAAGCTGATCAGCTGGTGGCTCAGTATCAAGGACTGCGGTAAGTCGATCTATCTTCTGCAATAGATCAGGAGCGCGTCTTCCTTATAACGGCCATGGAAAAGGTAAGGACGATATGAGAGACGTCCAAGCCTGCTCTGGTGAAGGACCTCCGAGATTTGTCTCTGGAGTACGATCAATTGAGCCGCATCGGAGAGGACTGTATCGCTCGGAAAGAGGCCGCCTCTCGTGAGATAGTCGATACTAAGGAGCAGATCCTCCATCTTCAGAGAAAATTGGTTTCTTTGGAATCTGAGATCCAAGCCTCGTGCGAAGACAAGGAGCTAATTCTCTGAAAGACCGACAAGGTCACCCGAACCTCAGATGCCTTGGAACGTGCATTGAAGAAACTTGAAGACGGTTGGCAGGCACATGCACATCGAGAGGATGCAGAGAAGTTGACGCAAGAGGCTGAGCGTCGGGCCACCCTGAGAATTGAGCGGTCGACGTCCAAGCTGAAGGACCGGCTCAGAGAATTGTGTGTCGCCGAACCATAATCGGCTTTTTCTTTCTTTCATTATGTTTCTTCATCTTTTTGACATGGACGTGGTCCCAGAAAATATATTAGTTCTGATTTTAAATAAATGACTTTGTTTACATCATCTTTTATCTATTGTGCTTGTACCGTATCTTTAGGATTATGATGTTTGCCCTACTGAAGGACTTTCTGTGGACCTATTACCCTTGCCATACCTTGGTTTTAGGTATGGATAATAAGCTCGATAGAGATACCTAGAACGACTCCGTAGTAAGATGGACATGGAAGTTCTTGGTATTGGGCGAAAGAATGCCATGGAACAGCTGGGTTCCAGAGGCATGAGATTGTGAGAAAAGAGGCGCATGTACTAGAGAACCTAGTACAGTATTTGTGGTCAACTGCGGACATTTGTGGTCAATTGTGGACATTTGTGGGCCTATTATCCATGGCGTAACCTGGTTTTAGGTTCGGATAATAGTTCGAGAGAAAACTGACATACTTACTCAGAGGTAATAAGGACGTGGTAAATATGGAGACTTTACAATAGAGTCTTCCTACTCAAAGGTAATAAGGACGTGACAGGAGTAGACTCCATGAAGGGTACATAGAACAACTCATAGGTAATATGGACGTGGAAGTTCTACGTAAGGTGTGATTTGTTTGTGATGGAAGAGAAACAACTCAGAGGTGACATCGACGTGGTTGTTTCATGAATTTGGTGGACATGTTACCCTTTTTTATGCACTGAAAGCCAGGGTAATAGATTATGAGGAAAATGCTCCTTTAGGAAGCAAGTTATGAGGTATGATCATACATAGCTTACTACCCAGAAGATGAGATATGGATTCATTTAGAGTGACCAGAGTATAAGTTCAACGGTACCTAAGGATACATAACTCAACGATCCGGTTGATTCGACAGATGTCGTTTAGACATAATATTTCTTCAGAAACTTGTCGTTGATGGACATCATGAGCAAGTCTCTGTTTTGCTTTGCGAGATGGTATATACCATTGGAGAATATAGCCTCAATAATAAATGGGCCTTCCCACTTTGGCTAAAATTTGCTGGCAGTTTTGTGAGTCATAACCATCGACCTCCGAACTGCCAAGACGAGATCGCCTACTTGGAATGTTCTCAGCTTGACCTTCTTGTTGAAGGCTCCAGAGATGCGTGCTTGATAAAGCTCGATTCGTTGTTGAGCTAGCAGGCACTTTTCATCTAAGGCCTCAAACTCTTGTAGCCGACAAAGATAATTATCATCCATCGTCAATCGGTAAGTGAGGGCGACACGGAGCAAGGGAATTTGAGTTTCCAAGGGGAGAACTGCCTCACTTCCGTATACCAGAGAGAATCGTGTGTTCCCAGTGGCTGTCCGGACTGTAGGACGGTACGCCCATAAGCATTCGCCAAGCTTTTCATTCCAGTCGTGTTTGTTTGAGGACACGAACTTCTTGAAAAGCTTGATTATTGTTTTGTTGAATGCTTCAGCCAGACCATTAGCTGCCGGGTTGTACGGTGTTGAAGCAACATTCTGAATTCGTTGTTTTTCACAAAATCGATAGGAGGCATGGCTCGCGAACTATGGACCATTGTCGTGGATGATCCTTTGAGGTAGTCCAAAGCGATAGATGACGTGATGCTTGACGAAGCTGATCACGTTTGATGTCTTCATTTTTGTAAGTGGAACAGCTTCCGCCCATTTGGAGAAGTAGTCTGTAATTGCGAATATGAAGCAGTGCTCTCTAGATAAAGACAGGGTGATTAGACCAATGATATCCATTCCCCATTCCTCGAATGGCCAGGATGCCACCGTCGGATGTAAGAATTCGGATGGTTGGTGTATGAAATTTGTGTGGACCTGACAAGCTTTGCACTTTCTTGTATTGTCTATCACATCTGCTGCCATCGTGGGCCAGTAATAGCCCATCCGGTGAAGGCGGTCTTGTAATTTTGGGCCAGGTTGATGGGCCCCACAAACGCCATCGTGTGCTTTACGTACAGCTTCTTTGGCTTCTGTATTCGACAAACACCGGAGCGACAACCCATCATAGGATCGCCGATACAACATTTTTGTCTCTGTATCGTAGAAGAATCTAAGAGAACGTCTTCTGATAGAAGTGGCTTCTTTCGGATTCTCCGACAAGATATCGTAGACTACTAAGTCAATAAACGAAAGTCTCCAGTCCTGTGTTTCGTCGACCGCCAGGGCAGAGTAACTCATAGCAAATTGTATGCTGTTCTTAGGACAGACCAATTCATGGCCTATCACATCCACCAAATAATGAGTATAATTTGGAACCGCCAGAGAAGCGGCCAGTCCTGCTAGGGCATCGGCTTTAATATTCCGGAGTCTTGGAACATGTTCTATAAAGATCCCTTTCAAGGACGTGATGATGGCGATTGCTATCTGATGATAGGGGATCATGTCTTCATGGCGAACTTCATATGAACCCCGAATCTGGTTGAAGATTAACTATGAATCGCCATATGCTTCCAGGTACTATACCCCTAGTTCCTTCGCAAGTCGGAGGCCGATAACCAAGGCGTTGTACTTAGCCATATTGTTTGAATAAGGTTTCGTGAGGGAGTATGCCCGATTGATCACCAATCTGGAGGAAGAAATCAGTACCACTCCGACCACAACGACGATATTGCCCTTGGGTCCGGTTCTTGAAGCACCATCAAAGAACATTTGCCAGACGGTATCAAGGGAAGCCATATTTGAATTGGCAACCTCGTTTAGAATTTTTTCGTATATTCTGGTTGACTCTGAACCTGGATAGGCTGCTAAAAAGTCTGCCAGAGCTTGAACTTTAACATCCTTCTGCGGGTCGAAGATCATGTGGTAGGGGGACAATAGTATCGCCCAGGTAGCAAGGCGAGAGCTAAGTGCACTAGGTTTGGTCATGAGGACCCTAAGAGGGTAGACTCGTGATATGACATGGATGGTCTATCCTGTAACATAGTGTCGCATCTTCTGAATAGCGAACACCAAAACGAGACATTCTTTTTTTACGGCGGTGTATCTATGCTCAGGCCCTATCATTATTCGGCTGAGATAATAGATAGCTTGCTCATGGCCCGCATTATTGTTTTGTGCTAGTAGAGCACCGAGGGAATGCTCCATCGCTCGCACATACAGCAAGAACGGCTTTCTGACAACCGGGGCTACCAGGACTGGAGGGTTTGACAGATATTGTTTAATGTTGTCGAAGGCGCGTTCTCACTCTTCATCCCATAAGAAGGAGATGCCCTTCTTCATAAGGTGGGTGAATGGTTGACATCGCCCAGAGATATTAGAGATAAATCTCCTGATATAAGCTAGCCTCCCTTGAAGGCCTCTGAGTTCTCGAAGATTTCTCGGGGGACCATCTCCATGACTGGCTTCGTCTTCTCAAGGTCTATATGGATTCCTTGGGAAGTAATAATAAAATCCAAGAATTTTCTGCTAGATACGCCCAAGAAAGATTTTGTGGGATTCATCTTCAAGTTGTGTGCTCGCATTAGGTCGAATACTGTCCTCAAATCGTGCAGAAGATCTTCCTTAGAGCGGCTTTTAACGGCGATGTCGTTAACGTAACACTCCACGATCTTACGCAGGTAATCTCTGAAGATGACACTCATAGCTCGTAGATATGTGGCACCGGCATTCTTTAAACCAAAGGGCATGACTGTGTAATAGTACACGCCAATCGGCGTTCGAAATGATGTATGCTTTTTATTGTCAGAAAATATCTTTATTTGGTTGTATCCTGGAAAGCCATCCATGAATGACATGCGCTCAAAGCCATATGTGTTGTCAATCATTATGTCCGTAATAGGAAGAGGGAACTCATCCTTAGGACGTGCTTCATTCAAATTCTGGAAGTCTATGTAAATTTGGATCTTTCCATTCTTCTTGAGGATCGGTGCTATATTGGCCTCCCAGTCTAGATGTTGTTCCTCACGGATGAAGCCGCTGGCTGTTAGTTTGTTCACCTCGGCTTTGATAGAGTTCTTGATGTCTGGGCGGAACCGTCATTGTTGTTGCTTGACCGGTTTTGCGTGCGGATGAATGTTGAGCTTATGGAGTACAACCTCGGGGTTTATCCCTGACATGTCTTTATAGCTCCAGGCGAACACGTCAATATACTCTCTGACGAGTTACAAAAGCTACTTCCGCTCTTCGTATGTCAGGCTTTTACTGACAAAGATTGGCTTTGGAGAGGATTCATCGCCGAGGTCCACTTGCATGACCTCATCTTCGGTAGGAGGATCTCTTCGTCCGAAACGCTTCTCCCACTGAGCATCTAACTATTGTACCCAAGGCTCTAACTCGAGAAGTTCAGGTATGTCTTCGTCTTCTTCATAGGCGTCAGCAAATGCTATATTGACAGACCAAGTTTGCTTGAATACATCCCCGATGCTGACATCTGAATCAGAAGTGGGCGATCCGGTTGAATGTGAATGCCATTCGCATTCCTCATCCGAGCTTTCAGGAGTTGTTGCAGGTGTAACATAGCCTAGACCACATCTGGTCTTGTTGTAATAATCTCGTAGTTTTCCAACCGGGATTGGCAATTGCAAAGGTAATTGCCTGTCGGTGCCGTAGTTCAAGCCTGGTGTAGCCTCCATATCATACCCCTATTTTTGCATGAGGTACTTGGATCGGGAGCTATACAGATAATGGGGCAGTCTCCCGGTGTCGGGTCCGAGATCGACTTCTTCTGGCCTGAAGGACTGTTGACCATTCTTTCGGCCGAAGATGATTGGATTGTCCTCTTCCGGGACTATAAAGTTGGCGCCCTCCACGGGAGTAAGTTGGTTCGCGGTATAGACATTTATCACTTATGTGTGTAAGTTGGTGCCTATACCGTGTTCCATAACATACATTATACAAAGCTTGTTAAGCTTGAGGTAGTTCAAAGATAGCCCTTTATTGATAAAATAAGGTATCTTTTCGGGTAGGATTACAACGTCAGCAGAAGGAACATCAGTGTGGGCAGCCACATACTTGGCTAGCTCTAACTCCTCTTCAGCCACCCCCTGTATTAATGAAGACTGGAAGGATGACCTGGGCAGCTTGATCATCAGGGGCTCCACTGGTGGTTCTGAACATGGAGTCATTGGTACACTAGCGATCCCTAGCTTAGCGTTTGGTGCTGGACGTGGAGTTGTTGGCTCACTGGCAGTCCCTGGCTTAGCGCTTGGCTGTCGACTTATCTTGGGCAGGCGAATGACCATCGGCTTAACAGAAGGATTGATCTCTTCTGATTGTTGTTGGGCGACTCTGGGCAGCCTGATTGTTAGTGGCTCCGTAGTGGGTCTTGGCCCTTGGCCAGACCTTGGCAGTCGGATTGTCATCTGCTCCTTTTGTGCAGTGAGCACCGGGATACTAGTTGCTTCTCTACGCAGAGTGGCTGTAAAAGTTGCAGTCCTGCCTGGTTTGCGGGGTTGGAGATGGATTCTCAAGGGTTCCTCAGGCCCTGCAACGGCCTCCGTCTACTCTTGAACATCCTCCTTGATCAGGTGCCTCTTTGATTTCTCGTGCAAACAGGAATCCGAATAGTAGGATTCGACCCTTTTGAAGGGATCGATGTCGGCAAATTCCGTCTTTACGAAGCTGTGCTTATCGACGTATTTGAAGCATTGGTGCAATATGGAGGACAGAATCATATAATCGTGTATCCACGGACGCCCCAGGAGAATATTGTAGGAGGTATCTACGTCTATGACATAGCAGGTTACTTCTGACTGAAGGTCGCCAATTTGGCACTTCAGGCGAATCTTCCCAATGGGATAGCTTTTTCCTGAATTGAAACCGCTGATGGCATTGCTGGTAGGACTCAGCCGATGCATAGGGATGCGCAGGAGGTGAAGCAAGCTCTCCCATATAAGCTTGACCTGAGCCAGATATGCGTCGGCATTCTGGAGTGCTTCGTTCAGTGCGACATGAACATTTTTGGAGAGTCTCAGGAGCTCATATAATGACAATTTTGCTGGTGTGTTGGCCAATTTTGCCAAAATGTCAAAATTATAAGGCCTTTCTAGCCTCTGAGACGCGTCCTTACGGAGCGGCTTGTCAAATCGGGTCTCCTTTAGGTTAGGCTTGTCGGCCGACGGAGGCTGAGAAGGTCCTAGGGCGTCAGCAGTGGCCGGCTGGCATTCTTCAGCTGAGTTACCCGGTGTAGGTTAAGATTGTGCACCAGAATGG
Organism: Iris pallida; assembly: GCA_029216955.1. Taxonomy (NCBI): domain Eukaryota; kingdom Viridiplantae; phylum Streptophyta; class Magnoliopsida; order Asparagales; family Iridaceae; genus Iris; species Iris pallida. The sequence goes on from JANAVB010022999.1 coordinate 8,515,875, forward strand.
GTAACGACAGTTGTCGCTTCTTCGACATCGGTCGAGATTGTGCAGCAGGACTTAACGTTCCAGCCATTCTTCTTACCTGTGGAGGGTGATGCAGGCTGGGTTACTTCAGGTACCAAGTCCGGGTGGACCCACATAACCTCCTTTCGTGATGTAGTGAGGGGCACCAGCCCAGTCGTCTAGTCTCGGGGAGGTAGAAGATTAGTGACCTCTATTGTTGCCCGGGGGACGGGTACTACACCATCTTGGGTCCTCCTTGGAGGGAAGCTGTCGAATTGGACAAATACCATGTTGGCAGCGACCGTTACCTCCTCGAAATCAATGGCCAGGGCCTTGGAATCGATGAGGTTCTAGATGTACCGCTTCAATTGGAAGCAGTCTTGAGTAGCGTGGTGGACGTAGCGGTGGTAGTGACGGTACTTTGGGCTCTCCATCTCTGCAGGTCGAGGTTTATGTCTTGACGGAGGGAGCTGAATCCTGTCGCTTTGTAAGACATGTCTATGATGGGCTTGACATGGCTATCCTCGAAGGAATAGGTCACCTAAAGCCACTGCTTTTCTGCTTGCTTTGGTTCAGGTTTCCGGGCTGTGTCGGCCACCATAGCCTGCTTGCCCTTGGTGTCTCGGTTGTTAGAGGAATTATCGTCGTTGTTGTTGTTGGTGTTAGGGCATTTGCCCTTGTCTTCCCCATCCGAGATATGCAATCCCAATTGACAATCCTTCTTCAATTTGGCTTCTGCGCTAGTGGCGCTGATGATGAAGGTCTTTCAGTCTTTAAATTGACTTTCGCCCATCCAAAGGCTGATTGTAGGGAGCAGCCTCTTCTGGCAAATTTCGATCAAAGAAGAGTCCGAATTATAGGAGGGCAACTTCATCGCGGTTTGGCAAAACTGCTCAATATAATTCCTTGTCAGCTCCTTCTCTCCTTGAACAACGTCTATGAGGGTTGACATTGTCACATCTTGTCCCATCTTATAGAACCTCCAAGAACAGATGTTTGAAGTCGGCAAAGGAATGGATGCAGTTATCAGATAAGTTGCGGTACCAGTCGAATGCGACCCCCTCTAATGTCCCAATGAACAACCATATAAGGATGGCATCGTCATGCGACAGATGGTCCGTTGTGACCTCAAAGTAGGTCATGTATCGGCTCGTCGATGTCTTCCCATCATAAGGATTAATGTTGAATGGTTTGTATCGAGGAGGGAAGGGGACGGCTGTCCACACAGCGGGATATGGCTGTCGTATCTTTAGGTCTTGAGAGGTTTTTCGGGCGTGGAATATTGCCCGGAGCTCATGGACTTCTCTTCTCGCTTCCCTGGCCTCTTCTGCAGCAGTGGGAGCCGACATTTTGGATAGATTGTCGCCCTGGGCTAGTGCGATTGTGTTTGAGTCCGCATTGACGGCGGGACCCAAGCTTGTTTGGCCAGGTGTCCTTCCTTGGAGAGCCGGCAGGGCCGCCTTGATCTCGTCCACTGTCTTAACCAAGGTATAAAGAATGGCCTCAAGAGTGTCGAGGTGTTGCCGATCACTGGGACCGTCTTAGTCATTCTCAGTCATGAATACTGTTCTCACATGAGGAGCAGTGGAAGGAACTGTAGAAGATGTGCTCTCTCAATCATACCCTCGAATAGAGAAGTCGTCGGGGTATGTGTGAAAGTTCTTCTCAGGTTCGGACTCGGAGAAAGTGCTACCCCCTACTTAGGAGGTTACCTCATCTTGGCACTTGTGGACGTATTCAGGGACGTCAGTATCTGCTGCATCTGTTAGGGGGATTGTTTCCCTGGTCCTTCCTCTTAGAACACCAGATTGTTGGGGATGTTCCGTGGGGTACTACACCCTGCTTCAACTACCCCTAGGGATGTCGATGATGAACCTCCAAGTGTTGAAGATTTCGTCTTTGAGTGGTTGCCTTGATAAACTCCTCCTGTGACAGCTCTGGACAACCACTTAGATGAGAGTTTCTTGGCCATACTGATTGAGATTGTTGGGCTGGAGGTATTTATTTTCTTCCTTCCCTTGCCGGTAGGGACCTTCCGGGCAGAATTGTAGGAGGCAAAAGGAAGCGCCTCGTCTCCCGAGCTTTGTTCTAGGACCGGTCCTGGCTGCTGCAGTCGTTGGAAGATGAACTGCCGGTCCTCTTGTACTGCTGTCTTGTTGCAGCAGCAGTTGACAATAACTTTAGTGCAGTGATGTCCATAGAAGGACTCTCTGCACACCAAGGTTTTCTCTCTTTCCTTGTGCTTGTGAAGGATCACATCATCCAAGTCAAGTGCATATCCAGCAACCTCTACACTCGTTTTGTAGGCCCAGGGGTCCTGAGCACACGAGTGCGTTGGTATCATGTTTACTCCCTGATGCGGGGCTAGTAAAAGTACTTGCCCTTGATCATTGTTGTGAGACTCTTGAGAACCACCCTGTCTGTTGGCCGCTGGGGGCTGGATATGGGTGGTTTTGTACAACCTTCCATCAGAGGCCCGTATAACAATTAGCGGAACTCTCTGATAGTCAGAAGTTGGGACAGCTGACTGAGCTCGACGAGCCTGCACTGTCCTAGACTTCTTCACTCTAGCACCCGAGGGTGCATAGTAGGAAGAGTCCAACCTGTGCCGCACAGAGTCTGGAACATCCTCATTGGATCTTCTGAGGTCGGGACCGCATGAGAGGCGGTCAGAGACTGAACCCGAGCCGCATAAGACGGGTGGTCTGCGGCTGGGATTGGATGTCGCATAAGCCATCTTCCTGCGATTGGGCTTGGCGGTCGCATAAGCATTCTACATACGGCTGGGATAGGTGGCCGCATGAGCAGTCTGCATGCGGCTGAGATTGGAGGCCGCATGAGCCTTCTGTATGTGTCTGGATTTTTTGGCCGCATGAGCCTTTTGCATGCGGCTGGAAGTTGTGGCCGCATGATCCATCTGCATGCGGTTGGCATTTGCGGCCGCATTAGCTTTCTACATGCGGCTGGCACCCTTATGCGGCCTCTTCTTAGACCGCATAGAGTTCCCATTTGCCCCTGCAAGTCCAGCATCATAGTGTTTTCCTTTGCCAGACTTAGGGACAGCAGGGTCCTCTGCGGCTTGAAGTGGGGCTGTTAGGGTTATATACTAAAAGCATCTCTTTTGTAGTAACCTTATTTCCTTAAATTTTGAATGAGAATCATATGGGCAAATGTTTGCATATTGTATTTGTTGCAAGTGTTAATGCAAATGTCTGATATTCTATATTATAGATAATATAGTGTGTTGTGTCACACAGAAGATCATATTATCAGTTTCCTATGGAGTATATAAATAGTTCACAACCTAGATGGACTTGGACAATCTATTGGAAAGGTTGTAGTGTAATCTGGTATAAGTCTATCTTGACTATAGGTTTACACTAGTATACTTTGTGTGTATTGAACAGGACCACTTGAGGTTGTTCTCTTTGTACTGACTACATAAGAGAACAAACACCTCTGTTATTATGGATGCTTGTGCTCTTAATCCGGACATAATAACGAACATGTATATGCAGTGTGCATTACTTTGACTCATAAAAGAGTGAGATTCATTATGGATCAACAACCTCTATGAATTAGGTAACAACATTGTATGTATGATGGGCTGTTGATTATAAATGGAATCCATGTCCCGATACATCGGGTTGATGATGTCCTTTTAAGGAGCTCATAAGGATTGTTATGTAAATCCTGCAGGTGGATAATATCCGACATGCCAAATAAAGTTGAGCGGTACTGTAGGAACAAAATCATAAAGCAGAATACTCTAGAGGGGAGGTGAATAGAGTTGGCAGCGGAATAATGCTAAGTATAATGTTAGCAGCAAGATCACAGAATAATAATCACAACATATTACAGATGTTGATGCTAGCTGAGGTGGTTCCCACTATTCTTCTCTATGAGTTGCCTGGTAGATATCTTTAGTTAGTCTTGTTGTTCCTTCTTTATTTTCCTGTCTTATGATCATTATAGATTCTAGTTGTTCTAGTGATATTGCTATTAATTCTTATCTTATCTTTCTTAGTTTTCGTGATGTGACATGAGTACATTTCTAGTTATTTAGTGTAGTATACTTGACAGCGTTCTACCGCCGATACTGCGGCGTAGGCTGGGCGTGGCCCACGTATCCGTATCCGTATATCCGGGTGCGGGTCGTGACACATTTTTATTGGTGGCCCATGCAGGTCAGTCTTTGCAATTAATGCGAAGTCGTGGTAGTACTTGATATTATCTGTACTACTGCGAGCCTGCCCTAGGATTAAGGTTGAGTCATGGAATATTTTAGGAATTTGGTACTCAGTCACATATTAGGAACTTTTGGTAGATTCCAGGGATGACCCCTGGGAATCTTATTTCGAACTTTTCGAAACTTTTTCCCATTCATTCCTGTCCGTCCTGATTTCTGAAATATCTGTCCGTATCAAATTTTATTCCTCCATGGGATGAGTTTGTGGACCCCAGAGGGAAGGTATGAGTTGGACTTATTTATCATCTAGGTTGGGGAGAGAATATGATTTACCAACCTCGTATCATGGTCGAGGTTTGTTTTATATTATATTCCACCATTTTCTATCTTGACCTAGGTAGTACCATCGGGACTTTCCCTAAGATTTCCTCTGAACCCTATCTCGAAAGTTGTTTCCGTTGTTTCTATTAACTTACCCTTGACTTGTTGTTGAATTTTAAATCTTAAATATTCGTTGTTGACCTTTGATTTTGTTTAGGATAATTCTTTTAAGAATTGAGGTAAGATATCCTGATAAACATATTTTGGATGAGGACGATGAGAACGGTAAATGTCTACTTTACTTATGGAGTTTGGAATTTATCGCAGTCGTATTAGCTAGCCTGACAGGGACATGGAGCCTGATTTTGGATATGCTATCCTAGTTATGGCATTTAGATTCTCTTGCAGCCATACCGGTTGGCGTGGTAAGGAATCTAGATGACATGATTATGGGGTGTATACCTTAGTTATGGACTCTATCATTTATTGCAGCTATGCTTACTGACGTGGCATAAATTCTGGCAGCATGGTTTTGGATAGACGTGTATGGTTATCAGATCGTATCTTAAATTGATTCACTTCTTTTTGACCAAATGATGAGGACAATTCATACCCTTATTTGTCGACTTATCATTCATTTCTTTTTTCATCGTATGATGATTTCCTCATCTTGCCATCATTTCCTTTGACTTGTTTAGCTATGTCTTGATTACACCAATCACCTATCTACATCTGTCATCTACACTTGAAGACTTTGGAAATTTTGAAATTTTTATATCTAAATTGTTTCTTAAATTTCGATACTGTTAAGATTTTGATTCCCTTCTGTCTGTGACCAATCAATTTTGGTCGTCTTGTTTATCGTGCCAAAGAGAGTCTTGGTTGCTGACTAGACTCTAGATGACTTTAAATTTCCGTGTGACTTGGATTTTCATCCTTGGATGCTCGTGCCCAGCCCTTGTTGACCTTATCCTCCATCTTGTCAAATTCTGATTTACTCAAAACTTGATCAATTTAAATCGTGCTGAGACTAAATTATTTACTTTTATCATGATTGGACAATGCTATCTTCACTCATGCTTTAAACTTTCGATTCAATTCTGGCAAATGACTAAATTCTATTCCAATCAAGATTAGGCTTCATACTATCCTTGATTATGCCGGAGTCTCATTTTCTGAATCGTGTCCCACTGACTTAACTTATCTATAATCGTGCCTATATGATTCTGTTCATATTTTGATTCTATCTTGCGAAAATTTTTCATCGTGCCTGAATAATTGTGAATTGATTATCTTAATCGTGCAAACTTGTCATTCTATGATCGTGCCTAAGTTTTTGCCTAAAACTTTCTATCTTGTTTTACCCCTACTACAACCTTAATTTCGAGGACGAAATTTCTATAAGGTGGTTTGGATGTAAGCCCCCTGAATTTCCCGAATTATTTTTCGAATTTTCTAATGAATTATTTTCAATAATTCATTTCTATATAATTAATTTTGATCTTTAAATGCTCTTTACCGTGACTTGGAATTCTAGAGCATCAGGGACGCCAGTCTCTGGAAACTTTCTTCTTGAAGTTTGTAGTAGACGAGATTATCTTCATATTGATATTTCGTGTCCCACTCGAACTTGTTCCCTTGTGCTCCATTTGATTCACACAACTTCGGGTCAATTTAGACCAATTTATCGTCTGTCGTAATTTGTGATTTAATTTCCAACTTAATTTCCGGGCCCGACATCGGTCCAATCTAGTCAACCCAATATATGGCCCTGGCCTGTTTTGAGCCTACTATACACGCGCCACTTGCGTGCCACCGATTTGATCTCCCTTGTGCTCCCATTCCATCCGTAATTTTAATTGGTTTAATTTATAAATTAATTAAATATTGGCTTCGACTTTGTCCAAACTTGGCCCAACGTCCGATCCAGTGTGGTGTGACCCCCTTCATGTCTGCCCCTGCACCCCACTGGTATTTTTCCATTTTGTTCCCCACTCAAAAATATCCTCCTCTTTACAAATATCTATTTCTCTCTCTCAATTTCAAATATATATATATATATATATATATATATATATATATATATATATATATATATATATATATATATATATATATTTATATCTCCCTCTCTCTTCAATTAATACCACTCTCTCTCTCTCTCTCCTCTCTCCCCCATGTACAGCCGAATGGCAGCCCCCCCACCTCTCTCTCTCTTTAATATCTCTCTTCCTCTCACTCTCTTTATTCTCACCACTCTCTCATTTATATATATACATATATATATACACACACCCATGTATACACTCACCCCTCACCCTCCCCTATCCTCACCAGTACCCCCTCACCCTCTCTCCTCTCTCACCGACATGAGAACACCCCCCCTACGAAGACTTCCTCTACTTCTCCTTCTTCTTCTTCATCTTCATTTCTATTTTTTTCTTCTTCTTCTTCTTCATACACACTCGACACCATCACCCAAACCACCTCCACCCGAGCTTCTCCTTCACCCTCTCCATAACCATCGACACCATCACCCATACCACCAACACCACCATCATCAACTTCACCTCTGCCACCCTCGACCCACAGCCGCCGCCGTCGTGCTCCGGCCTGGCCGCCCCGACGCGCGCGTGCGAGCACAGCCACACGAGCAGCAGCAGCAGCCATGGCGCTGCAGCAAGCAGCAGCACATGCGCAGCCATGCGCGCGATGTCGCCGCCGCCGGCGCCGCCGCGGTCGCTGCCGCCGCCGGCGAGACCCCCCCTCGGCCGGGTGCACCCCTGGGCAGGCGCCCGAGGCAGCAGCTCCTTCCCCGACGTGCCAGGAACACGATCCGTGCGTTTTGCACAAGATCCCGCCGTGACGTGCGCGGGAACGGAACACAGAATTTGTGCTCAAACCAGCAACTTTGTGCACATTTTTCAAAAAATCTGACCGTTGGATCGGCGAACTCCTTGCTCTGTCTCAATCTCGGTATATCCATCTTCACTCCTGTCAATTTTCGTCCGTTAATTTTGTCGTTTGATACATCAAAACCGGCCACCAAGTTGACGTTTTAATTTACACTGTTTTTGGACAGTTTTGCGACGCCAACTTCGTGGGTTCGTATCTTCGCCGTATCAGCTCCGTTTGGCACGCTACCAGTTCCTGTGCGAAGCTAGTATAACCCTCTTCCTGCCCCCTTTAGATTCCATTTCAGTTTGAGCTTGTTAGGTCGGTCGAATTCGACGCCAAAGTTGGTCGTTCGAATTCTTAGTTTTGCACTTGTAAAATTCTATTTTTGAACCCGGGACTCCGGATTCAATTTCTGACACCACCAGTAGACTCGTGGCGTCGTTCTTGCATGTTTTCATATAAAGTTTGCTTGATTTGGAGAACGTGAGCCCTGGTACGTATTTCGGTGCAAAGCGGGTCCCACTTTCTGAGTCAACGGGACTTTTTGACGCCGGCACATCGGAATCCAATTCCGGATATACCGTTGAGTTCGTATTGTCATTCTGGACTCGTTGACATATAATTTGTTGAGTTTTGAGGACATTGGCTCCGATACGCTTTTCCGTGCAAATCGAAATTTCAATATCCTGGTCAACGGACCAATTTGAGATTGGGTCAACGGAATCCAATTCTGGATATACCGTTGGGTTCGTATCGTCATTCTGGATTCGTGGACATATAATTTGTTAAGTTTTGTGCACTTTTATTTTGGCACATTTTTTGGTACAAAGTGTGTCCAACGGCGGACATCATTTTGGTCCAAAATTACCGTTTTTGCCCCTGTGTCCAAATTGGACTTTTGGACAGGCTATCCTAACTGATTTGACCATTCTGGACACGTTGGTGATATTTATTTTATCATCCGACAACATCTGTAGGGTTTTACCCTATTATTATAATCCTTCTCTTTTGTTCGTATTTCTAGATCCTTGTATCGGAATTTAGATCCATCGATTCCGGTGATTTCACAATCACTGAAATTGAATAGGTTGACCCTGTAAATGTTTATATAGACTAGCCTTGACCCTGTTTGACCGTGGTTGACTGTTTTGACTGAACGTCGAAGTAGAGTCAACATTTGACCTAGTTTAACCTAGAGTTGACCATAGTTGACCAGTTGACCAAAAGTCAACTGTAAGTCAACCATTGACCCAAATTGACCTAGTTTGACTTGGTTTGACTTTCTATGACCTAGTTTGACCTAGTGTGACTCAGTGTGACCTAGTTTGACTTTGTTGATTGAGTCTGACCTAGATTGCGTAGCTTATACTATAGAATCAAGCCTAACTCTGTTGAACCCTAATTAGCTTATATATATCTTATCTTTAGGTCTGTGGCATCACTCTGAGCATCGACCCCATTTAACAGCTCAGGACCGCAGGCGAGTACATTCTCTGATCATTTCATACTTGTTAGGACTTATATTCTTGCTTTAGATTACTTTACATGATGCTGTCACGTCATTATCACGGATTGGTACTATATGGATCTTGTTATGTGATGTTATCTCCCTCGGGGTGCATCAGATACAGTTGTCATGTGCTTTTCACGAACATCTTGTATTTCATGAACACCGCTTTCATGTATACTCTTGTGCAATCTTGTACTCTCATGATCACGTGAGCAAACATGATAAAAACCTCTTGTACAAGGTAATGTAACTTGACTAGATCCTTGTGTATTGATTGGGGAGGGTGAGTAGGAAATGGTTATGTGATCAAAATCCCATCTTGTACAAAATCTTGTGAAATCTTATGAAATCTTGTATATGTCCTAAGCCTGTTTATATAACCATATCATGCTCTAAATCACAGGCTACCTACAGTTCTTACTTATCATATATATAGATATTTCCAGTTATCAAATCTCTCTCGTTTTTACATATATTCTTTACAGTCCATGTATCTTACTCTATGCATGCTTTACATTTCCCAACATGATATGAACTGCGTGAGATGTATTGTACTCGTTCCGCTCCTGACTGGATACGTTATAAAAATATTACAGATGTTGATGCTAGCTGAGGTGGTTCCTACTATTCTTCTCTATGAGTTGTCGGGTAGATATCTTTAGTTAGTCTTGTTGTTCCTTCTTTATTTTCCTGTCTTATGATCATTATAGATTCTAGTTGTTCTAGTGATATTGCTATTAATTCTTGTCTTATCTTCCTTAGTTTTCGTGATGTGACATGAGTACATTTCTAGTTATTTAATATAGTATACTTGACAGCGTTCTACCGCCGATACTACGGCGTAGGCTGGGCGTGGCCCACGTATCCGTATCCGTATATCCGGGTACAGGTCGTGACACAATAAAATAATGTAAAGGCAGAGATAAGAAAGCAAACGCAAAGACAGCGATGTATACTAGTTTTCCTCTGTTGAGGACTAATCCAGTCGGTAGAACTCTTGCTACCAGTTGAATCCACTATTGGCAAAACCGCAAGTTTTCTTACGAAGTCCTTGCAACTTCTACAATGCGAGCTTTGATACGAAGAACTCGTCCAACTTCAATTGTGATGAGTTGAATCTTCTATCAAGCCTCTGATTACAATCATTCTGAAACTTCAAGACCGCACCGTACTGGCAATTCGACTAGAGGATTGTAACTGGCATGGGATCTGAAATTTGAAGCTCGAGAAAAACTCTTTGGAAGACTGTAAGCTTTTTAGAAGAGAGAAGATTGAAAGTGAATGAGTGAATTGAAATGATCGAAATCCTTCTCTATTTATAGGAGTTCCAAAGATAGAATTCTGGCAGAATTCGGGCAGAACTCGATGAGAAAATCTTGGTCAAATCCGCAGCTGCAGGAGGACCAAGTTCCAAGGAATTGAAAAACAAAACGGCCACTAACCGAACTCTGGCCGAACTCTGGCCGAGTTCTGTCAGGGGTAGGTTAGGGTTTTAAAATTAGTTTTTGGAAAATTTTGAAAACCTTTTTGAAAACCTTTTTGAAGCTTTTGTAAATACGAATGTTTTACAAAACTAAGAATATTTTAAAAGCAGTTTAAAATCTTTTTGGAATAGCCTATTTGCCAGTACGACTCGGTATACAAAGTATTCCTAGACAAATAAAATGAAAAATATATTGCTCAAAGAAATACAGACTCGAACAGGCAAACAGAGCTTCGGTCTTGAACTATGTAGATAGCTGTTCTTGATCATGTCCAAGAGTCCGAGATGTCTTGACTAGCTTCATATATCGAGACAGAGTTTGATTAATTATTAAAATCATTTTGACCATATGACCAATGGGCTAACAATCTTCCCCATTTTGATAATTGACAAACTATGAATGATATAACATCTAAGCTTGGAATAAAATCAAAAATAGTACAATTGTTCATGTCCTGCATGCATTGTCTCAAGAGAAAGATGTTAAGATCCTTATTTCTCTCCTGTTGTCACTTAGAAAAATAATTGCAAAAGAGAAAAACTCCCCCGCAATCAATGCAGAAGAAACAAACAGTAAAGAAACACATAATAAAAAATTTATAAAAATTATGACAGATGGAAAAAAAATAACATCACAGGCATGTATTTGTCTCAGGCAGTTTATAATAAAACAGAGAATTAATACAACAGTGAGAATAATAGGGAATTATGTCACATGAAGTTTAAAATATAGAAGCAAATGAAGATACTATAAATAAATAAACTGATGTGAAAAATAAACTACGAAATCCATAAAGATGAAATGATGTACAAGAAACATCAGTAAAATATCCTGTACAAGTCTGATAAAAAAAAGCTAAAAAGATAGAAACTTGGAATGTCAGAGCATTTTCAAGTATACAGTAGATAATATCTAAGTCTCAAAAATCAACTAATATATCACATCTCCTTCTCCTCCTCATCATCATCATCATCAGCATGACCGGCATGTCCAGAAGGTCCAGCTGCAGAGGTACCAGCTCCAGAAGGGTGAGGAGGAGCGCCAGTGTAAAACTCACCGACATAGTCTCAAGGAGCACGGTCAGAATGGTACCAATCATATGCGTTACCGGGCTGAAAGTAGGCATAAACAGCCTCATCCTCACAGCGGTAACCAGAGAAGGCTGGATCTCTAGGAATAGAACCGACAGAATGTCCAGTCTGGGCGAATCGGAGATCAGTGAAAGAATTTGCTATCGCCTGATAACGAGTGACATCGCGGAACTCACGCTCGCGAGCCATATCCGTCATCGAGACGTCCAAATCCGAAAGATGCTGGTGTATTCCGTCAAAGGTCATGGCATACTGCTGAGTAGATAGAGGAGGTGGAGCAGTAGGAGGAACAGTAGGAGGAGCAGCAGCAGACATACTACAACGAGATAACTTCAGAAACATGGGCTCAGGGTCTTGAGTACAAGTTGACAAATCAATATCAAAACGCTGGAAGATACGTGGGAGAATCATCGCATAAGAGATATTTCTATCTCTTGCACGACAACGTCCCATCATCTGGATAATGGTTTTAGGGGCAGAAAAAGGTATCCCTTTAAGAATGTGATAAATAGCAGATAATTCAAGAGATGTCACATCATCCTTTGAAGTAGACTTCGGAAGGAGAGTGGAGTAGATGATGCGGTGCAATTCATAATTAAACAAGTTCAAGTTGTTTACCGTGAACTTTCCAGAGCGAACTTGATCAGGTGCACAGAGTTCAACTTTGAAACTAGCAAGTGTCGTACCGTCGGGAAAATCAAATTCAGTGATATCAACAAGCGGTGCACCTTCGTTAGATAAACCAAGGATTTCCGCTAAGAGGACATCATTGAACTCGATGTCTAGTCCGCCAACACGAGTACTAACGTCAAACGTGTTTAATATGATATTGTAGTAGAACAATCTAATGGCATTAGTTGCTATCGGAAAATAAAGTTTAACAACGTGTTGTAACCCTAATGCCTCAAAATATTGGCGGTGTTCTGGAAACACAGCCCATTTGATAGGAGCGCCTGTGCATATGGATCGCATGGAAAAGTCTCCATACCACAGAAGGGCTTGATCTAGGGTTTGAAAGTAAAACCCATCGAATACGCCATCGCTAGATTGGACTGGCGAAAAGATGGAATCCGTGGGTGGATTCGAAGATGATCCTTCCTCACTAGGATTGGTCGTCTTCTTCCTCTTGAAGGGGTTAAATCCCTTAGGTGTCATTGTGTAATAAAATAAAAATGCACGAAATTGAAAGGAGAAGAAATATGGAGTTATACCTCCCGAGATTCGAGTATGTTGTAGAGAACAACAAACTACGCACGAATCCAAAATTTGGATGGATTTCACCACGTGGATAGAAAGAAACAGAGTGGTGAAGAACTAGGGTTAGGGGGCTCTCGCGCGGCTGTTGTTGCTTTGATAGTGGTGTTTAGAAGAAATGAGAAGAAAGGCCCTCGGGTTCTGGTTATATAGCCAGATACCTTCAACCGAACTCGGGCCGAATTCGGTCCGAAGTCTGGCCGAATTCTCCTAGGGTTGGTTTGGAACACTTTCTTTTTCATTGGCTCATTTCAAAGATTTAATTCAAAGATTAGTAATTTTAACATTCAATTAATATAATTAATGTTATTTTATAGATTAAATATCGTTACACAGCGACTGTCTCAGATTAGATATAGGAGTACTATTCCAGCTGGCGGAGGTCTACAGGGGAACTCTTAAATACCGCTTCGCTTCAACCGTAGTTGTGGTGACAGACAGACTCTTTATGAAAATACAAGTGTAGGCAACTCTAGAGGGGGGTGAATAGAGTTTGTGTCAATAATCACCAAATAAAAATTAACTCTATATCACCTCCACAAAAACAACTATCAAGATAGTAAATAAATCAGAAATAAATGCGGAAGTAAATAAAGATCAGAAGAGCATTCGCAGACACAGCAGTTTTAACCTGGTTTCCCTCGTGGAGGACTAGTCCAGGCCTGAGAACTCTAGCTCAGGATTCAATCCACTATTTGTGAAATAGTAGTTTACAACCCGTGCCTTTTTTTCAGAAGAGCACGTCAACTTCTTACAGTGGATCGCAGTGGCGATTTGCTTGGAATTGTCTAAGCGACTTCTTCTTTTCAACTCTTGCACAAAAACTTATAGCTGAATCGCACTTGAGCACCTTGGGGCTTAGGAAGTTTTGTGGCTAGTAGGTTGGAAGAGTAAAGCTCTTGACTATATAGGCTATGTAAGAGAAGAAGAAGAGAAGAGTGGTTGGTTTCAAATGAGAGAAACCAAGGCCTATTTATAGGGTTCGGGACAAGCAGAATTCGGCCAGAATTCGGTATGGATAATTCAAATTTTTGGCCGTTGGACAGCTTGTAGCGAGCAGGCCCTAAAAATCAGGGTGCTGGAAATCAGGGGGACAGAGTTCGGAATCAGGGGACAGAGTTCGGCCCGAACTCTGTGTGGAGGCAGAGTTCGGCCCGAACTCTGTCTCCAGAAGACAGAATTGGTCCATTGGGCTTTTGTGCTTTGTGGAGCTCGGACTTGGTTCAGGAATAGGTCTGTTTGTATGGTAGAGCTTGGAGAGATATGTCTAGGGGTTGAGATGACTCAGTGCGACTCAACGTACACATTCTCCTAGACTCAATAAATTGAAGATTACAAACTTAGAACAATTAGGAAAACCAAGAGCCCTATTTATGAAGCCTTTCTTCTGATATTTGAGCAGTCCTGAAGACGTCTTTTCCCTTGACAACAGTCGTCCGAAGATAAATAGATCTGGAAATCTGAATACCTTTCGGGGGATTCGCCTCCGAACCCCCGACGGGGGGCGCTGCCCCCTCGACCCCTGTCCGCTGACCGGGCAGCGGAACCCCCGATGCGAGGCCCCGGATAGGTCGCTAGGCGGTTCGAAGAAATCTTTTTATATGATGCCATCTTCGCTCCATCATTAATTCTTCATTGCCTATGTCCTGCTTGATCATGTTTGATCATGCTTACTGCATGTCTACAAATACATGTTAGGCCAGCAAAATATGTTGCAGTACGATAGAAGCATAGCAATATAATACAGGACAATTAGGACATTGCTAAGTTTAAGTAACAACATGATAGCATGTTAGGCCAACAAAATATGTTGCAGTACGATACAAGCATAGCAATATAATATAGGACAATTAGGACAATGCTAAGTTTAAGTAGCAACATGATAGTGAGTATATGAGTATTAGTGACATCATTATGTTAAACTTAACTGATTAGCCATATTCAAAAACACAATATAATCATTGGGCCAACAATCTCCCCCTTTTTGATTATGGCAAATCGGTTAAGTTTAAGACAGATACGATAGATGCATATATCACTAATAAACACATACTACGAGAAGATAGTGTGCTAACTTAAACTTATTTCTCCCCCTTTGTCATGATCAAAAAATAAGCTCCCCCGTAATAAGAGATAAAATGAACTCAAGCATAAGGAGGAAGGCATAGACAATCATGATCAAGATATACTAAATGAGGAACAATGGGAGAAGTGTGTAAAGACAAGTATAGAAACTACATACCAAATGTAGAGTGCCATACAGAAAGTAACTTGTCAAAACACAAATAGTTGGTAAAACTAAAATAATTTGAAAATAATCAATAGATACTTTACCAACATGAAATCCAAGAAAGATATCCAAAAACATAGTATTACATGAAATCCAAGAAAGACATCCAAAAACTTTTGGAAGAGAAAAAAATTCAGTCAAAAACCATAAGGATTAGATAATTGCAAATAATAGATATCAAAGAAGAAAGAAACCAATTGAGATATTGAAATAGACAAACTTGATATCAATTGAAATATGAAAACTTGAAACATTGATCAATGAAACTATGATAGTCACAATTGTCCACAGATAAATAGTGAAACAAAATAAATGAATGATCAATGTAAAATAGAAGCAATTGATATAAAAAGATCTCATTATTTGCAAATCTATTTGCTTATCCAAAATTCATGCATTTGAACTCAATTACCTTATCATGCTATATGAAAACCCTTTGAAATAAACATGAAGGTAAAGGAGAAACAATGTTTGAGAAAGAGAAATTCAGTCGATTTGAATGCTCCCCCTCAAACTATTACCAATAAAGATAAAATCATAAATTTTGGGTAAGTCCACAACAAGGAAAGCCAAATCAATTTAGCATACAAAGAAAGCCAAATCAATTAAGTATACAAGGAAAGCCAAATCAAAGAAACCACAATAGTCATCAAGATAAGATACGAAAGTAAATATTAACAAGATGACCCATATAAAAGAGAGATAATTTGATGAAAACAATTGCATATACTCTCATAAACCTTTCACAAAATATCAGTATCCGAATAATGATAAAAAAATGGGTCAAAGATGAACTACGTATACGACATATTAAAGGGTATAAATGAATTGAACCAATTTATTTGCTCCCTCTTAAAATATGCGTATCTAGTTCCAAAGAACTTATATAAAAAAAATAATAACTTCAAGATATAGGGGTAAATCAACTATAGATTTCTCCCCCTTGCTCAATGCTATAAAAACGTCTACAAAATGATAACTTATGACATAAAAAATGATATAAGGCTATAAAATTATCATAGAACGAAAAATATCATCTTTAGTCAAAAAGATATATCCACTAATAGCTACTAAAGATCAAAAGAATATTTCAATTTAGCACATGTAATCAAAAGACGACATACACTAACCTATATAGAAGAGTATCATATTGAAGTATGATAGGTCAATGCATGTTATCTTTTGAGAAGAAGATCATCATGAAAATAAATAAGGTCCATTAGAAAAATATCATTATGAAAAAGAATAATAAGGACCATTAGAAAAATATCATAATAAAAAGGAATAATAAGGTCCATTAGAAAAATATCATCATGAAAAGGAATAATAAGGTCCATTAGAAAAATATCATCATGAAAAGGAATAATAAGGTCCATTAGAAAAATATCATCATGAAAAGGAATAATAAGGTCCATTAAAAACAATCATGATGAGAATCACAATATAGCTCAAAAGATAAAAATAAAACTAAAGAAAAATGTCATCATGAATAAAGTCAATATGTAGCAAAAAAAATAAAACTCAAATATAATGTCCATGATTATCTAATTAAGAAATGATCAACCAATTTATTGCTTTGCATTGACTATGTATGTTTTACCACATATATACCCATCAACGGGTAATAATCCAACCTTGCTAATACTAAATGAGAAACCAATAAAGTTCAAATAGCAAAGAGCATATGTGATAATCCATGAGTAGTCAAAGTAGAGTAATAAATTAACTTGATAACCACATAATTAGATAATTTAGGACTACTCAACCATTAGGATCATTTATCAATAAAAGTAAACATGATCCAACGAATCTCATCAAGAGAAAAACCCAAATCCATATTTATAATACAATCTTACAAATCGATAAAAAATATGGAGAGAAAAAGTCAATCTCATTTAAAATATTGCAAATTTATTCCAAAGAAATGATAATATAATAGAATCATGACTCAAAAGATGAGAGAAATTTAAGAGATGCTTACTAATGACTAGTATGGAAGGAAGTTAAAGCGATGAATCACAAATCTCAATGGAAACAAGATAAAATAAAAAATTTGTAAAACTAATTTTAGAAACTAAACATATGTATCTAAAATAGAATACAAATCAGGAAGAATTCATAAATCTTGTTTTTGTAAACTAGCATAACACATATAGATTGAAATTCAAAAAGATAGCTAGATGAGTGAAAGTGAACAAAAATTATGTAGCTTAATCAATACGTCGTAAATAAGCAAGCTACATAACTAATTAAGATTAATGAGGTAGTCTATTAACAGGATAAATGTGCTCATTAAATCTTAAGTCACTAACACTAAAGATACATGCTTAAGCATAGAGTTCACAATAAGGGCAATACATTTTGAATGATCAAAATGATTTATATACTCTTTGTTAAGCAGGGATAAGAGTATAAGATAGCAAGTAAATGAATTAGACTCTCATCAAGTAAAGGACAAAAGAGATGTTCATGAAAACACAATAAAGCAAATCTCTTTGCCAAAAATATTAAGATTAACCCAAGATAATGAAATAATAGATTGATCTAGAGAGTGCAAAATTATAACCATTATGAAAGTGTATTCTCTAGAAATGAAAAATCTCAACATAAAAGATCAACCCATAGTAGCTAAAGACATGAGAAGTATGATATATCAATTACATGTATTCTCATGTGCTACAAAACATCATTGGGCAATAATAATAAAATATTTATAGCTCAAATATAAGGCTAGATATGATGAAGTATTCTGGAACTTAGAAGAGGATCCAGAACTAGATAATGGTTGCAAGTAGACCTTAATAAATATTAAGTCTATAAAGTGTTGATCACTTTGGGTTAGCTGTAGGGGCCGGTTCCCAGCTAGCGGTAGTCCGAAGACTGGTGCACCGTGTCGCTTCAGGCTATTTACACCTGTATAACAGAAGGACCCTTTCAGCTTGTTTCCAAAATATTCTTTACTTTTAAGAACTTAGATTTAAAGGAATGTATGCAGTACTATCAAACAACATCAAACTCCAAAAATCCTTAGTATAAGAAAGGTAAATACCCAAATAGTAATCAAAGAATGATCATCAAAATTTGCTAAGAATATTTTCAAAACGAATATTTTCATAATACACTTATGGAGAAAAAATATATAGAAGATACATGCGCAAAATATGCACTAATAAGTATGATAATTATAACAAGTAAGGTAAAGCACAAAACCAAACAATTCTTAAAAGAACTTCCATAAAAGTCATGAACAAGACAATAATAGATATTTTCTCTCAACATTCCAACTTAAAGGCATTTGAATAAATAAATATCAACATTTGGAATCAATAATTGCCATTGGATCTATAATTTGATCAACAGCTGCGGCTGTTTCCAGTTCTGGAACAACCAGGCCGAATTCGGCCCGAACTCTGGTAAGGGCAGAGTTCGGTCCGAATTCCGGATTCTGGTGACAAAACTGGAATCAGGCTGAAAATTGGTTAAGCGAAAAAGATCAAAATAAGAGTGAAAGACATGTATCCATAAAGTCAACAAATAAAAGCCAATAGGATATCATCAAAAAGAAGACTTTAAGGAATAAGCTAATTGATTCAAGTAGAGATAACACAAATTTAGTCAAAAGAATCAATAGCTAAATTATAAGGTAAGCACAAGTATGAATAAATACTCTTCAAAATAATATGAAACTTGAGCTTATCTCATATGCCCACATAAAGATATTTATACAAAAATAGATGTCAATATAATAAATACATGATCTACATATAAATGAAGATTTAATGAGTATAGTCATGTATCCATCATGAATGTTTGAAAAACTATCACAAATTCAAAAGCACGTATAAATAGACTTTATTAGGCAAAGACATAATTGATTCTCAATAGGATAATCAAAATAAAATATGAGAATTGATAATGAAGATATTATGCAAGCACAAGATTAAAAAGAAGTATAAGTATATACTTATCAAATTATAAGTAGCTTGTGCTAAACACATATATTCACAAAAAGCAATTAAGAAAAATATGACATATTGAATACAAATCAGCAAGAAGTAACTATCTCAAAACTTTTAAAGATGCAGAGTTAAAATCATATTAACTCAAATAAAAAACAAGGTTATATGGACTAGAGTGATATGCTTGCTTTGTAAATAAGGATTAAGAATAACGAGCATGCATATATAAATGTATCACACTACTAGAAAATGAGTGATAAACTACATAGTGTGAACTAATCATATAAAGCTATGTAACTAGTCATGCTATATAAAAGAAATAGAAAGAAAATCAACTAAGCATGCTAGTATTATATCTCACATTAATTTATATAATAAGCAACTAAAAGATATCAATGTGAGCTAGTAGCAAGACATCAAAAGAAACATGCTAGATTCAACAAATATAGACCATTTAAAGAGAATAGTTTAGCATATTACCAAAGTGGCTCTAGTGGCCACACTTGTGTTGGTACAATTGCTTAGAAGATGACCTTTGAGCTTTGCAACCACCAACACGCTTCCTCGGTGCTTTGTCCTGATACAAGAAGCTCCACTTATAATATTAGACGAAGACTTTGGTATCCAAATAAACTTGGATCCACATTTGTTAGCTTTAGGGACCCATATATTATTTACTCTAGCATTGGTAGAAAAACTCCTACGAATAGGATAAGTTGCACTCATGTGTCTAATACGAGAGCAATAGAAGCACCTAATACTAGTGTGTGCACATGTATCAGAATGAGCATGATTATGAACATGTGACATACTAGAATGATGAATATCTCTAGAGTGAGCATGCATGGATTTGGTCTTAAGACTATCATATTTTAATAGCAAATCATTCTGTACACAAGTAAGAGAATCACTATGCATGGAATTGGTCTTAAGAATATCATGTTCCAATAGCAAATCATTATGCAAACAAGTAAGAGAATCAAATTTAGCATTTAAAGCATAATTCTCTTTTTCAAATAAAGCAATTCTAGAAATAAAATCATCATTTTGTTTCTTTAAAGACTCAATAGAAGAATCATGCAAATGATTTAGCTCATGTGCTTGCTTCTTAAGATCTTCTATTGATGAGGAAAGAGATTTGATTTTCAAAATTAAAGAATCATTCAAACTCTTTAAAGAAACACAAGATGAGTTTTGAGAATCAAGTCTAAATAATAAATCAATATTTTTATTTCTCAAAGACTCATTAGATTCTTCTAAAAGAATAACCTTTTCTACAAGTTCTTCATTTGTAGAATAAAAAGCCTTAGTAAACTTCAAGGATTGGTTAGCCATGGCTTTCCACTTAGTGCACTTATTGCATTTAGAAGAAACATGATTGTCTATGCTACTAGAAATAAAACCCTCTTCATCGGAGGAGGAAGAATACGATGCCATACACAAATAAACAAGGATCTACTCTAAGGATGATAAGCCTAACAATAGAGACCTCGCTCTGATACCAATTGAAAACACAAGTGTAGGCAACTCTAGAGGGGGGTGAATAGAGTTTGTGTCAATAATCACCAAATAAAAATTAACTCTATATCACCTCCACAAAAACAACTATCAAGATAGTAAATAAATCAGAAATAAATGCGGAAGTAAATAAAGATCAGAAGAGCATTCGCAGACACAGCAGTTTTAACCTGGTTTCCCTCGTGGAGGACTAGTCCAGGCCTGAGAACTCTAGCTCAGGATTCAATCCACTATTTGTGAAATAGTAGTTTACAACCCGTGCCTTTTCTTCAGAAGAGCACGTCAACTTCTTACAGAGGATCGCAGTGGCGATTTGCTTGGAATTGTCCAAGCGACTTCTTCTTTTCAACTCTTGCACAAAAACTTCTAGCTGAATCGCACTTGAGCACCTTGGGGCTTAGGAAGTTTTGTGGCTAGTAGATTGGAAGAGTAAAGCTCTTGACTATATAGGCTATGTAAGAGAAGAAGAAGAGAAAAGTGGATGGTTTCAAATGAGAGAAACCAAGGCCTATTTATAGGGTTCGGGACAAGCAAAATTCGGCCAGAATTCGGTATGGATAATTCAAATTTTTGGCCGTTGGACAGCTTGTAGCGAGCAGGCCCTAAAAATCAGGATGCTGGAAATCAGGGGACAGAGTTCGGCCTGAACTCTGTGTGGAGGCAGAGTTCGGCCCGAACTCTGTCTCCAGAAGACAGAATTGGTCCATTGGGCTTTGTGGAGCTTGGACTTGGTTCAGGAATAGGTCTGTTTGTATGGTAGAGCTTGGAGAGATATATCTAGGGGTTGAGATGACTCAGTGCGACTCAACGTACACATTCTCCTAGACTCAATAAATTGAAGATTACAGACTTAGAACAATTAGGAAAACCAAGAGCCCTATTTATGAAGCCTTTCTTCTGATATTTGAGCAGTCCTAAAGACGTCTTTTCCCTTGACAATAGTCGTCCGAAGATAAACAGATCTGGAAATCTGAATACCTTTCGGGGGATTCGCCCCCGAACCCCCGACGGGGGGCGCTGCCCCCTCGACCCCTGTCCGCTGACCGGGCAGCGGAACCCCCAATGCGAGGCCCCGGATAGGTCGCTAGGCGGTTCAGAGAAATCTTTTTTTATGACGCCGTCTTCGCTCCATTATTAATTCTTCATTGCCTATGTCCTGTTTGATCATGTTTGATCATGCTTACTGTATGTCTACAAATACATGTTAGGCCAGCAAAATATATTGTAGTACGATAGAAGCATAGCAATATAATACAGGACAATTAGGACATTGCTAAGTTTAAGTAACAACATGATAGCATGTTAGGCCAACAAAATATATTGCAGTACGATACAAGCATAGCAATATAATATAGGACAATTAGGACAATGCTAAGTTTAAGTAGCAACATGATAGTGAGTATATGAGTATTAGTGACATCATTATGTTAAACTTAACTGATTAGCCATATTCAAAAACATAATATAATCATTGGGCCAACACTTTATTGGCTTGTCTCTAACACAGTTTTTGCGTATTGAAATAAAATAATAAAATAAAATTAATTAACATTATTGACGTCCAAAATTCCTAATTCTGGACGTAAATAATTGAAATAATCTTCTGCTAGAGGTTTTGTGAAAATATCAACTAATTGATTCTCAGTATCTATGTACACAAGGTTAATATCTCCATTTTGATGATGATCTCTAAGAAAATGGTGTCGGATCTCGATATGCTTAGTACGAGAATGACATACTGGATTCTTAGTCAAATTAATAGTGCTCGTGTTATCACAGAAAATGGAAATATGTGTGTAAAATAAATCATAGTCTTCTAAGGTTTATTTCATCCATAAAATCTGAGCACAACAACGTCCTACGGCGATGTACTCAGCCTCTGTTGTTGATAGGGCTACAAAATTTTACTTTTTACTAAACCATGAGACTAAAGCCTTGCCTAAGAAATTACATGTGCCGCTGGTACTTTTTTATCAACTTTGCATCCAGCAAAATCTGCATCCGAGTAACCAATAAGGTCGAAGGACTTTGTTTTGGGATACCATAAGCCAACAGAAGAAGTGCCCTTAAGGTATCGAAAGATACGCTTAACTGCACATAGATGTGATTCCTTTGGATTAGCTTGAAAACGTGCACACAGGTAAACACTAAACATAATATCTGGACGACTAGCAGTTAAATAAAGTAAACTACATATCATACCTCGATACTTATGTGTGTCGACTGGCTTGCCTTATTCATTAATATTAAGCTTTGTTGAAGTTGCCATCGGAGTGCCAATAGGTTTGACATTATCCAGATCAAACTTCTTTAACAAATCTTTTGTATACTTGGCTTGATTTATGAATGTCTCATTGTCAGTTTGTTTGATTTGCAGTCGGAGAAAGAATTTCAGCTCTCCCATCATGCTCATCTCAAACTCATTCTGCATACACTTAGAGAATTCTTGACACAGACATTCATCAGTAGATCCAAATATAATATCATCAACATATACTTGTATTAAAAGAAGCTTGCCATTAAAAGACTTAATAAAAAGTGTAGTATCAACCTTGCCTTTTGAAAAACCGTTGTCAAGTAGAAAAGAACTTAGACGATCGTACCAAGCACGAGGGGCTTATTTTAAACCGTATAAAGCTTTCTTCAACTTGAAAACATGATCAGGGTTTTTAAAATCTGTGAAACCTAGAGGTTGTGCTACAAAAACTTCTTCTTTTATAAAATCATTTAAAAATGCACTCTTGACATCCATTTGAAATAATTTGAAATTATAAAAACATACAAATGCACATAACATGTGAATGGATTCTAATCTCGCAACTGGGGTATAAGTCTCATCGTAGTCGATACCTTTTTCCTGATTGTATCCTTGAGCTACGAGTCGAGCCTTATTACGAGTCACTAAACCATTCTCGTTCAGTTTATTTCGGAATACCCAACGGGTGCCAATGACCAGATGATCAATAGGCTTGGAAACAAGTTCCCAAACTTGATTCCGTTCAAATTGGTTTAATTCCTCTTGCATAGCATCTATCCAAAAACTATCACTACATGCTTCATCAATAGTTTTGGGTTCTAGCTGTGAAATGAATGCAACACTAGAAACAATATCTTTACTGGATGTACGAGTACTTACACCTTTGGTAATATCACCAATTAACAAATCTTTGGATGATCAGTCGTAAATTTTAATCTTTTTGGCAGACTCTGAAGGTAGCTAGTTCTTGGATCTTCTCTAGGAGGATCAGCTAGTGCCGAGCTTGGTTGAGAATCAGCTGTTGTTGAGCTTGGTACAGTTAGATCTTCGTCATTGTCATCGATAGTCATTTGATTCAGTTCATCAAAAGTGACGTTGATTGACTCTTCGATGATCATAGTTCGTTTGTTAAAGACTCTGTATCCTTTGCTCTTGGCCGTATAACCTAAAAATATACCTTCATCGTCCTTTTCGTCAAACTTTCCCAAATTGTCTTTTGTATTAAGAATAAAGCATTTACAACCAAATATTCTAAAATATGAAACTGATGGAATTCTATTAAACCATAGCTCAAATGGAGTCTTCTTCGATTTGGGTCGAATTAGAACTCTATTGAGAACAAAATAAGCTGTATTGACAGCTTCAGCCCAGAAATATTTGGGTAGACTAAACTGGTTTAACATTACTCTGGCCATTTCGGATAGAGTTCTGTTCTTACGTTCCATAACTCCATTTTGTTGTGGAATCCTAGGACAGGAGAACTCGTGTACAAAACCGTGTGTGTCATAAAATTGCTCAAACTCTGCATTCTCGAATTCGCCACCATGATTGCTTTTAATACGAGTGATCATGTAACCTTTTTCATTCTGTACCTTCTTGCAAAAGGCGATAAATTCGGATAATGCATCATTCTTGCGTGTAAAGAAGTATACCCACGTGTATCTAGAGTAATCATGTACAATTACAAAAGCATAAAGCTTACCTCCGAGGCTAGCAACTCTGCTAGGACCAAATAAGTCCATATGTAGCAATTATAGAGGTCTAGTAGTACATACTGCGTATACAGACTTGAATGTGGATCTGGTAGCTTTGTTCTTTTCACACTGGCTGCATACCGAATCCTTCGTGAATGTTATGTCCGATAAACCGCGTACTAGCTTCTTCGTGGATAATCTTGAGATTGTGTTCATATTTGCGTGACCGAGTCTCATATGCCACATATGACTCTCATCACTTTTAGCCATTAAGTATCTACCTGAAATGTTAGTTTCTTCCAATAAATAGAAAACATATATGTTGTCTTCCCTGATACCTTCAAAGATAGTACTACCAGTTGAGCTATCAACTATAGTACATTTGTCTTTGCCAAAGTTGATGCCATAACCATGATCAGCTAGATGACTTACGCTGAGTAGATTATGTTTCAACTCGGTAACCAGACAAACATCCTTAATCACAGGATAGGGAGACTTACCAACATCATCGATACCAATGATATACCCTTTCAAGTTGTTACCGAAGGAGACATAGCCTTCCTTCTTCTTCTTCGACAGTATTGCAAATAATGTAGCGTCACCGGTCATATGCCGTGAACAACCGCTGTCGCGAATCCATTTGCTTTTAGCATGTGAAAGGTGTTCCACCTACAAAACAGTTTGCATATGAAACTTTTGGTACCCATTTCTTGTAGGGTCCTGAAATGTTAGCTTTTGGTATCTATGTAGAAATATTTAAATCAACAAGCTTTCTGATTCTACATACAGGAGAAATATGACCAGTATCGCTACAATAATGACATTGTACATGTTGAGTGTTGAAAGCTGAGTAATGTGCATGGTTGGTAGGTTTAGGTTTTCTAGTATAGAAGAAAGCATATCTCTAATCCTGTTTGGGCTTAACATTTTGGGGTAAAGGTTTGATATGGTTAGGTCTAACAGTGTTTGGTTTGGGAATGTTCCGATTATTCGGTAAGTGACACGTGTTAGGGTAGGAAGCAGCAGTCTCAGGCTATTTTCCTAACCTAATTTCCAATCTTTTGGAAGTGTCATACAATTTAGTATAGTCAGAAGTGAGTGCTTCCATTCTGACTTGTGCATATTGAAGACTTTTCTTCTCTTTAGAAAGTTCTTCTTTCAGTTGGTCAATAACCTTGTCTTTTTCTTCGGATGACTTGGTAGTCTCGTGTAATAAGAGATTAATAGAGGAAAGCTCACCAGACTCACTAACATTATTTCTAACCTCAGCTAGTAGGTCGGTAAGTCTTCCTATTTCACCTTTGTACTCTTTGAGTACCTTCTTAGAGGTCTGATATTTGCTACGCAGTTTTCTGTAATCACTTATCAGTTCACTGAAGGCATCTCCTAATTGCTTAAAGGTGAAGTCACCATATGTATCCACTACAGGTTCAGAGAGTACCTGATCGGATGCCATAAAGCATACATTTACAGCGTCTTCTGATTGTTCATCTTCTGAGTCGCTGGCTTCACTTTCATGCCATATGCTGGTGTTGGCATATCTCCGAGATGTTGATCTCTTCAGGTTCCCTTTTTTATACCTGTTGCTCTTCTTGCTTGATGATGAGTTTGTAGGACAATCTTTCTTCAAGTGTCCCTTCTTCTTGCAGCCGTAGCAGACATCATCATCTTGATATCAATTGTTGCTGCTATTGTTTTCTTTGGCTTTCTTCTCATATCTCATGAATCTTTTGAATTTCTTTGCTAGGAGTGCTTGATCTTCAGCATCAGATTCACTGCTGTCTGAATTACCTTCAGCAGCTTTTTTGTGCTGAGCCTTGAAAGCGATCATCTTCTCCTTTGGTGCAGGCTCTTCAAAATCTTGTAGCTTCAGTTCATGAGTGAGTAGCTTACCCATGAGTACTTCGAGGGACATAGTTGTGAGGTCGTTCCCTTCAATCATCGCAGTAGCCTTTGGAATCCAGTTCTTGGTAAGTGCTCGCAGGAGTTTGCGAATCTTTTCATGGTTACTGTAATCTTTGCCTAGGGAGGACAAAGGATTTACAATAACCAAGAATCTTTCGAACATCTGAGTAACTGTTTCATTGGGCTTCATCTTGAATACCTCATACTCTTGAGTAAGTCTGCTGACCTTTGATTCTTTGACTTGAGTCGTGCCTTCATGTGTGACTTCAATGAGCTTCCACACTTCATTAGCAGTTGTACAGATAGACACCCTGTTAAATTTAGTTCTGTCTAAAACACAAAATAAAGCGTTAATAGCACGTGCGTCAACACTGGCCTTTTTCTTTTCTTCCTCTGTATATCTGTTATAGGATTTTTCAACTAAAACTCGATCAACATTTATACGAGGTGGCTTTTGATAGCCATCAATAACAATAGACCATAAATCAAAGTCAAGTGATTTCAAGAAGAAACTGATTCGTGTTTTCCAATAGGTATAGTTCGTACCCTCAAACAGTGGAGGTATGTTTGTGGCGTGGTCTTCACTTGTGAATTTCACAGTTGCCATGTGTTGTGCTGTGATCTATATAATAATTAATTAAATGAATAAATAATTGCAATGTTACCTTGCTTTACCTGTAACACCCGCTCTGATACCAATTGTAGGAACGAAATCGTAAAGCAGAATACTCTAGAGGAAGGGTGAATAGAGTTGGCAGCGGAATAATGCTAATTAAAAATGTTAGCAGCAAGATCACATAATAATAATCACAACTAAATAATGTAAAGGCAGAGATAAGAAAGCAAACGCATAGACAGTGATGTATACTGGTTTCCCTCTGTCGAGGACTAATCCAGTCGGTAGAACTCTTGCTACCAGTTTAATCCACTATTGGCAAAACTGCAAGTTTTCTTACGAAGTCCTTGCAACATCTACAACGCGAGCTTTGATACGAAAAACTCGTCCAACTTCAATTGTGAAGAGTTGAATCTTCTATCAAGCCTCTGATTACAATCACTCTGAAACTTCTAGACCGTACCGTACTGGCAATTCGACTAGAGGATTGTAACTGGCTTGGGATCTGAAATTTGAAGCTCGAAAAAAACTCTTTGGAAGACTGAAAGCTTTTTAGAAGAGAGAAGATTGAAAGTGAATGAGTGAGTTGAAATGATCGAAATCCTTCTCTATTTATAGGAGTTCCAAAGGCAAAATTCTGGCAGAATTCTGGCAGAATTCGGGCAGAACTCGATAAAAAAATCTCAGTCAAATCCGCAACTGCAGGAGGACCAAGTTCCAAGGAATTCAAAAACAAAACGGCCACTAACCGAACTCTGGCCGAACTCTGGCCGAACTTTGGCCGAGTTTTGTCAGTGGTAGGTTAGGGTTTTAAAATTAGTTTTTGGGGAATTTTGAAAACCTTTTTGAAAACCTTTTTGAAGCTTTTGTAAATACGAATGTTTTACAAAACTAAGAATATTTTAAAAGCAGTTTGAAATCTTTTTGGAATAGCCTATTTGCTAGTACGACTCGGTGTACAAAGTATTCCTAGAATCAAATAAAATAAAAAATATATTGCTCAAAGAAATACAGACTCGAACAGGCAAGCAGAGCTTCGGTCTTGAACTGTGTAGATAACTGTTCTTGATCATGTCCAAGAGTCCGAGATGTCCTGACTTGCTTCATATATCGAGACAGAGTTTGATCAATTATTAAAATCAGTTTGACCATATGACCAATGGGCTAATAGGTACAACTGAAGGATAAAAGATGTCGAATCAATATAGTTGTCAGTAACTTAATTTGATCGACGGACATACGATATCTTAACATGGGAAGCCAAACGAGCATATAATAAAAGGAGCCCACAAACATAATTTAGGATTAGGGAGGTAGTGCAACAATAGCTCATTAGTGGACCGAGCTATTGTTAATGGTCCTGGATTGTGTGTTCGGGCTGAACATGGGATATCAAGATCCGTTAGGAGGCCTAACCCTAATTTCTCCTCATGGTCCGTGCCGTAGCCTATATATATCCTCTATTATCTGGCCGCCATTATTATCGATCAGAAATCTGAAACTTTCTCTAAATTCGTGATTCACGTAAGAAGAGAAAGAGGGGGCTGCCAAGGAGAAAAAAAGGTTGGGAGATCGTCGCCCACACGACGTCCAACTCGAGGAAAGAATACATACAGAAGATCTTGGGTCGTCCGCTCGAGATTGCTAGGAATTACTTGTCTCCTTTCCGCCGCAGGTATAATTCGTGAACCATAGTTTCCGCCTATGAAGGGTTAGAACACGTATTAGATCTGTTTAACTTTCTATCAATCAATACGCACACCAAAGGAAGGGTCATGGGAATCTCCAGTTCCATCAGGGGCCGCATGTGAGTCTTCTACGCCGTCTTGGAAAACGGAGAACACTTCTTCCAGAGCTTGGGGAGGAGCAACGGTCTTGGGCCTCCATTCCCTGCGGGCCTTCTTTGGGCCGACTCGCTTCTAGGTCGGGCTAACGCTCTACTCGGGGAGCATCTCTTTAAATGCTTGCTGGTCGAAGCGAACAACCGGCATCTGTTGCATGGAGCCGAGTTTGGCAGCGTCCGATTGTGTCACCAACTCCTCAGCAGTGGAGAAGTTAATCTCCAATAGAGTCGCCATCGTATTTGCCATTGATTATCTAAGAACAGAACAGTTTTATGGCAGGTCCAACCCCGAATAGATCTGTGCAGCGCCAGATTTTGGATTCGAATAGTTGAGGACGGAGCAGCAAAGATGACCATAATAGTTGGATATTTTCTCTTATTTTTGTCATTTTACTTTTTCTGATTATGTATGTTTATTATTGTGTGGTTGTTTTTTTTGAAAAACCAAGCCTACATTAATAATGGACAACATGGACATAATATCAACTAGTAGAAAAACCCTCATTGTTAAATAACTAAGTGGGAGAGGATATTTATTTAGTTTAAATCCTATGGTCTCCATTACTGGTTTGTATGTGATGTAATTCTACTTGCTAGTTGGCTATAGTGCTTTCCTCCAATATCGGATGAGTATAATTATGGATCACCAGTACAAACTTCCTTAGGGATAATTGTAGAAAGTTACCTAGTATGTGTTCTCTTCTCCATCTGAAGGAACTCATTACAAGGTAATGGACTTAGTATTAAGTAATGGTATACACTTAGATACAAATAACGGTATCCTCCCCATCGGAGTCACTGCTATTATTTGTATGACCAGAGCAAGACCAGCATATTAATTTTATTTGTCATAAAGTTATATTGACATGATAGTAAAATTAATAAGAAAAACCTACTTGAACAAAGGTGAATTTGTATACGTCCACACTATCGTGGCATGCTAAATTCATGGTGTTTAAGGTGTTGGTGAATTTCTTATTATTGTTTTGAGGGAATCAATATTTAGTTAATTCAAAAAGTTTTTTTTGCCTTACA
Source organism: Iris pallida (assembly GCA_029216955.1). Classification (NCBI taxonomy): domain Eukaryota; kingdom Viridiplantae; phylum Streptophyta; class Magnoliopsida; order Asparagales; family Iridaceae; genus Iris; species Iris pallida. The sequence continues at coordinate 8,545,736 of JANAVB010022999.1, forward strand.
TAATTTTATTTATGTAATTCTCAAGATTTCAAAAATGGGTTCTTTCAGTCCACTTATGGTGATTCTTAAATAAAACAAACTTACTGGACCTAATTATATTGACTGGAAACGTAATTTGGATATTGTTCTGACTGCTTAGGAGTACAAATATGTACTTATTGAGGAATGCCCACCTAAGCCTGATGCTAACTCTGATGAAGAGGTCAAAGAGGTTTATAAGAAGTAGAAAAAGGCAGATGAGATGGCACGATGTTACATTCTGGCATCTATGTTAAATGTACTGCAACATCAGCATCAGGCTATGGCCACTGCTTATGACATGATGTATAACCTCAAGGAACTCTTCGGACATCATAGTAGAGCAGCTAGGCAGTTTGCTATGAAATGTTTGATGAATAGAAAAATGGCTGAGGGTACACCAGTAAGGGATAATGTTCTCAAGATGATGGGTCATCTGAATGAGATGGAGATCCTTGGAGCTAAAATCGATGGTGAATCCCAGGTCGATATCATTCTCGAGACTCTGTCTAAAAGTTTTGACAATTTCTTCCTTAATTACAACATGAACAAAAGGTTGTATAGTTTGGCAGAACTTGCAAAAGAGCTAGAGGATGCTGAATCTCTCTTTAGGCAGAGTGGTCATGTTTTTGTTTCTGAAAAGGCTTCTACTTCTAAGCCAAAAGGATATAAGAAGAAGAATAACATTATGAAACAGACAAACTCAGCAAAGAAGGGCATGGGACCTCAAGGTGCGGTGAAAAAGCCGAAAGGCAAATGTTTCAAGTGCAAAGGGCCAGGACATTGGAAGACTGATTGTCCACTTCTCAAACAATGGAACAAATAAGGTATATCTCATTTACTAGTAGTTGAAAGATGTTTAGCGGTGTTATCTACCGGCACCTGGTGTGTAGATATAGGAGCCACTAATCATGTCTGTAATACATTGCAGGGGTTCCAGGAAACCAGACGACTCAGTGATGGAGAGATATGCTTGTTCATGGGTGATGCTACAAAAGTATCGGTCGTTGCATTAGGAGATGTTACTTTATCTTTTGGTAGGAATAAGTCTTTGACATTGAGAGATTGCGATTATGCACCTTCACTTAGAAAGAATTTAGTTTCTGTTTCTATGTTAGTTAAGGATGGATATTCAGTTTATTTTAATGACAATATTGTTATTAGAAAGAATAAACATTTTTTCTGTTCTGGTGCATTGGTTGATAATTTGTATGTCATTAATCCTATTTCGCCCACAATGCAACTTATGGAAATGAATAATATGTCATCTAACTTAAATAGGAGAAAAGAACCTTCTTGTATGAACCAAACATATCATTGCACTACAAGAAAAAATTCTTTCTACAACGTTGAAAAAACATTGTAAAAGGACTTTTACAACGTTTAATATAATGTTGTTATATCCAGGGTTGTAAAAGGGGAGGATATCTTCCACAACGTTCATTTGAACGTTGTGAAGATGTTGTAGAATTTCTTCCCACAACAGTTTACAAATATTGTTAAAATTTATAAAATCTGACAAAAACATTTCTACAACATTTTACAAGTATTGTAAAATAACTTTTTAAAACATCCTACAAGTATTATAAATATAATTTTAACAACGTTCTACAGCTGCAGTAAAAACAATATCTACCACGTTCAGTAAATATTGTGCATAAATTTTGTACAACGGAATAAAAACATTGTAAAATGAGTTTATACAACTTTTGAAAAATATTGTATATGTTATTCAATCATGTTTGCCAAACGTTTTAAATAATATTTATATGTTGCAATTATAACATCGACAATGATTTAAAAGTATTATAAATAAAATTTACAACATTTAGAAAAGTTGTCTAAATTTTATCTTACAACAGTATTTAAACGTTGTTGATTGTGTTTCCATTTAAAAAAAAAAATTCAATTTATAAATAAAATTATCTTATTTGCAATTATAATACAAATACAAATATATTCTTCTCATTCCCGCTCCATACAAATATAAAATGTTCCGTTGTTGTTGCTGCTGCTACTCGCTGCTGCTACTCGAGGTACTATCAGAACCAAGAAGACAATCTTTTGCATATGCATCGACTTAAATAGTGCAATTGATGGGCTGTCTGAAGTGACAATGAGACGGAAGCAGTGACCTCTCATGAGCATAACAACGTACAACAAAAGCTCCTAAGAAAAAAAATAAATCTTTTAGCATTAAACAATATATTAAGAATCTACATCTACAATATGCACACAAAGAGAAAGAGGTAGTCGTGGGAATATAAAAAAAAATTGATCTGTCACACCATCACCAGTAAGAAGCTAGAATCAACAATGGAATCTAATTAAAAGTATTGAGCAGTATCACTCATTCATGCAGATCACTTTTGGTATGTGAAAATTGTGATTACCTCGTGTTTGTTTGAACTTCTTCTACAGTCACATAAGGGTGGGTAGAATTAATAATGGAATCTAATTGAAAGAAACTGTAACTATGGTCGTGAACTTCTTCTACAGTTCCATAAAGGAGTAATTTCCATAATTATGCAAGATGACTAATATGGTCAGTGGGTGGCATTTTGGATCAGAGGAACATCAACAATCTATATAGGGTAACTTGCCTAAAAATTTCCATAAGAATCTGACAATGACTTAGATAACCAAGTAGAAACCATGACAACAACTATGAAATGTACAATTTACTTGGCCTATGATAAATATTGTTATCATGATTCCAGACTGATTGAAGTAGCATAAAATAAATAAGAAGTGTAAGCATAAGAAATAAGTGGTAACAGTCTACATACCACCCATCATCAACATTTGATGTCTCCAGATAGTAATCTCCTTTCTCATACTTCTTTTCCCAGCAAAATAATTCAGCCAATTCTTTGATTCTTTCATGTTCCTTCATAAGATCATCCTTTATTCACTATATATATATATATATATATATATATATATATATATATATATATATATGACCAAAACCTAATTTTATTCATGTATAATGCACAAAATGTCGAAGCCTTTACAAGTAAGCGCAAAGCCGACAAACGGCAAAATAAAAGCAGCAGGGAGCGAAGAGCCTCTCGCTACCCCGGAATATTTCAGGTGAACATGTAGTGCAAGAAATCCTCCCTAGCATGTTTGCAGAGTCTACTGACATTGATGATCTGTCTGAGGACCTCCCTGGCCAGTTGGGTAGAGTTATATTGACGGCCTTTGTATCTAAATTTGTTACGGTTCTTCCACATGACCCACATGCTGGCGGCTGCGACGATCTGGTGGCCGTGTGAAATTTTATCCCAGATGGCGAGAAAATCGTTGAAGCCCCCAACCTCCTGCTCATGTCTGCACCTGTGGGAGAGGACGCCCCACACCTGGATGGCCAGGTCTCCGGAATACAGGACGTGGCCGACAGTCTCCGGCTGATTCTCTGAGCAACAGTGGCACTTTGAAGCTAGGCTGAAGCCTATAGTGGTGACGCATCATCCGTGGAGAGCTTCCTGAGGAACGCTCTCCAAATCAGGAACGATTATGTTTTTTGGATGCAAGTCTGCCAGAACGGGACAGTGATGGGGGAAGGCCCTCCGATGCCTCGGGTTACTCTCCTCGCCGATGCTAGCGTAAAGGCTCCATCGGTAGTGTGGGACCACCTGAAGGCGTCGGGGTCGTTGTTGATTCTCAATCCGGAGGCTTCCAGGCCCGCTGTTGCCTCTGTTCCTAACCACTCTCTAGCCCTAACCCAATTCCAGCCATTCTCGCTATCCCACAGAACTCGGATAACGCTATTTAGGGGGGAATAGTTGAGGATTGTGGGAGCAGGTTTGTTGACCCAAACTGGATCACAGTCAACATAATATTGATAATTAACAAGACGATATTTGTTATAATCCAACTTGACACATCAAGCTCCATCAAGCTCCAAAACATAACGTCATCATATATCAGTTCAAGACAGACATCATCGACGATTGCTTCGACAATGCTGCTGTTACTTGTACTTTGACTCTGTATTTTTACTTTTCATTGTATCTAGGCTATTGTAAGTTGAGTCGTACTGAGTATCTCAACCCTAGACTTAATATCCAAGCTCCACCAAACAAACTCCAAAACCTGCCAAGCCCAAATAGCCAACTTGAACTTTCTGTCCCCTAGTAGACAGAGTTCGGGCCGAACTCTGCTCCACACATAGTGGGCCAAACTCTGCCCCCTTAATTTTAGGACCTGATTTTTAAGGCTTACTGGTTGCTAGTTGTGCAACGGCTAAATATTTGAATATTTGGGACAGAGTTCTGGCCAAACTCTGCCTCTTTGGACTAGTATATATAGGCCCTAATTTCTCTCATTTTCAATCATCCAATATTCTCATCTTCTCTTCTCCTATAGCCTATACATTCAAGAGCTTATTCTTCTCATCTAACTAGCCACAAAACTTTCTAAGCCCCCAAGATGCTCAGTGCGAGTCAACTAGAAGTTTGTGTGCAAGAGTTTCAAAAGTCACTTGGACAATTCCAAGTTTCGCCTTCCGCAAATCTGTAAGAAGTTAGCGTGCTCTTCTGAGTAAAGGCACGTGATTGTACGCTATTTCACAAATAGTGAATTTCAATCCTGAGTTAGAGTTCTCAGGACTGAACTAGTCCTCCACGAGGCAAACCAGGTTAAAAACTGTTGTGTTTGCGTATGCTTCTCTGATCTCTATTTATATTCTGCACTTATACTCTGATTATTATTTCTGTTTGGTGGACTTGAATAGAGTTATTTTTTAATTGGGTATTATCGACACATACTCTTTACCCCCCCTCTAGAGTTGCCTACACGTACTTCAAGGTTGTCCCCGAGCCAACGTTCGTAGAAGAGGGACAAATCGCCCGAACCAAGTTGGAGACGAATGAAAGGTTCGGCAAGGTGCCGCCCGTGACGAATGCGACGCCATGATGTTGAAGATCTGTTGTTGAACTCTGCGGTGGTAGGATACCTAAAATATATGGCATGAATTAACCAAATCCAGATGGAGTGGCTCGTACGGAGCTTCCACCACAACTTCATGGAGTAAGCATTCACGATGTGCGTTAATCTGTTGAAACCCAGCCCTCCCTCCTCGGTAGGGCTGGCCACCCCAACTGGTCCAGTGGTATTTGTCATTGTCGTCGTTGTGGCCCCAGAAAAAGTTGGTGAAGAAGGTCTCGATGGAGGTGAACACTTTCTTAGGGGGTATAGCACGTGGCCAGAGTGAAAATGGGGATGGAAAAGAGGACGTGCTTAATGAGAATCATCTTCCCGCCCGGAGAAAGTATCGCGTTGTGCCATCTCTTGATTTTTTTTTTCTTATTTTGTTCACCAGCCCATCAAAGATTCTCGCGTTGGATCTGCCGTACACCAGCGGACACCCTAGGTATGAGAACGGTGGGTAGGCGACCGAGAAGGAGGTGATATCAGTGAGCAAAGCTGAGTGTTCCCTACTGGCCTTGTGGTGGGTGTAGATGACACTCTTGTCGGAATTGACACGTTGACCGGAGCATCCAGTATATCTCATCTGATAAATTCACTACTTCCCAAGTCCAATAGAACCAGCCCTGCCCAATAATGAGTCCACTTATGAAACCTGTTATGCAATTAAAGGTACTAACAGTAAAACACAAGTCTAAGGCAATAACACTTAATGCACCAAAATAAATGTTTATGGAACTTACTAAACCTTTGGAAGTGTTTCCCATGGTATATATATATATATATATATATTTTATATATATATATATATATATATATATATATATATATATATATATATATTTTTTTTTTTTTTTTTTTTATATATATATATATATATATATATATATATATGGAGATGAATGGTACTATTTAAAAATAAAGATACATGCCATAAAGTACTAGAAAGTTACAAAAGAAAACTAGCTTAATACCTATATTATTAATCGTACTAGGAAACTACATCCCATATGCAATATGTGCAAATATTTTCGAAGTGGCCAAATCTGCAATAAATGTGAAATTTTTAAATCCTTTCACAATTTTGATTGAAGTTAATCAAGCATGCCTAAAGACATTTTCTTTCGGCATAATATTAAAATGCAATAACTATACGTGTAGACTTCATATATCAGCAAAAAAAATACTCTCATCCCCAACTCAACTGCAACAACACGTTATATCAACAAACTTATCAAGTCCTTAAAGTGCATATACATATTCCTTAAAAACATGATAATTTTGTTAGGACCAAAGTACACATGGCCCGACATCAAGAATATATCATACTTGCTTGCATCTCTTATATGCAATATCAGATTTCTTTTGCATGTGTACTAACTAGCACTTACTCTTTAGTAAAAGACGGAATGCAAAAAGAAAAAAACATATACATTCTATTAAAACTTACCGATATATCAAGCTTTTCCAGGACAAGTGAACTTATGCAAGAGCAAAAAACAGTCAACAATTCTTGAAAATTTCCAAAATTTATGTTCATGGATAGATGTCTCAGTAGCCATAAAGTAGGAAGGCTGACCAGAACATCACATTTTGACAATGCGTATGAACCAACATGGAAGAAGTAGTCAACTTCTTAAAAAGTAAATATATATATATATCAAGAAGCATTGATATTGAAGCATATGTTACCTCTAAAGTAGAGTCAAGTAATTCAAGCCTCTTAATACTAGGTGAATTACCCAAAAACTGTAGTATTGATGATGCTCTACATATTAGATTTGTTCATAGCAACGAGGAAGATAAATCATGGACTGATTTACTGCTCTGAGATAGGTAACTTATGTTAGGATCAAACTGCAGTGTTGGACTAGGAGAAAGCATTGATATCAAATATATAGTGTGTGATGGTGTCGATAGCATTCAGACTTTATATACATGTATCGGAACATTTTTGGGCATACTTAGTAGATGCAATGGTACTCTTTCTTCCTCGTCTAATGAATGGGCCAAGCCGATCCGCCTTTGCAGAGAACCCAACAAAACTAGCAAAAAAGTGATGTAAAACTAATTTGGCAATCTGAAAAGACTGATACCTTGGTACAAGATATAAAAAACATTAGAGAATTTTTGGACTTTCATTTGATGAGCTATAAAACATATTTGGAATTTGAACAACATTAACAGCTTGAGGAAGAATGAAATCCACTTAAACATCTGTGAATTAACATACATCAGAATTCTTTTGTGTATATAAGGTTCATATTGGTTAGTACATCTCATCTATTAACATAAGCGTTGCAGAGGTTGGTGTCGTAAGACCAATCATCTAAAAAATATTAGAATGGAAAATGAAATTGTAACTACGACCTATAAATTTTATATTTTGATATGTAATTACATATCTACGTATTATTAGTCTTGTGGTAATAACTACAAAAAAGACACGAAAAGAAAGTATGGTAAAATTTTGATTTTTCAGTTATGTAGAACTAGTGAAGCTGAGTTTTTTCTCTCCCAAGCCCCAAACCAAAATTTTCAATCTGAATTATCACCGACCATACTGATAAATGAGGTTTCTCTAAAGTATTGCTTAATAGTCTATAAAAACCTACGATTGACAGCATATAATCAATGTACATAGCCACAATTCTTAACATTTAAAGGAACACAGGATATAATTGTCCTACTTATCATACTGATGCAAGTAAAAAAGAAAAACCTATCAGCCTTGTCCTCCTATACATCATCTAACATATAACTCTCAACAAAAGGGTACTAAATTAGAAAATATTTCATGGTGCCTTTCTTAATATAACAAGTAAATATATAACCTCTATTAATACTTATAATCCTTTTTAGAATATCAAAATTATAGGTATCTATTTGACTTTTAGAAGAGGATAGAAAAACCATTCTGGCCCTCTTGACAATTTTATATGTATTTTTTGCTTTATGAATTAGAAACCTTCCTTCATCTGGTTTAGTGATAATTGCACTACTATTAGATTCAACAAGGAGTAAAATATAGAGTTGAAAAAGTTGAAGAATAACCTCCCTATAACTGGCATAGAACCATTGCAAAAGAGAGCACCTCATACTATCCTGAGTCCGCATTAGTTTTTCCAGCTCCTGCAAAAGAGGGATCCAACAAGGACTAGATTCAAATTGAATCTGATTCATGAAACATAACAAAAAGTTCTGATATCAGTTATAATAGTTAGAAAGAACTGCATGGGTCCCTAAAAAGTTCAGATGCAGGTTGATGACACACACACCACCAAAAAGATGGAGCAAAAAAATACTTGCCTGAAACCCTTTTTCACGTGAGCTTGCTTTGAAGTTTCAGCAAACTTACCAAATAGTTTACTGTGTAAAGAACATATTCAGGAACATGAGAATATATAAGAGAAATTAGAGTAAAAGGTTGGAAATAACCTTACAAATAGAAAATGAGATTGTAATTGGCCATGCTTGCAAAAAAAAAGCATATTTAGGAACATGAGATTATATAAGAGAAATATGTAGTTCCAAATTATAAATTCTTGTGGAATTTATTTGCGTATGCTAGGCCGAGCAGAGGGGTAGGGGTTGGCTTTTCGGCCTTAAGAGGGAGCTTCACGATGCCTAGCACTGCAAAAAATGGACGAAAAAAACTCAGGAGATCGCGGAGGTTGCCGCTGTTGCTATATATTTGGCAGTAGAGCGGAGAGAGGAGGGTGATGACGAGAAGGTTGGCGGTGAGGATGGAAGATGCCGCTGTTGTTGGCGGTGAGGGTTGCGGCGAAAAGATTGTGGAGGCTGATGGTTAGGGTTCTCAGGGATTTTTGAGTTGGGAGATGAGAGAGCTGATGGTGGCGGTTGAATTTGAGAGGAACTCTGGAATAGATATTTTTGAGTTTGGGAGGGGTTTTGGAATTGAGAGGAGGGATTTTAGAATTGGGAGGAGGTGGGGGGAGGGAATAAAGGGAGTTTGGGGATCTATATAAAACTTTTTTTTTTCGTAAATTGAATAAAAATATATAATAATATTGATTTAGTAGGATTTTTAGGATTTGAAGTGGACCAAATCAGTAGAATTTGTATAAAATATTTCACCTTCAGTCATAACTTCTCTTTTTCTATACTCATCTGAGCATATGGTTTAAATATTGGGGTGAGTCCGATTCAATTAAAATGGAATCGATTTTGAGAAAATTAAATAAATTTAAAATTGCAGTTTTAAGAACCGAAAGCCGGACTATTTTTTATAAAAATATAACAAAATTGAATCGAATTAAAAAGTTATATTTTTGTTCGACTCGATTTCATACCATATAGGAAATAGAAAATCAAAAGTTAATAAAAAATAAAAATAAAAATAAAAATTGACATGGTAAATACCAGATAGGATCAACGACCATGGTCCAGGAGCTCCCCTAGCTGACACTGGCCTAGGAGCTTACTGCTGTCGGGGTCCACTATTCTTGCCTTCAACGTTGCAGAGAGCCGTCCGGCCGAGCTGAATACTTGGCTCTCATCTGGTGTAAAGGAATTTTATGTCGTTCCGGTAGACTCTGTAAGCTCGTATCCCTGTTCACAAACAAATAAAAAAAATATCCAACTTAAACTATGCCTTGACAACTGAAATATGACATACATAGATTGAAATAAATTTGTGGAGTAGAGTGCACCTGGACATATGAACACATGGTGATGAACTCGGACATCTCTATCTCCTCCTATGCTCAATTTGGCTAAACTTATTCCTCTTGTACGCGCTCGATTGCTTCCTATACTTTCTGGCCACGATGATATGTCAGGGGAGAGAGAGAAAGGACTGAGAGACACAACATTGAGGATAGAAGAACCTGGTCTCTCGACATTGATGTAGCATTGAGCAGAGGAGAGAGAGGGTTTATGGTCAGGGTTTTTTTGGTATATATAAAGATGGGGTAACCATGTAAATGCAAGGTAATTTTCGGTTTTGGGTCAGGTCGGAAAAGGAATCCTAATCTAGCAACCCGAACCGAAAAAATAAATTGTACTTTTCTTATAACCAAAATTTGACCCATTATTTCTGAAATCGACCTTAATTGTTATTCTGTGTTGGTTCAGGTCAATTTTTGGTCAAAACACATGAACTGCTCACCCCTAGTTAGATATAGGGTTAGACCAAATGAGTTAAAAGTGAACCTACTTATTAAGTTAATGACCAACCTAAAAATTAACACTTGCAGGTCTTGCTATTGATCATCAAGTCTGGTTGCTGCTCACATGCATTGGAACATACCTCTACATAATTGTTGAACTAGCTAGGGTACGTACTTCTACCTGGTACACCAACTTGATAAGTATGCATTTTCATGGTTCTCAATAAAAGTTCATCTCCTAATTCTTTAATGAATCAGAGTTAGCTTTCCAACTTTACATTTATATATTATACAAAAAAATAATGCTATATTTAATAAATTAGGAATTAAAAAGTTGTAAGGAACGGAGGGTTCACGATGAGAATTGCTCTCTTGTAGTCCAATTCTCAATGTCCTCTTATATATATTATTTATTTATTGGAGGGCCCTAGCATAAATAATTATCAATTATTATATTTCTCATATATTTAGTGCTTGTATGCTCCCTTGTGCAACTGTTTGGTCGGTGCCACACAATATATACATGTTGTTGCTAGCAACAAAGTGATACTTTGCTCCATTAAAGTTATTTATCAACTCAAGCTAATTTAAAGAATATAAGAAGACACCATATTCAATAATCGAAATTAATGATTTCTCAATTAGTCATAACTTGTAATAACTAATTTAAAGAATAAAGAAAACTTCTTTTTTGGGGGAATGAAAAAATTGGAAAGAAATTCAATACCCCCCATCACCATACTGACACACACGTAAGAAACATGTAACTTATGATGGATGAGGTGTGTGTCGTTTTTGGCCAAACATATGGATATGTAATTTAAAATATTTAAAAGATAGATACATTCACGACGTTTATTTATAGTGGCAAAATATAGATATATTTACAACAATGTATAAACATTGTGAAATACACATCTTTTATAACATTTAATAAAAGTTGTTGAATATAATCCTTTTACAATGTTTCTTAAATATTGTAAAGAGACAATACATACACAATGTTTATATAAAGTGGTAAAATAAAATTACTTTTAGAACATCGGACAAACATTGTGAAAGATAGAAAACTTATAACAATTGATAAACGTTGTTGAACATGATATTTTTACAATGTTTTAAAAACATTATCAAAATAAATAACATTGACGATCTCAAATAAACGTTCTCAAAATTAGTAAATTTTACATCGTTAATAAAACGTTGTTGAAGATAGTAATGCACAACTTTTGTGAATGACCATTGTAGAAACATTAACGTTTGAATATTAAACGTTGTTTGTACATGTATTTTACAATATTTTTACAATAAAGGTTGTAGAAGACCCCTCCTTTTTACAACGTTTTCAGGATGTGTTGTAGATGAAACGTTGTAAAAAAGATTTTTTCTTGTAGTGTTGGCACTTGCGATTGAAGATGGACCTTTGAGTTTATTGGAAGTGGAGGCACTACCAGTCTGTGAATCCTTCTTAGAAGGTAAAATGACCAAAAGGCCTTTTACGACAAAAGGGTATAGGGCCAAAGACGTGTTGGAATTGGTTCATTCTGATTTGTGTGGACCCATGACTATCCAAGCTAGACGTGGCTTTGAATATTTTGTCACATTTATTGATGATTATTCAAGGTATAGATACATTTATTTGATGTACCGTAAGTCTGAGTGCTTTGAGAAATTCAAAGAGTACAAGGCTGAAACGGAGAAACGTCATGGAAAATGTATCAAGTCAATACGATCAGATCGTGGTGGCGAGTACCTCTTTGGAGCGTTTAGGGATTATTTATTAGAGGCTGGGATTGCATCCCAATTGACTGCACCTGGAACGCCCCAACAGAATGGTGTAGCCGATTTTTGGACAAAAATGAAATTGACCTAGAATTCTATCTAAGTCCAAATATAGTAAGTACAATCTTATGGTGTCTAGAAACCTATTTCACTACCACAACCACATGCATATGTCCTATATGATGCAAATGCAATTATTTTAGAGAACAACCTTTGAATGTACTTCTAAATACCATAACAGGTGCCCCGAATGGCATGATACAAGCCGATCTCGTGCAGGAGATTCTCGTATGTTCGCAGAATCCACGTGGTCAAGTTAGTCCATGAAGGGATGGGGTTCATCCAATTCAGCAGTGCCAACCGACCAATGGGGTAGGACCCCTTCTGAGCAAGTTGATTCATAAAGGTGTCAGCTTGAGAGAGCCTGAAGTTGGGACCCTGCACATTTAAGAAACTAGCTGGGGCCAACCCCATCATATAGCAGCTGATCGGTGTCCTGGTCGCGACTATCGACCCCAAGCTTCTGTTATAGTGAATGTCACCCAAAAACATTCTGTGCCGGCTCGGAGTCAAGGAATCCACCATCTTCCTGTCCATTGGCAGCATGTTGAACCACGACAGTAGGAAGTGGCGTTCCATCTGAGGAATGTGGATCGCCATCCCATTAGAAAAAAAACTCCAACTTTTAGATATGTTTAAAATATTGGGGTTCTTCATAGTCAGGGCATCCCCGAAGAGGAACGCAGGTTTCAGGTGTGTTGGCCGCCCAATTTCCCCGAGTTCATCATACCCGAAAGAAAGAAGGATTGGTTCTTGATATCTCTCAGCCTCTCCTCGGGTTCATCCTTGGGAAACTAGTTTGACACGTAATCAACTATGTGGTCGAACCTCATACCCACAGCAGATTGGGCGTGACCTACCAAAAGTTCTCCTGCAGGATTGACTGGCAATTTTACTGAAAAAAGACAAAAGAAAGGAGTCAGAAGATGGCCAGAGAAAAATACTTAGTGTGTTAGGAGCTTATGCGGCTCTGATTAAGTGGGTCTTTATACGGCCCAGTTTATAGGAGCTTATGCGGCTCTGATTAGATGGGTCCTTATGCGGTACAGTTTAAAGGGGTTCATGAGGCTCAGTTGAATAGAGCTTATGCGGCTCTGTTTGGTGGGGGTTCATGCGGTCCAGTTCCTTAGAGCTTATACGGCTCTGTTTGGTGGGGTTTCATGCGGTCCAGTTCATAAGAGCTCGTACGACTCTGTTTGGTGGGGTCCAGTTCATAAGAGCTCATGCGGCTCTGTTTAGTGAGACTCCATGCGGTCCAGTTCATTAGAGCTTATGCAGTTCTGTTTGGCGGGGGTTCATGCGACCCAGTTCATTAGAGCTCATGAGGCTTTGTTCAGTGTGACTTCATGCGGCCCGGTTCATAAAAGTGCTTATGTAGCAACATGACGATTCTCATGAGGCTCGGACATGAGGCATACCCCATGCGGCTCGGACATAAGACATTCATGAGGCCCATATAGCACAATAAAAATAGAGTGAGCATTATATGCCAAAGGCCCGCGCATAAAATATGCGACATAGCCATTAGGGTTAGGGTTTGAATCCATGCAGCTTTCCCCTAACATTCTTAACGTTAATGGCAGGATGAACGTCGGGATGAACTGGGATCGCTGATGAGGAGACAACTCCTTTGCCCTTCACCGCAGTACTGGAAGAAGTCTTGGGAGCCATTGATGGTCAAAGGAGAAGAAGAGACGGCGACTAGGGCACGAAAGATTGAAGAAAGAAGAGAGTAAAGAACTTCTCTCTTCCAAAGTTACTCTTATTTATAGGCTAGCCAGGGCGTGTGAACCGATAGACACTTCGGGTTTAGTGCTGCATAGAAGATGAAGCCGACCCTTGGGATTCTATCCCCTTTCATGCAAAAAAGGATGCTCAGAATCATAAAGGCAAATCTAAATATTTAATGCCGACTCTTGGGATTCTATCCAAAAGATCGCCTTAAATCAAAAACAAATCAAGAGCAATTAATGAGACGCCTACGTGGGACGAAGACCAGCCTATGCGGCCAGAGAAGACTAGGCGGTCAGAGAAGTCTATGCGGCCAGAAAAACTTATGCGGACATACCCATGCTTCTTATTCAAAGTTTTTCAATTTTACAAATTGAAAACTTTGAAGGGGGTCTTGTAGAAACATGGAAAAGAATAATAAATTCGTATGCGGCCCAGGAACTCCATGCGGCTCAGAACTGGGGGGGTGTCATGCGGCTCAAAAATTCCTCAGAGCCGCATGCGGCTTAGAAAGCTTTATGCGGCTCAGAAGGAGCCACGTGGCATTATGAGCTGGCCATAATTACTCCGAGCAGCTGGCCATTAAATACTCTGACACAAAGTGACAGCAATGATGGCTCTGACATAAAGAAGAGGCGCGACATGCTCACTAAAAGATGAGAAAATCTTTGTGATAGCTGGCACAGTTCACAAATTTTAAGAAAATCCTTTATGCGGATCACCTTAGTGACCTTCATGAGGCTCGGTTTTGAGGCTACCCTCATGCGGCTCAGTTGTGAGGCCACCCTCATGCGGCTCGGTTGTGAGGCCACCCTCATGCGGCTCGGTTGTGAGGCCACCCTCATGTGGCTCGAATGTGAGGCCACCCTCATGCGGCTCGGTTGTGAGGCCACCCTCATGCAGCTCAGATGTCAGGCCACCCTTATGCGGCTCAGTTATGAGACTGCTCTCATGCGGCTCAATCAGGGGTACAGTCCATCATGCGGATCGCAACCTAGTGGCAGTTGGGACACGTGGCAGAAGTTGACTAAGTCTTAACAAATAAAATTTATTGCAACCAACAGATCACAGTAGTTCATATTTATTTCAACCAACATAACAGCCCAGATTTATTGCAATAAACAGATAAATATTAATCTTAACCAATCTCCAACTGTCGACTTCTCAAGGCGCAGTTACTAGGATGTGGCCACATGGCTGTACACCCCACTCATCACAAATTCTTATAAATAGCAAGGTTTTATTCCCTTGTACACATAGAGAGGAACACACAGAGGCAGAGACATATAGAGAGCATTTTTCTTCCAGGGCCGAGGTTGCGTTCGATTGTCCAAGGAGTAAGGCAGAGTTGATAGCACTTTACCGAGCCTCTACCGTCACCCTCCAGAATCTAAATTAAACAATTGTACTTAGATTGCTTTTCCTAGGATTTGTTCCTAGGCTATCTTTGTATGAGCAAGTTTGTAATTGTAAATTAAAGTTCAGTCCTCCCATAAAACTGTTCTGTTCTTTGATAATCAATGGGAAACAACTACTCCCCTGAAATAGGTACCTTTCTCAAGTCGATAGTCTTGAAGACAATCCTCAAAGAATCGATCGATGGGACAGTCACTCGTTCAGTACGGGAAACACCTTCTAACTCTGTCTTCTCATCTGTCGAACCTATAACAGAGGTGGAAATGATGCTTTCCTTCCCTTCTCCAAAAAACTGGAGGCTCAAAGATGATCATTTCCCCCACCACTATGATGGCTTGAGAAGCCGGTTCATCTTTGATCAGCTCCTCACCAACTTGGACATCTAGATCCACGACGGTCTTAACACTCGTCGTAACCTGTTCAACCCCGAATGTTCCCATTGAAACCTTTTCCCCAGAAGTCTCAAGGACGAGATCCTCTACTAGGGCAAAGGTAGTGGAGATAACTACTTTTTGCTCCACTGCGAGCCCTTCCACGGGTTGCCATGGTCCTGTCTATAAATCTGTAAGATTAAGGACAACCAAAAGTTAACACCATGGAATGTCACCCTATGGTAAAAGCAAAAAAGGACTTACCAGAAGGACCCGCATGAAGCAGCTTCTGATGATAGATGTCCATCAGATCCAAGAAATCATCGGTCGAATAATCAAATATGGAGTTATCATCTACTATGGAATCCACATCTACTAGAGGATTTTTTTTGTCAATAATAGGCGAACCCGCTGGGGGCAAATCCTTCCCATGGCAGGACAAGGATGGAGGGCTAGGTGCCTTCTGCTTATGCCTAAATTTTTCTTTGGCCACATGCAAAATTAAAAAATAGAGTTAACAAAGAAAACATTACCAAAATAAAACACTCACTGAACTATAAATTCACTTACTAGAGAAGTGACAGTAGTGGATACTCCTCCTTTCTTAAGGATGGACGTTGTTTAGTTGCCGCCACCTTCATCTTCCTCTTCTTCGGAGGAGATGGGCCCATCCCGGCCTATGCTGGTCTCTTCTAACTAGAATCATCTGTCTGTCCGGATACAAGTTTGACTCTAGCTCCATAACTAACTATGTACCACAGGATATGAAGGTATGTGTCGTGGTAGTGGCATCCTTCGAAGGTTCGAATCGCATCCCCAAAAGAAGACACTGCTTCCGGTCGTAGTTTGGAGGGTTGGTATTCACCGAGCAGTAAAACTTAACGGCGGAATACAGGATATACGTCTCTGGTATCCACGAGGGAGCAACAAAAGGTACCCTGTACAACTGGTGTTATAGTACTGCCAAGCGGGAGCGCCATCAAGGAGCCCACCCTTATAGGCGAGGCAAGTGCTAGCATTGGTCAACAATATCTGAGTATTGCCAAACAGTCGGGAAAACAGGCTCAGCAGGTAGGGTTCCAGGAATACTTTGTTTCGGTTCTAATAGACCAAATGAGACGGTCGTATCGATTGCAACCAACAGAAGGCCTCTTCAGAAAGATTAGAAAAGCGAGCTCTGCCATCCACCAACTCGCTCCCCTCATTAAATTCTGAATAGAAGAAAAGAATCGTAAAAATTTTGTATCAATCTACATACAATAATGCCTTCCGAGACACGAGAACCTCTTTGATCGACCTGATCTGTTTTCGGTAATGACGCATTAAGGAGGGGTGGTGCAGCAAGAGCCACCTGATTAGATAATGGACATGTAGTTCTGACCGAGGAAACTCACCCTTACCATCATAATTCATCGTCTTCTCCAAAAAATGTTATAAAGCTCTCCGAAGATTGCATACCATGGCGGAAAGAAGGGCTAACTTATGGCCAAATACGAGTCGGACCACTGGAAGTATCAAATTCTGGCTCACTCGCTCAAATGACCCCGGGCCCCCATGGACTACGCAATCGCATAGCCATATCATCAGACATACAGCCAGTAACGACTAGGACGATAGATGGTACACATCGTAGTAGAAAAAGTTGTAGATGGATGTGGTAGGCGCTTGAACTCATCTAGGTCGGGGTTCTTCTCCATTTTCTTCTCCATCCGTTCCTCAACAACATCTGGCCCATAAGCAGAGCGAATGCCGAAAACGTATTGACCTGGCTTCGTCGACCCTTGCATAAAGATTTGCTGCCTCCAAGCATGGACGTGGGGAGTGGATCGTTGGCTGTCGAAATATTGGCATATCATATGATGGCATAGCAATTCTCTATAAACTGTTGCCATATCATCATCCTTCTTCTTTAGAATAATAAGATCCTCATTCGTAGCCGTGTACTCTTCATAGGGTTCGGATCCCCAGGGTAATATTGAAATAGCATGCATCTCGTGCAATACTAAAAATATTTCTCCGCATGGCAGAAAAGAAGTACCAGTATGTGGGTTATACATTTTAACCAGTACCAAAAATATGAGCTGGTTTACATCGATCCCGTACTGGGTAGCACGGATGGCATAATAGAGCCCAAGTCTCTTCAGCAAGACTTTATACTCATTAGGAGCCCACGCAGTCAGGTTATACCTCTCACGGTCGTTGTGAACCCAACTGGTGAGACCGAAGACACCCGGAGGATACAAACGACATGCTTTTAACATCCGAGTAGTGAAAGTGGTAGCTCTGAAGGTCAAAGACTCTGGATCTACCGTATTGACCTTCTTCCCCGGGTAAAGCACATGCATAGAAAAAGAAGGTCCTTACCTTACCGCTTCAAACGTATCCTCTGACGCGTGTAGGAATTTATGTTGAAGCATCTAGACACTGCCCTATTTTGGCTAGGAGTCAATCCCTAGTTTATTACTATCTGTGTAGCAAGGAAAGAGACTGTACAAAGTGGTCATTCGCGATCCGGCACCGGAAGACGCATCTTAAGGCCATGAGCCTCGAAGAAACATTCTTCTTTCAACTTCATGACCCCAGCTTCTTCGTATAATACCTTATCTTCAAATAAAAATTATAATTTTAGCTAGTAGCTGCTCACCCCAGCTTCCTGAGGGAGCTTGCCAAATAATAACATCTGTTTCCGAAAGGTACAGTCCTAGGTTGCGATCATGTCCATCCTTTGACAGGGCTGCCCCATAGCAATAGATGTCTTCGCTGGGGTCACAATATCATCCTCGAAGTTTGATCCCACCCTACCGAATAAGAATTCACCCGTAGGTGCCGTCAGCGATACTACATAAAAAACAAAAAATTAACAAACAATCAATGCTGCACAGAGAAAACATCATTAATATAGGCAAAAGTCCTAAGGCCTAAAAAAGATAGGACTTTCTCTTCATATGCGTAGCAATCTTATGCGCATAAAGACCATACTTCAGCGCGTGACTTTGACAGAGCTCTACGGCTAAGTCTGGCACGTCGGTGAGCTATAGTTTGAGTGCATCACTTTGACATAGCCCTACGACCAAGTTAGGCACATCTGCGTATGAGGGCTTCAGCGCATCACTTTGACAAAGCCTCATAGTTAAGCCATGTGTATCAGCGAAGATAGTGAGGACAACATGTTTTACTAGATATAGCCTTTCAGCTAAAAATCTATGTGAGTCGAAGCCTAGGCGTATTTCACTAAACTTATCATTATAGCTAGGTCCATACGCTGTAGCGGTGAAAGACAACACATGATAAACTCGATGGACATGCCATCCATGCGACCAAAAGTGCACAAAGTATCGATGTGTTCAAAGGTTGATGGCAGCAGCTTACACTTGATACCCCCTCGAACGTCAGGGTGAGTTAGGTCGATGGCAGCAACGGTAGACTTGGGGGCCACGTTAATGAAGTCAGAGAAGAAAGCTAAGAATAGAGAAGAAATTTTTTCTCAATGAAATCAGAGAGCAAGTAAAATTCTCTCTCTCCAATTCAACGCCTATTTATAGTCCGCCTATAGATGTGTCCCTATAGAAGTTGAAACGAACAACCATTATTTCAGATCATGCCAAAATTTAATAGCCCTCATCCCAAATATTGAGTTGACAGCCTATCAAAGAGATGTACGCCAAAAATAGCTAACATACTCTGAAGATCCCTTTGCTCAAATATCATAAGTGTTAGAAAAAAGACTGTACAACATGTGCTTCTTGTTCAAACTATTACAAAACTCGTTTAAAAACTTTGAAGGGGATCTAATAGAAGCATGGAATTTCATACGCCCTAAACTAAGTAAGCACATCCCTACGCACTACAAACAGCATATGCCAGACGCCAAGGTCAAAGTTGGCGCATCAGAAAGACATAGAAGTGTAGAAAAGGAAAGATTTGTATTCATTTGAAATCTATTAAAAAAAAAGAATTTCATTTATTGGAAATCTATCACATAAAGAAGATTTTCATTGGAAATCTATTACATTTACAAAATAAAATTCTACTCTAGGGTGCGGCACTTCTACTATCACTGTCGGCATAGGCGTATCATATTGGTTATCCAATGGTAGCAGGAGCACCACTTGACCTTCTTCTCTTCCATATAGATGAAACTCTAGCAAAAGGCACAAACAGCATGGGCGTACTAATTGACCTTATCATCGGTCATGTGAATCATTCGCTTGTAGCAGGCACAAGTAGTGTAGGCGCGCCACTTTAGCTTATCTTCGACTATGTAGTCGGCCATTGACAGGTGGAACAGCTCATTCGACATGTAAATAGGACGGATTTTAGAATGACAAGTAATCCAAACCCCGTATCCAACAACTTGACACTCGAAGTAAAACACAGTCAAGATGTTGTTTAGGTTTGAATTGCCCTGTATCTCAGTTCCTTTAATGAGTTGTTCGTTAAACTATGACTTATTTAAATGAGGAGATCTACAACCGATAGCCGACTTAATTGCCAAAGAGGAGGCTCACAGCCATCCGAGGCTAAGTTAGGGTCGAACATTATGTAGGAGTACGAAGAGAGAACGAGTAAAGTTATTCATTCTCTAGAGCCCCTATTTATAGGCAGCATCATAGCATAACGCATACGCTAAGTGGAAATTGGTGAAAAAGCTCTGAGATTAACGTGATGAACCATAAACAAGAAGCTCTTCATGGCTTTTCTTGAAATATACAACCGCAGAACGGGGACCTTCTTTACACCAGGAGGGGAGATGGGACTCGCTCCCCACGAGATGCATGAAGTCTCCTGGCTGCCCTGGAGAAATGAAGTCTTCGAAGTGTACACTTCCATAAACGAAGAGTTCTAGGAGTTGGAGCAGAGGTTCCAGGGCTTTGTTGCTGTCTACCGGGAATTGTTGTGTCACCACAGCACGTGCCAGCAGATGTCGAAGAAAAAGAACGGCAGCTTAGAAGGGAACCTTCCTCATACAAAGGCCTGGCTCACTTGCCTTTTTAAGCTCGGCGCCTCAGGCCTAGTTTCTCCCCGAATTCCTCCAACTCGGAAGGAGGTGCAGGACCAGGTGTCAACCGCCAAGAGGATAAGAACCACCGGTGACAGGTTCGGGAGTCAATCTGACTCTTTTGCTTATTTTTATCAAGACACTCAGCAATTGTTCGAGAAGGCTCTTCTGGCAGGATTTTTGATGGTGTGGCTACGGAATTGCGTAGATTCGGGAGGGGTTGGTTCTATTAAGAGAATCAGCCGTAACTTTATCCTTCCTGCGGTAAAGCTAGTCTTTGGGGCCAGACTAGCTCTCCTTCCTGCCATGGTGTGCAGCATACTTCGCGGCCTCCGTGCTTTCTCGTCCAAGGTCATTGCCCGTGATACGGCAAAAGACTTTGAGCGGATCGAGCTTCTCTATCATTGTCTGATGGGGTGGCTGCTGATGCACTGCCAGTCTTTGATGGGGCCTGGCCCAAAAGACGGTATAACTGCGGATGATGCCTTCATCTTTTGGTATCGCCGTATTCCTTGGGAGTGCAGTACCATGCCAGCCTATCGAATAGTGCTGGTGAGAGTGGACAGATACACCTTTTTTGTATCTCTCCCTCCTTTTACAGATGAAGAAGTGAATGGTATACATCTTGATGGTACAGGGCCCCCCACCTCTTGTCTGATAAGAAGCTCCTCTGGTTGCAGAACATCCATCCTATACACCTGGTATATCGCAACCGCAACTCTGTCTTCCTGGATCCTTACTTGTGCAATCGGTTCACCCGACAGTTTGGGTATAGTCAGCTATTTCTGGACAATCCCAGCCCCTGTCTGGATTTTGAGGGTATTGTCCTTGACGGTATTAGGGCTTGGCACTACTATAACACGGTTCACACCCGTACCAGCTTCTCTGTGCCTGATGTTAAGGAGCTGGGGCAGATTTTGTATATGGCGACTCTGTACCATGTTATGGTGAATAAGCCCCCTACGGATTTTGACCCAAGTACCAGTTTTATAGTCGGTACTGGTTTGGAGGAGAAACCAAAGGGGTCCAAGACGAGGACGAAGCAGGGGAATGCAGTTGAGGTATCAGACTCATAGTCCACCAATGCGGACGAAGAGGAAGACCTCGATAACCTGTCTCTTCCTTCCGTAGATGACGTGGTGGCAGATCAGCCCCCTATTGTGCCTGGTCCTTCGTGCAAGCGAAGCAGACGTGAATACACTATTGGCGGCATAACTTACTCCCAAAAATGAGCCTCTGTCAAGCCCCGTGGGCCAGTCATTCGGGAGAGAAGCGAGGATGTTGATGCCGTTTCGGAGGTGAATCAAATTACAACCATCTTTTCTTAGCTCTTCTTTTCTGTATTGTGATCTAATCCTTCTCCTTTTCTTTGTAGGCGTCAGGAGGAGTGGACTCTCGAGAGCCGGCTACTGTCTCTGAAGTGACCCGGCTCTAGCCACTTTAATTAGTGATATGAGTGCGAAGATGATCTCCGCCGGGGTTCTTCCGACGACGGCTGAGGTTCCTCCAGTTGCCGACATCTCAACCCAGGGCGATGTGGGCTCTACTGAACCCGTCCCCGAAGTTGCTGAATCTCAGCCGGGTGATGCTGACCCAATTGCGTCTACCTTCGGGGCGGCAGGGGCAGAGGAACTTGCGGCATTCGGCTCAGATGTCGCTGGGGAAGAGGACATGGTAGCTGTGAGTGAGCCTCCACCTCAGAAACCCTCCCCTGGTAAGCTGAGTCAAGTCTTGACTAGTGAGGAGGTGCATTTGATCTATCTTCACATCTTTCGGGTTAAGCTGATCGATGGTTGCTTCAAACATACAGGTCATATTCCTTCACCGCTGGCGATGGACATCGTCGAGGGAGAAGTCACCGGAAGGGATCCAGTGGAAGAAAGTATGCTTCCTCCTTCTTCAACTCATAACGAGGGGCCTCCTGCCGGTTCGAGTTCCGGAGATCAGGCAGTAGAACGGCAGGGACGGGGAGAAATGCTTCCTGTGCCCTCCTTGATCCATGTGGCTCCAGAGATTGACCTTTCAGCCCTACTAAGTCTGCAGATCCTTCGGGAGGCGGAGGAGGAGATGGCTGCTATTCAAGCGACCTATCACTCGGAACTTGTTTTCCTAGTGGCAGGGGCGTCAAGTTCTGGTGTATCTTCTTCAATCCTGCCAACTACTCTTCCTTTGACGCCATTTTCTTCGGAAACCAATGCCCGATTCTTAGAGGAAGACTATGTGATGAACCATAAACCCACAAGTAGAGTTATTCTAAAAGAACTGAGATGTGAGACACCAAGTACTTTAGTACCAACAGTACAAGAGCATGAACCACAAATAACTGCACAATATGTCACAAATGTTACACCACAACTGATAGTGCCTCATCGTAGTGGGAAGGTTGTGATAAAACCTGATAGATATATGTTCTTGGGAGAGTCGTCAGACTTTGTCCCTGAGGAACAAGATTATGATCCCTATACCTACAATGAAGCACTCCAAGATAAAGATGCATAGTCTTGGCAAAAAGCAATGATATCTGAAATAGAATCTATGGATTCTAATCAGGTCTGGGAGCTTGTAGAACCACCCGTTGGTGTAAAAGCCATTGGATGCAAGTGGGTCTATAAAAGAAAAAGAGGATCAGACTGTAAGGTTGAAACCTTTAAAGCTCAGCTTGTAGCAAAAGGTTTTACACAAAGAGACGGTATCGATTATGAGGAAACCTTTTCTCCTGTAGCCATGCTTAAGTCTATTCGGATTCTTTTATCTATTACAGCTCATCTCGATTATGAAATTTGGAAAATGGATGACAAGACAGCTTTCCTTAATGGAAGTCTTGAGGAAGACATCTATATGAAGCAACCAGGCGGGTTCATTGAAAAGGGTCAGGAGCATCTTGTTTGTAAGCTAAGAAGTCTATTTATGGACTTAAGCAAGCTTCCAGATCTTGGAATATATGTTTAGATCAGGTGATAAAATCCTATGGATTTGATCAATGTCAGGATAAATCATGTGTATACAGAAATTATGACAGAAATGTAGTGGTGTTCCTAGTACTTTATGTGGATGACATCTTGCTCATTGGAAACAATGTGAAGGTATTATCTGATGTAAGGGTATGGTTATCCAAACAGTTTGATATGAAGGACTTGGGAGAAGTATGTCACATCCTTGGGATCAAAGTTCTACGAGATCGCAAGAAAATGATGTTGGGCTTATCCCAAGCTTCCTATATCGACACTGTACTAACTCATTTCAGTATGCAAAATTCTAAGAAAGGTTTCTTACCTTTTAAACATGAAATTGCTCTATCAAAGGAGTAGTGTTCGAGGAAACCTAAAGAGATAGAGAACATGAAGGCAGTTCATTGTACTTCATTAATAGGAAGCTTAATGTATGCAATGGTATGTACGAGACCAGACATCTGCTTTGCCGTAGGCATGGTAAGCAGATATCAGTCTAACCCAGGACAAGAGCACTGGACTGCCGAAAAGCATATTTTGAAGTACCTGAAAAGGACTAAAGAGTATATGCTAGTATACCAGGCAGATAGTTTAGTTTCCTTGGGGTATACAGACTCAGATTTTCAGTTCGATAGGGATTCCAGGAAATCTACCTCAGGTTATGTGTTTACTTTGGAAGGTGGAGCCATTGTGTGGAGGAGTATCAAGAAAAAATGTATTGCTGATTCTACCATGGAAGCCTAGTATGTGGCAGCCTCTGAGGCAGCCAAAGAAGCGGTTTGGCTTATAAACTTTCTGTTGGTCTTGGATGTAGTACCTAGTTTGCCTAAGTCTATTGTACTTTATTGTGATAATAATGGTGCAGTTGCAAACTCGAAGGAACCACGAGCCCATAAGACAGGCAAACACATTGAGCGCAAGTATCACCTGATACGAGATTTCGTAAAGAAAAGAAAAGTTGCTGTGATCAAGATAGCATCAGCCGACAACCTAGTTGATCCCTTTATAAAGAGCTTACCAGCTAAGGCTTTTGATAGTCATGTTGAGGGAATGGGAGTCAGATGTGTAGCAGCATGGCTTTAAGTATAAGTGGGAGATTTGTAACAGTATACTGAAAAGCAATGCTTTGAGTATAAGTGGGAGATTGTTAGGGTTATATACTAAAAGCATCACTTTTGTAGTAACCTTATTTCCTTAAATTTTGAATAAGAATCATATAGGAAAATGTTTACATATTGTACTTGTTGCAAGTGTTAATGCAAATGTCTGATATTCTATATTGTAGATAATATGGTGTGTGGTGTCACACAGAAGATCTTATTATCAGTTTTCTATGGAGTATATAAATAGTTCACAACCTAGAAAGACTTGGACAATCTATTGAAAAAGGTTGTAGTATAATCTGGTATTAGTCTATCTTGACTATATGTTTACACTAGTATACATTGTGTGTATTGAACAGGACCACTTGAGGTTGTTCTCTATGTACTGACTACATAAGTGAACAAATACCTCAGTTATTATGGATGCTTGTGCTCTTAATCCGGATATAATAACGGACATGTATATGCAGTGTGCATTACTTTGACTCATAAAAGAGTGAGATTCATTATGGATCAACAACCTCTATGAATTAGGTAATAATATTGTATGTATGATGGGCTATTGATTATAAATGAAATCCATGTCCCGATACTTCGGGTTGACGATGTCCTCTTAAGAAGCTCATAAGGATTGTCATGTAAACCTTGTAGGTGGATTATATCCGACATGACAAATAAAGTTGAGCGGTACTACTTAAGGATAAAAGATGTCGAATGAATATAGTTGTCAGTAATTTATTTTGATCGACGGACATACGATATCTTAACATGGGGAGCCAAACGAGCATATAATAAAAGGAGCCCATAAACATAATTTGGGATTAGGGAGGTAGTGCAATAATAGCTCATTAGTGGACCGAGCTATTGTTAATGGGCCTGGATTGTGTGTTCGGACTGAACACGGGATATCCAGATCCGTTAGGAGGCCTAACCCTAATTTCTCCTCATGGTCCCTGCCGTAGCCTATATATATCCTCTATTCTCCGGCCTTCATTATTCCCGATCAGAAATCTAAAACTTTCTCTAAATTCGTGATTCACGTAAGGAGAGAAAGAGGGGGCTGCCAAGGAGAAGAAAAGGTTGGAAGATCGTCGCCCACACGACGTCCAACTCGAGGAAGGAATACGTACAGAAGATCTTGGGGTCGTCCGCTCGAGATTGCCAGGAATTACTTATCTCCTTTCCGTCGTAGGTATAATTCGTGAACCCTAGTTTCCGTCTATGAAGGGTTAGAACACGTATTAGATCTGTTTAACTTTCTATCGATCAATACGCACACCAAAGAAAGGGTCCTGGGAATCTCCAGTTCCATCATGGGCCGCATGTGAGTCTTCTACGTCGTCTTGGAAAATGGAGAATACTTCTTCCAGAGCTTGGGGAGGAGCAACGATCTCGGGCCTCCACTCCCTGCGGGCCTTCTTTGGGCCGACTCGCTTCTGGGTCGGGCTAGCGCTCCACTCGGAGAGCATCTCTTTAAACGCTTGCTGGTCGAAGCGAACAACCATCATCTGTTGCATGGAGCCGAGTTTGGCGGCATCCGATTGTGTCACCAACTTCTCAGCAGTGGAGAAGTTAGTCTCCAGCAGAGTCACTATCGTATTTGCCATTGATTATCTAAGAACAGAACGGTTTTATGGCAGGTCGAACCCCGAATAGATCTGCGCAGCGCCAGATTTTGGATTCAGATAGTTGAGGACGGAGCAGCAAAGATGACCATAATAGTTGGATATTTTCTCTTATTTTTGTTATTTTGCTTTTTCTGATTATGCATGATTATTATTGTGTGGTTGTTTTTTTGAAAAACCAAACCTACATTAATAATGGACAACATGGACATAATATCAACTAGTAAAAAAACCATCATTGTTAAATAACTAAGTGGGAGAGCATATTTATTTAGTTTAAATCCTATGGTCTCCATTACTGGTTTGTAGGTGATGTAATTATACTTGCGTGTTGGCTATAGTACTTTCCTCCATATCGGATGAGTATAATTATGGATCACCAGTATAAACTTCTTTAGGGATAATCGTAGAAAGTTACTTAGTATGTGTTCACTTCTCCATCTGAAGGAACTCATTACAAGGTAATAGACTTCGTATTAAGTAATGGTATACACTTAGATACAAATAATGGTATCCTCCCCATCGAAGTCACTGCTATTATTTGTATGACCAGAGCAAGACCAGCATATTAATTTTATTTGTCATAAAGTTATGTTGACATGATAGTAAAACTAATAAGAAAAACCTACTTGAATAAAGTTGAATTTGTATACGTCCACACTATTGTGGCATGCTAAATTCATGGTGTTCAAGGTGTTGGTGAATTTCTTATTATTGTTTTGAGGGAATCAATATTTATTTAATTCAAAAAGTTTTTTTTCCTACATAATTATATTTATGTGATTCTCAGGATTTCTAAAATGGGTTCTTTCAGTCCACTTATGGTGATTCTTAAAGAAAACAAACTTACTAGACCTAATTATATTGACTGGAAACGTAATTTGGATATTGTTCTGACTGCTGAGGAGTACAAATATGTACTTGTTGAGGAATGCCTACCTAAGCCTGATGCTAACTCTGATGAAGAGGTCAAAGAGGCTTATAAGAAGTGGAAAAAGGCAGATAAGATGGCACGGTGTCACATTCTGGCATCTATATCATATGTACTGCAACATCATCATCAGGCTATGGCCACTGCTTATGACATGATGTATAACCTCAAGGAACTCTTCGAACTTTATAGTAGAGCAGCTAGGCAGTTTGCTATGAAATGTTTGATGAATACAAAAATGGCTGAGGGTACACCAGTAAGGGATCATGTTCTCAAGATGATGGGTCATCTGAATGAGATAGAGATCCTTGGAGCTAAAATCGATGGGAAATCCCAGGTCGATATCATTCTCGGGACTCTGCCTAAAAGTTTTGACAATTTCTGCCTTAATTACAATATGAACAAAAGGTTGTATAGTTTGGCAGAACTTGCAAAAGAGCTACAGGATGCTGAATCTCTCTTTAGGCAGAGTGGTCATGTTTTTGTTTCTAAAAAGGCTTCTACTTCTAAGCCAAAAGGAGGTAAGAAGAAGAATAACATTCAGAAATAGGCAAACTCAGCAAAGAAGGGCATGGCACCTCAAGGCGCGGTAAAAAAGTCGAAAGGCAAATGTTTCAAGTGCAAAGGGTCAGGATATTGGAAGACTGACTGTCCACTTCTCAAACAAGGGAACAAAGAAGGTATATCTCATTTACTAGTAGTTGGAACATGTTTAGCGGTGTTATCTACCGGCACCTGGTGTGTAGATACAGGAGCCACTAATCATGTCTGTAATACATTGCAGGGGTTCCAGGAAACCAGATGGCTCAGTGATGGAGAGATATGCTTGTTCATGAGTGATGCTACAAAAGTATCGGTCGTTGCATTAGGAGATGTTACTTTATCTTTTGGTAGAAATAAGTCTTTGACATTGAGAGATTGTGATTATGCACCTTCACTTAGAAGGAATTTAGTTTCTGTTTCTATGTTAGTTAAGGATGGATATTTAGTTTATTTTAATGACAATATTGTTATTAGAAAGAATAAATATTTTATCTGTTCTGGTGCATTGGTTTGTATGTCATTAATCCTATTTTGCCCACAATGTAACTTATGGAAATGAATAATATGTCATCTAACTTAAATAAGATAAAAGAACCTTCTTGTATGAACCAAACATATCTTTGGCACTTGCGATTGGGGCATATTAACCTAAGAAGGATTCAAAGACTAGTTGAAGATGGACCTTTGAGTTTATTGGAAATGGTGGCACTACCAGTCCGTAAATCCTGCTTGGAAGGTAAAATGACCAAAAGGCCTTTTACGACAAAGGGGTATAGAGCCAAAGATGTGTTGGAATTAGTTCATTCTGATTTGTGTAGATCCATGACTATCCCAGCTAGAGGTGGCTTTGAATATTTTGTCATATTTATTGACGATTATTCAAGGTATGGATATATTTATTTGATGCACCGTAAGTCTGAGTGCTTTGAGAAATTCAAAGAGTACAAGGCTGAAATGGAGAAACGTCATAGAAAATGTATCAAGTCATTACGATCAGATCCTGGTGGTGAGTACCTCTTTGGAGTGTTTAGGGATTATTTATCAGAGGCTGGGATTGCATCCCAATTGACTGCACCTGGAATGCCCCAACAGAAAGGTGTAGCCGAAAGAAGGAATAGAACTCTTATGGAGATGGTTAGATCAATGATGAGTTATTCGAATTTGCCAGATTCATTTTGGGGATATGCCTTAGAGACTGTAGCTTATATTTTAAACTTTGCTCCTTCTAAGTCAGTACCTCTTACTCCCACAGAGCTGTGGACTGGGCGTAAGCCTATTCTGAAACATGTTCGCATTTAGAGTAGTCCAGCACATGTGCTGAATGGAAAAGCAGATAAGTTAGAATCTCGTACAGAAGTACGCTTATTTGTAGGCTATTCAAGAGGAACGAAAGGAGGTTTATTTTATAGTCCTAAGGATCAGAAGGTCATTGTTAGCACCAACGTCCGATTCTTAAAGGAAGACTATGTGATGAACCATAAACCCACGAGTAGAGTTGTTCTAGAAGAACTGAGATGTGAGATACCAAGTAGTTCAGTACCAACAGTACAAGAGGATAAACCACCAATAACTGTACAACGTGTCACAAATGTTATACCACAACTGATAGTGCCTCGTCGTAGTGGGAGGGTTGTGATACAACCTGATAGATATATGTTCTTGGGAGAGTCGTCAGACTTTGTCCCTGAGGAACAAGATTATGATCCCTGTACCTACAATAAAGCACTCCAAGATAAAGATACAGAGTCTTGGCAAAAAGCAATGATATCTAAAATAGAATCTATGGATTCTAATCAGGTCTGGGAGCTTGTAGAACCACCCGTTGGTGTAAAAGCTATTGGATGCAAGTGGGTCTATAAGAGAAAAAGAAGATCAGACGGTAAGGTTGAAACCTTTAAAGCTCGGCTTGTAGCAAAAGGTTTTACTCAAAGAGAGGGTATCGATTATGAGGAAACCTTTTCTCCTGTAGTCATGCTCAAGTCTATTCGAATTCTTTTATCTATTGTAGCTCATCTCGATTATGTGATTTGGCAAATGGATGTCAAGACAGCTTTCCTTAATGGAAGTCTTGAGGAAGACATCTATATGAAACAACCAGACGGGTTCTTTAAAAAGGGCCAGGAGCATCTTGTTTGTAAGATCAAGAAGTCCATTTATGGACTTAAGCAAGCTTCCAGATCTTGGAACATATGTTTTGATCAGGTGATAAAATCCTATGGATTTGATCAATGTCAGGATGAATCATGTGTATACAGAAAGTGTGACAGAAATGTGGTAGTATTCCTAGTACTTTATGTGGATGACATCTTGCTCATTGGAAACAATGTGAAGGTATTATCTGATGTAAGGGTATGGTTATCCAAACAGTTTGATATGAAGGACTTGGGAGAAGTAGGTCACATCCTTGGGATCAAAGTTCTATAAGATCGTAAGAAAAGGATGTTGGGCTTATCTCAAGGTTTCTATATCGATACTGTACTAACTCGTTTTAGTATGCAAAATTCTAAGAAAGGTTTCTTACATTTTAGACATGGAATTGCTCTATCAAAGGAGTAGTGTCCGAGGAAACCTAAAGAGATAGAGAACATGAAGGCAGTTCCTTGTGCTTCAGCAGTAGGAAGCTTAATGTATGCAATGGTATGTACGAGACCAGATATCAGCTTTGTCGTAGGTATGGTCAGCAGATATCAGTCTAACCCAGGACAAGAGCACTGGACTGCCGTAAAGCATATTTTGAAGTACCTGAAAAGAACTAAAGAGTATATGCTAGTTTACCAGGCAGATAGTTTAGTTTCCTTGGGGTATACAGACTCAGATTTTCAGTCAGATAGGGATTCCAGGAAATCTACCTCAAGTTATGTGTTTACTTTGGGAGGTGGAGCCATTATGTGGAGGAGTATCAAGCAAAAATGTATTCCCTATTCCACCATGGAAGCCGAGTATGTGGCAGCCTCTGAGGCAGCCAAAGAAGCGGTTTGTCACAGAAACTTTCTGTTGGACTTGGATGTGGTACCTAGTTTGCCTAAGTCTATTACACTTTATTGTGATAATAGTGGTACAGTTGCAAACTCGAAGGAACCACGAGCCCATAAGACAAGCAAACATATTGAACGCAAGTACCACATGATACGAGATTTCGTAAAGAAAAAAAAAGTTGTTGCGATCAAGATAGCATCAGCCGACAACCTAGCTGATCCCTTTACAAAGAGCATCAGCTAAGGCTTTTGATAGTCATGTTGAGGGAATGGGAGTCAGATGTGTAGCAGCATGGCTTTAAGTATAAGTGGGAGATTTGTAACAGTATACTGAAAAGCAATGCTTTGAGTATGAGTGGGAGATTGTTAGGGTTATATACTAAAAGCATCACTTTTGTAGTAACCTTATTTCCTTAAATTTTGAATGAAAATCATATGGGCAAATGTTTGCATATTGTATTTGTTGCAAGTGTTAATGCAAATGTCTGATATTCTATATTGTAGATAATATGGTATGTGGTGTCACACAGAAGATAATATTATCAGTTTTCTATGGAGTATATAAATAGTTCACAACCTAGATGGACTTGGAAAATCTATTGGAAAGGTTGTAGTGTAATCTGGTATTAGTCTATCTTGACTATAGGTTTACACTAGTATACTTTGTGTGTATTGAACATGACCACTTGAGGTTGTTCTCTTTGTACTGACTACATAAGAGAACAAACACCTCTGTTATTATGGATGCTTGTGCTCTTAATCCGGATATAATAACGGACATGTATATGCAGTGTGCATTACTTTGACTCATAAAAGAGTGATATTCATTATGGATCAACAACCTCTATGAATTAGGTAATAATATTGTATGTATGATGGGCTGTTGATTATAAATAGAATCCATGTCCCGATACATCGGGTTGATGATGTCCTCTTAAGGAGCTCATAAGGATTGGCATATAAACACTACAGGTGGATTATATTTGACATGACAAATAAAGTTGAGCGGTACTACTTAAGGATAAAAGATGTCGAATTAATATAGTTGTCAGTAACTTAATTTGATCGACAGACATACGATATCTTAACATGGGGAGGCAAACGATCATATAATAAAAGGAGCCCACAAACATAATTTGGGATTAGGGAGGTAGTGCAACAATAGCTCATTAGTGGACCGAGCTATTGTTAATGGGCCTGGATTGTTAATGGGCCTGGATTGTGTATTCGGGCTGAACACGGGATATCCAGATCCGTTAGGAGGCCTAACCCTAATTTCTCCTCATGGTCCCTGTTGTAGCCTATATATATCCTCTATTCTCTGGCCGCCATTATTACCGATCAGAAATCTGAAACTTTTTCTAAATTCATGATTCACGTAAGGAGAGAAAGAGGGGGCTACCAAGGAGAAGAAAAGGTTGGGAGATCGTCGCCCACACGGCGTCCAACTCGAGGAAGGAATACGTGCAGAAGATCTTGGGGTCGTCCGCTCGAGATTTCCAGGAATTACTTGTCTTCTTTCCGCCGTAGGTATAATTCGTGAACCCTATTCCGCCTATGAAGGGTTAGAACATGTATTAGATCTGTTTAAATTTCTATCGATCAATACGCACACCAAAGGAAGGGTCCTAGAATCTCCAGTTCCATTAGGGGCCGCATGTGAGTCTTCTACGCCGTCTTAGAAAATGGAGAACACTTCTTCCAGAGCTTGGGAAGGAGCAACGGTCTTGGGCCTCCACTCCCTGCGGGCCTTCTTTGGGCCGACTCGCTTCTGGGTCGGGCTAGCGCTCCACTCGGAGAGCATCTCTTTAAACACTTACTGGTCGAAGCGAACAACCAGCATCTGCTGCGTGGAGCCGAGTTTGGCGGTATCTGATTGTGTCACCAACTTCTCAGCAGTGGATAAGTTAGTCTCCAATATTGTCGCCATCGTATTTGCCATTGATTATCTAAGAACAGAACAGTTTTATGGGAGGACTGAACATTGATTCACAATTACAAACACGTTTTGTACAAAAGAGAGCCTAGGAACAAAACCTAGGAAAAGAAATCTAAGTACAATTGTTTAATTTGGATTCTGGGGGGTGACGGTAGAGGCTCGGAAAAGTGCTATCAACTCTGACTTACTCCTTGGACGATCGAACGCAACCTCGGCTCCGGCAAAGAAATACTCTCTGTATGTATATATGTGTCCCTGTGCAAAAGGAATAATCCTATACTATTTATAGGAATTTGTGATGAGTGGGGTGTACAACCACGTGGATAATTTTAGGCCACATCCTCGTAACTGTGCCTTGAGAAGTGGGAAGTTGGGGCTTGGTTAAGATTAATCTCGATCTATTTGTTGCAATAAATCCGAGTTGTTAAGACTTGGTCAACTTCTACCACGTGTCCCAACTGCCACTCTATGGCGAGTTGCATAAATGATGCATCCTGGCTGAGTCCCATAGTCGAGCCGTATGAGGAGTGTCTCATGGTCGGGCCGCATAAGAGTGTCCTCATGACTGAGCCGAATGAGAGTGGTCCCCATGACTTAGTCGCATGAGAGTGGTCCCCTCATTGAGCCGCATGAGAGTGGTCTCATGACCGAACCGCATGAGAGTGGTCTCATGATCAAGCCGCATGAAGGTCGCCTGACAACAGAGCCGCATGAGGGTGGCCTCATGTCTGAGCCGCATGAGAGTGGTCCCATGGCTGAGCCGCATGAGAGTGGTCTCATGACAGAGCCGCGTGAAGGCCACACAGGCGATCCGTATAAAGAACTTTCTTTGGAATTTGTGAACTGTGCCAGATATCATGATGATTTTCTCGTCTTTTTAGGAGCATGTCACATCTCGCCTTTATGTCAGAGCATCATTTCTGTCAGAGCTGTCTCCTTTATGTCAGAGCTGTCGCCTTTATGCCAGAGTAATTATGGCCAACTGTATAGGCCAATTTCAAACCGCATAAGGCCGCGTGGCTCTTTCTGAGCTGCATGAAGCTTTCTGGGCCGCATGAAGTTCTCAGGATTTTTTTGAGCCGCATGAAACCCCCCAAGTTTTGAGCCGTATGGAGTTTCATGTTGATCCTGGGCCGCATAAGTTTTACTGTTCTTTTCCATGCTTCTACAAGAATCTTGAGTCGATATTTGTGGCCAGCATAACCACTACAGGATGGATAGTCCATATTGGACGTTGGTTTGATGCGAAAGGAATATTGTGGGAGGAATTGCTTGAGCTCTGAGTGGTATATTACATATACCCTCGTCGTGATGAGATGACCCTTGACATATTCATAATTTAGTAATTGCTTTACCTATAAGGTATTGGGTAGTATCAAATCATAGATGAGATTTATGATTGATACATGACGGCTAGACGTGTTCCTTGATTATAAAGTTCGGATGACCCGTTGCGAGATTTTGATGTGTTCGGATGAACCATCGCTAGACTTTGACGCTTAGCATTATGTTGGGTAATAAGAAATTAGAAATATAAAATGAATGCCTTGGTTAGGAATGGTATGAATTATAGATTTAGGCATACTTGAATCAGTTGGGTAAAAAGATTGTAGGCTCAGTAACGATGTTGGGGTGTTGCTATGGAAAGATTTTGGAAGAACAACGTGGACTGAATATAGAACGATATTGGAATTGAGTAAGTGAAATTGCATGTTGGATATCGACAAACTGTTGGTGATGTTAGGCGTTTATCGGAATGTTGCAAATGATTTAGAAGATGCAGAGAGTTGAATCAACGACTGAAAAATTAGAGAATGGATTTGAGGAAATATCTGGCCATGTACGTGGTGCAATTGTGCTTGAAAGTATTTGATGTGTCCCGAATTAACAAGTTATGACCCTTGACTATTTTGAGGCATAGAAAATGAGTACTTGTCCTTTTATACAAGAAAGAGTAGATGTTCCTTATGAGAGTCGAATGGCTGGGATACAAATAAGTATCGAGGTGCAGCGATATGTAATAAACCCTGTCGGTACGTTATATTGTCGCATGAATAACTAGTTTGGTGGAATATAGAATTGTTGGATTATGACTTAGCTAATGAGTTATGTCATATCCACTAAGATGACCGATATACGGATGCTAGATGATTGGTAACATAGTGATTGGATCAATTCATAAATAGTAAATCTTCGTATGGAATCACAAGGTGATGATACAAAACGAATATTGATGGTTAACGTAGATTGCTAAGAGATGACCGTGTTGGGTGCTAGCAAAAATTTATAAAGGATGCTTTCGGAAGAAGTATGATTATATAGTTGCCCTATTTTGTTGGTTAAAGAGTACAGACCGTATCGATGATCGAAAATGTAGGAAATGAATATGTCGCAAAGAGAACATAGAAAAGATACTAAATAGTAGACTATTGAGGTAAAAATATTGGATTATGACTTAGAATAGTTGGCCCAATTGAATAGACAATTTAAGTACGATATGAGGATGCAAGTCGGATTGAGCAGATGCTATGTCTATGCAAGTGGAAATTGAAAGTTTGGATATTCGATTGAGAATTTTTATATGATAGTTTTGGGAGTGTCTCTTAAGAATTGTTGGATAGAATTATCGGATAGATTGTGTCGGTTGTGGGTAAGTCTAGAATGAGACTTCATTGGGTATGGCCCGAGTATGAGTACGGGTAGAAAAACTTGACCCTAGAATGTCGGTTGGTTGCCTAGAGTGTCGGTTGGTTGTCTAGAGTTGGTCTAATTGCCTAAGTTTCAGATTGGTTGGCTATGTTATTTCAATTGTTCGAGTTTGGGAATAAGTTTATAAGATTTGTGGTGGTGTCCCATGTCCCTAAGTTGGTCAGATCATAGATTGTCCCTGAGATAAGATAGAGTTGTCCCTATGATAAGAATTGGTTTTCTCTAAGATAAGAGATAAGTATGTCCCTGATAGCTATCCATCTCATATGAGTTAGCTGAATGTCTGGTTTAGCTTAGATTAGATGACCGTAGAGACTTTACTGAATGCTAAGTTGACTGTTGGAAACCCGTAGGATGTCCCTATTGATGTTGCGTGGGTATAGTCGGAACGTGTGAGATATGTTGGGAAGTAAACTTCGGAATGGAATGAAGATTAGAAAATTCAATGCTATAATGTTGGATGAGATGACGGATCATGTTAGTTTTGGAACTTTGTTGCCTTATTTGGAAATGTCAAAAATTTTTAGAACTGGTTGGATTTTGTTGATTCATATTTAGCTACGTAAATTGATGGTAGTGCCTTGAGACGGTTGGAATAATTTTATTGATCGAATCAGAATTGAGAATAAGTGTACGACAAAATGGTATAGTACATGTAGCCGAGATCGACGAGAGCGAATGTGAATAGGAATGACCCTCGGGATTAATGTTGTTGGATATGAGAGTTGTATATGCGAGAGGATAATATGTTGGCTTGATCAATACGAGAAAATGTTTGATTACAACAAGAAATGTTACTAGAGTGGAATGACGGTACAATTTGAAGGATTGATGATAATCGAGAAAATTTATGAGTCGCAAACAAAGTGTATGGATGCAAACGATGACAAGTACAAGATTTGATCGATAAGAATCGAGATATCGAAATGAAATATGGCAATAAGATTTATCAACTTTTATGGCATGAATGACAATGAACTTGAAAGGAATACTTGATACGTCTAAGTCTGAATACTTTGGAAAATTTTGGATCGATTGCGAAAAATTCCTCGAGTTGGAATTGGTAACATCTATTGTGTTATTAGTAGGTTTGGATATTTAATAAACAAGTAAGATTATCCGAGATGCTCGAAAAGAATTACTGATGTTCGGAAAAGAAGTTACATTGTAGCTCGTTCGTTTTCTCTATCACTGAACTTGCCTGAAGTGCATGTATTTTGGGATGCCTAAAATATGTGTATGATTTCAACTAAGTGGTATGCTGAATTCAAATGAAGCCACGGGGAAGATTATCGTGTGCTAAGGATTTGCACAAGTGTCGAGAGAAAAGATCAAAGATGGTAAACTATTTTGAATTAAATTAGAATGCTGTGACGAGATGGTACATTACTTGAAATCAATTGAGAGATTGCGGAAAAATATTAAATAAGTGCAAGTTGATCGTTGTGAACTTTCATAAAAGTCGGTTGAAGTTATGAGGATGAGTTTTGTTTTAAGTTTCGAGGATCAAACTTTTTCTGAGTGTTTGCCCCTACCGGCAAGATGCCTTATGATGGATGGTTGGCTCGATAAAGCCTTGTTGGACTTGGAAATATGCGAAGGATCGCTTAGAAGGCTATGACAGGAATCGTCTTTTAAATGTGAGTATTGTTGAACCCTTCGAAGATCCTTTAGCTTCACGCTTAAAATAAGTATGAGTATGCTATGTTTCTTGTTGAGTTGCCCAATAACACCTTGCATGGAATTCAAAAAAGATAATGAAAGATAAATAATCACCTGAACATAAAATTTTGTTGCTAGATGAATTGTATGCTTGTACAATATTGCGATGAAATACAAAGTCCCAAATAGTTGGGCGATGAGTATCTCGAGCCTTAGCTCAATGAATAGATGGTAATACGGAGGTTAAGACCCAAGAACTGGGCTGTGAGTATGCTTGAATTACGTCTGAATGAATATATGCTAAAACAGATGCTAAGTCCCAAAAGATTGGACGGTGAGTACATTGAGTTGGATGGAAAGATATATGGTATCAAAGATGTAGCAAAGGGATTGGGTAACAACATTCTATTATCTCATCGCCGATATAGAATGTTGATTACGCCAAGACCCTGGAAAGATGGCAATACGAATGAGAATGATGGTTGAATTACTTAGTTTTTCTTATCATGCATTATATATTTTCTTCTTAGATAAGTTCCATATATTTGCGTGGTCATGGACAAATTGTATACAAGGTAGTTCCCAGAACGGTAATCCATGGCCACGGATCCGGTTCATCCTAGAGGGAACAAGGATGGTATTGACGTACTGACATCGGGATTTCAGGACTTGTAATGGGGCCTTGATACTGCCTACTGAAAGGATATCGAAATTCTATGGTGCTGAAGTAGTAGCACGGCGTTTTGAAAAGCCTTCCATGGATTTGCACCCCATTCGGAGTTAGCCTTTCGCCTGTAAGATGGTCCAAGATGGTGTGTCGTCAGTGACCTTCATATAGATAGGTCCAGTGCTAATGTTGGCTTATGCAAGTAGAGTAAGTTATTACTCAAATATAGGGAAGGATGTCGGCTGTTGGTAAGAATCACATGAATGGTGATAATTATATTGAATCATGATATTGTTTCTAACAATGTCTTGTGCAGGCTAAGTATTATAAATATATAGGGATGGCTATACGATCGTGGGTAAGAATCACCAAAGGGTGATATTATACTGATTTAAATTATGTTGGCTACAAGAATTGCATGCTTTACTTCTGTCGGCTACAAACATAAAATTGACCCTAAGGCAACGAGAAAGATCAATGTTAATAATGTTCTATAGCATAATTACTTAGTGTTGTCTTCTTAGGTGAGTTGGGCTAGCACCATTCGCTAGTACATTGATGATGTATTAATCCACGTTCTAGGCAATAATACAGGTGCTTGTGTACGGGGGAAATTGTTTGATCAGTTTTTGGCATCGATGATTCGGATGGGTGTGTAGAAGCTCTTCTTTCAAGACGATGTCTTCTGCTATACGGGACATAATGTATGGAACAGTGTGACTCAGTTGTACCAGCGAGATTGTAGCTAAATTGGTATGTTCATTGTAAAGAAGTCGGCATATTCAGTTGTAGCCGAAAGGGCAAGTTTATATATTCAGTTGACTATTCAAGAGTCTTGTAATCCATTGTAATTATCAATAAAGTGATACATTTCATCATATCCTGTGTGACTTCAATTTATCTGCCTGGTTTTGTTGTGCTGTCGTTGTTTTCTGAGAAATACCAGGAAGTGTAACGGTTTTGCCTTGTATTAGTGCAATCTAGACTTGTACGGCATCACGCCCAGTGGCTAGTTTTCGATCTTCTAGGATAGGGGTGTGACAGCATCCTTAAGCTATGAGTCAAGTTTTGTTACGAGTGACTAAACCATTCTTATTTAATTTATTTTGGAATCCCCAGTGGGTGCCAATGACCGGACGAGCAATGGGCTTGGGAACAAGTTCCTAAACTTGATTTCGTTCAAATTAGTTTAATTCCTCTTGTATAGCATCTAACCAATAATTATTACTATATGCTTCATCAATAGTTTTAGGTTCTAGCTGTGAAATAAATGCAGCAGAAGAAGCTATATCTCCGGTATAGGAATGAGTACATACACCCTTGGTGATCTTACCTATTACCAAGTCCTTAGGATGGTCAGCCATAAACTTTATTCTTTTTGGCAGACTCTCAAGGTTGCTGGTTCTGGTTTTCGGTTCTATATGTGCCTTGCTTAGTGCACTGATGTCTTCATCATCATCGTTGATCATCTATTGATTTAGTTCGTCGAAGGTGACATTTATTGATTCTTCGATGATCATTGTTCCTTTATTGAAGAATCGGTATCCTTTGCT
Organism: Iris pallida; assembly: GCA_029216955.1. Classification (NCBI taxonomy): domain Eukaryota; kingdom Viridiplantae; phylum Streptophyta; class Magnoliopsida; order Asparagales; family Iridaceae; genus Iris; species Iris pallida. The sequence goes on from JANAVB010022999.1 coordinate 8,584,835, forward strand.
CTTGGCCATATAACCTAAAAAGATATCTTCATCGGCCAATATTGCCTATACCTACTATATACCCTTTAAAGTTATTACCAAAAGAGACGTATCCTTCTTTCTTCTTCGACAATGTTGCAAATAGAGAAGCATCTCCGGTCATGTGCTACGAGCAACGGCTGTCGAGGATCCACTTGCTTCTAGTATGAGTAGGGTGTTCTACATACAAAAAGTTTGTAGATGAAACTTTTGGTACCTATTTCTTGTAGGGTCTGGATATGTTAGTCTTTGGTATTCATGCACATATATTCAAATCAACTAACTTTCTTACTCTATATGGAGGAGAGATATGAGCAATGGTGCCACAATAGTGACATCTAGCATGATGAGTGTTAGGTGCAGTATGATGTGCGTTTATTGGTAGGTCTTAGTTTTCTAGTTGGGTACTTGTAGTATAATGCATGTCGGTTAGTCTTCTTGGGCAAAGGTTTGGTTGTGTTTGGTTTGACAGTATTGAGTTTGACTGTGTTCTGATGTTTCGGTAACTAACACATGTTAAGGTAGGAAGCAACAACTTCAGGTTGTTTTCCTAGCCTAATTTCCAACGTTTTGGAGGTATCATAAAGTGTGTTGTAGTTAGCTGTGAGTGCATCATTTCTGACTAGTACACATTGATGGCTCATCTTCTCTTTGAGTAAGTCATCCTCAAGTTTAGCAATGGTCTTGTTTTTTTTCTTCGAATAATAGTGTAGACTCGTGTAGTTTCAACTTGCTAAGCAGCTAGTAAGTTGCAACTACACGAGTCTACACTATTACTTCTAACCTCAGCTAATCACCATTCTCACGAGGATTTATATTACTTCTAACCTCAGCTAGTAAGTTGGTAAGTCTTCTTATTTAATCATTGTACTCTTTGAGTACCTTAGATTTTTGGTACTTGCTAAGCAGCTTCCTATGGTCACTTAAGAGGGTACTAATGGCTTCACCTAATTGTTGAAAGGTAAAATCTTCATATGTATCAAACATAGGGTTTGAGTTTACCTGATCATATGTCAATAAGTATACAATTGTATATAGCATCATCCGATAGTTCATCTTCTGAGTCGATAGCTTCACTTTTATGCCATATACTACTGTTGGCATATCATCTAGAAGTAGATTTCTTCAAGTTACCCTTTTCGTATTTATTTCCCTTCTTGGTTGATGATGATGTTGTTAGACATTACTTCTTGATGTGTCCTTTCTTCTTGCAATCGTAGCTGATTGGATCTTCTTTATTGTTGCTGTTGTTGATATTGTGTTCCTTTGTTCCTTGGTTGAATCTCATGAACTTCTTGAACTTCTTCACTAGGAGTGCTTGATCCTCAGTGTCGGAATTACTATCGTCAGAATCTTCTTTGACAATCCTTCGGTGTTGAGCTTTGAGTGCGATTGATTTGTCCTTTGGTGCAGCGTCTTCAAAGTCTTGAAGTTTCACCTTGTTTGTAGCTTTCCCATGAGTGTTTCAAGGGACATGGTAGTGAGGTCGTCTCCTTCAATAATTGATATAGCCTTTGGAATCCAGTCCTTTGTGAGAGCTCGCAGCAGCTTACGTATCTTTTCATGATTATTGTATTCCTTGTCTAAGGAGGACAAATGATTTGCAATATCTAGAAATCTTGTGAATATCTACATAACGCATTAATTTTGCTTCATCTTGAACGTCTCATAGTCTTAAAAAAGTCTACTGATCTTAGACTCCATGATTTGTGTTGTGCCTTCATGTGTAACTTCAAGAAGTTTCTACACTTCATTGGATGTAGTGCATATAGGCACCCTGTTGAATTCAATCATGTCTAAAGCACAAAATAGAGTATTAATAGCACGTGCATTAAGACTGGCCTCTTTCTTTTCAGAGAAAATATACTTGGCATGTGCTTTTTTAACCAATTCTCCGTCAATAAGAATACGGGAAGGCTTTTTATTGCCATTAACAACAATGGACCATAAGTCAAAATCTAGAGATTTTAAGGAGAAATTCATACGTATTTTCCAGTAAGTGTAGTTAGTACCATCAAACAGTGGGGGTCTGTTTATGCCTTGGCATTCACTTATGAATTTTTACGGTTGTCATATGTGATATAGTGATCTTTTGTAACAAAAGTTATTTTAAAGAAAATAATAATGATGTTACCTCACTTTAACTGTATAACCCGCTCCGATACCAATTATATGAACGAAACGTAAAGTGATATACTCTTGAGGGGGTGAATAGAGTAGACAATAGAATATTGGCTATTAAAAAATATTAGTAGCATGATCATAGAAATATATCACATATATGAAAATAAAAAAAATAAATAGCAGAAATAAAATGCAAACACGGCGATGTATACTGGTCTCCCACTTGTGAGGACTAATCCAGTCAAGAGAACTCTAGCTCCTAGTTGAAATCCACTATGGAAAACCGCAAGCTTTCATACGAAGTCCTTGCAACTTCTACAGACGCGAGCTTTGATCCGAAGCACTCGACCAACGTCAATTGTGAAGTGTCATACTTCTTGTCAAGCCTCTTGATTATAATTACTCTGAACTTCTAGACCGTACCGTACTGGCAAATTGACTAGAGGATTGTAACTGGCTTAGGATTTAAAAATGAAAGCTTAGAAGGCTTTGGAAGAACTCAGTAAACTTAGACAGAAGAGATGAGAAAGTGAATTGGTGTGTTGAAATGGTAGAAATTCTTATATATTTATAGGATTTCCAAACGGAGAATTCGGCATAATTTGGATAGAATTCTATGAGAGAATCACAGCAGATAATCGCTGCATCTGTAACTACGAAAAGACAGAGTTTAAAAAGCAATGTCTTACTAGCCGAATTCGGGGCAAATTCTTCTAGGTCAGAATTGGTGAATATGGGTTTTGAAACTCAGGTTTTGGGCTTTCGAATGTTGAAGCAGTTAGGGCTTTTGTTTTTAGGCTTATTTCTAAAACAAATGGGTATTTTTGAAAACATTTTTGGGTGGCCTATAGGCCAGTATGACTTGGTGTACATTGTACTCCCAAGACTCAATAAAATATGAAAAATATATTAAATAAATTAAAGAATAGATGCAAAGAGAAACACGGCTCCAAGTCTTGAATTGTAGTAGTAGCAGTTCTACCAATTCATCCAAGTAGCCCTTGTATCGAGATAGGGTTAGGTCAATTATTAAAATCTAGTTTGACCATGAACAATGGGCCAATACAGCTGATCCACAAAACAGGCACGACGACTTTCTTTTCCTACAGTTAGTCCATATATGCCCCAACTTCTTACAGTATGACCTGTTCAACTGGCCCTTGATGAATAGGAATCCAAACTAGAATATATGACACTGGTTGAAGGTTTAGGCGCTTCTGAGGCCCAAGGTGGATGTTGTTTATCTTCCTCTTGAAACTAGGCCCTCCTACTTGAGAATGTATCAGGTCCCACAATAGCTGGATCCTCTGACTCTGCTCTATGATGATCTCATTCTGAACTATCTTAGTCTCTATCAAGTCCCGGAGGATATAGGATTGAATGATAGATACGATATACTAAGAGCCAATTGAAAATACAATATGATAACTATACATGTAGTGTCCCACTCCTCGCGGTTCACTATGTAATATCTACGGATTGTTGGCTCAGTCTTGACTGAGTCAATGGGGAAACCTTTGCCAGTATCGATTGAACACGGATAAAATACAATAAACCATACCAACTGAGGCGTCGGCTTCTATTAAAATGAGTACAAGAGTTTTAGTTGGATGTTTCTTTTGTTGCTTGATTTTAATGAATGCATTTTCTGTTGGTTTTTGATGATTTGTTTTATTGTTCGCTTTTATCGCATTTCACATTCATTCTGAATCTTGAGAGAAAGAGATCAAGGTATGATAATAAAATGTTGGTGCCAATATAGGATAGGTGGCGTGTGATCGGTATGTGAAGTCCCTCGTTCTCTCGAATAAGATTCAATCTTGGTGAGTTGCTTTTACCGAGCTACCACTTATCTCTACGCCCTAATAAAAATGATCTCTAGTACACTCTTTCGTTGCGTCCCTCTGATCAATGATACGAAAACAACAAAAGATTAAAACAAATAAATAAATCAGATGCTAAATAATAGAACTGTTGCTTCACTCGTTTAAATATGAATGGTTACATACTCTCTTACTAGGGTTTAAAGATATTTCTGTTAATGTTACTAAAGTTATGATAGAGATGATACTTCTTGCCATAGAGAGAATAGAAATGGGAGTAAATTAAAATTCTAAAATTTTGTATAGTTGTTACAATAGAGATTTATCTGTTAGAGTTGCATTCACGCATTGGTCTTGGACAACATGCGCACAAGGGCAATCTCCACGACCGGTTCTAGGGCACTAGAACCGATAGGCCTAGGAGGGATTAGAGTAACACCCTGAGGTAAAGAAACCTCGTGATCAGGGGGTGTACACAGTGTCCAATAGCGGCGAGGCAAACAAAGAGTCATAGCGACTAATCATGGGAAATGACCCATGGACCACCATGTAGTTAGGTGCATGCATATAGTTAGAGTTTATTGCAACCTAACACTAAATGGAAAGATGGAAAGTATGCTTTATATATATATATATATATATATATATATATATATATATATATATATATATATAACTAAATCCCCTCTATTTATTAATCAAGGCTCAAAATGTCGAAGCCTGAAACGTATACAAGGCACAAAAAGAAGACGCCTATACAAGTATACCAGCAAAAGAAAAGGGGGGGAACGACACACACGGTCAGAGCTAGTGGAGGAACGAGGACCAGAATGTGCTCGGGCAGTGGGGGCGCAGGGTGCTCCATTTACGGCATTGGTGATAGACTTCCCGAATGAGCTGGTCGGCAGGGAAAAGGTGACCTTCGTATCTCACTTTGTTGCGATTCTTCCAAATCACCCACGTGGCGGTCGCTGCGACGATCTGGTGCCCATGGGATACGACACTCCAATCGGCCGCTAGATCATGGAAGCGTCCGCCACTCGGATCAATACTGAAGCGCTGCTTAAGGGTCCTCCAGTTACCTCTAGGCAGGTTACCCTGACAGAAGATGTGGTCAATAGTCTCCATCTAGTGGTCAGAACAGCAATTGCAGGCTGATTCTAAGCTGATCCCGATGGTGTGGAGGATTTCGTCAGTTGGCAATTTCTTTCTAAAGGCTCTCCACATGAGGAAGGACCACTTCTTAGGGTGCTTTAATATATATATATATATATATATATATATATATATATATATATATATATATATACTTATATATATATATATATATCTATATTTTATATATATATATATATATATATGTATATATCTAAAATATATCTTAATATATATATATCTATCTATATATATATATTATACACAAGGATATCGTCTAGTTTATTGCAATCCTAACATTAAATGTCAGCGATAAGAAGTATGCTTTAAATACATACACACACACAACACACACCACACACACACAAACACACACACCACACAACCACACACACACACACACATATATATATATATATTGAAACAACAACCAATTTTATTCAAGAAGGCTAAAAAACCGAACCTATACAAGTATACCACTAGGCGCAAATGTCGAGGCCTATACACGTATAATAGCAAAATAAAGGAAAAATCGAAACCAAAAGGGCTAAGCCAGGGATAGGAAATAGTTCCAGAACACCGTCTGGCCGTGCAAACCGAGAGAGCTCGATTGCGGCACTGCCGAATGTCTTATAAATCAGTGGACTGCGGAGTACTGGTGGCCTTCATATCTCGTTTTGTTGCAATTTTTCCAGAGCACCCATGTTGCAGCGGCACAACGATCTGGTGGCCATGGGACGCGGAAGCCCATGCCGCAACTGGGTCAGAGAAGTTGTCACCCCCTTGAGCCATTCTGCAGCGCTGGGAAAGAACTCTCCATACCTTGACAAGGAGGTCCCCTTGACACAGGATGTGGTCGACTGTTTCCGATTAACGATCGGAGCAGCATGTGCAAGCTGACGCAAGGCTGAACCCGATGGTGTTGAGAGTGTCATCAGTAGGTAGGATTTTGCGTAGGGCTCTCTAAATATGGTAGGAGATTGCGCTGCATTGCCGAGGATCACTCTTCTGGCCGATCTAACCGATTATTATCCAGTGGCTGCGAGCGACCACTGGAGCTTATCTGCGTCTGCCCCAATCGTCACTCCGCTACGTCAGATACAATCGACTGCCTCTGGCCTAACCCAGACCTGTACCTTATTCTAATTGCGGTTTTTGTCAGAGGGGTCCCACAAGTCCTTGATAGGGCTATTCGTTGGGGCAGCTGAGAGGTTGGAAAGCAAGGTGTCTCCAACCCAACGTTCCAGAAATGGCGAAGACTCATTTTTGTCCACCTGCAAGTGAATCACGGGTTCGGCAAGAGACCATCCAATGAGAATGCGACGCCAAGACGTGGAGGATCTGCTGTTAGAGATGGTCGTCGACAGGTGGATGTGCTTGAACTATCTGGCCTTCATGAACCTGGTCCATAAGTTTAGATTCGTGCGGAGCTTCCACCACAGTTTTATCGAAAAGGCAATAACGATGCGGAAAAGTTTGGTGAACCTAGGACCCCCTCCCCGGTAGGACGAGCTATGGTATCCCAACTAGCCTAATGATGTTTGTCATTACCGCCGTTGTCCCCCCAGAAGAAGTTTCTAAAGGTGCTCTCGAACGGTGATAGCACTTTCTTGGGGAGGTGAACACACGGCCAAGGTGTAGATAGGGATGGATGTGAGGACGTGCTTGATGAGGATCATCTTGCCTCCTGGGGATAGGGTAGCCGTATAACCCTCGAGTTTTTGCCTGATGCGATAGAACAGGTTCTTCAAAATGCCGTTGTTGGATTTACCGTACACGAGGGAGCATCCAAGGTAGTGGAATAGCGGATGCTTGATGGGGAAGGAGGTGGTATTGGAGAGGCTAGCCACGTGCTCTCTCTTGATTTTGTGATGGGTGTAGATAACACTTTTGTCAGGGTTGACCTTCTGGTCCGAGCACCCGACGTATCTCAGAATCGTGTTGTGGACAACCTTCACCGACCCGGCATCCCTAGAAAAGAAGATGAGGATATCGTCAGCAAAAACCAGGTGGGTGATGATCGGGCATCCGCTGGCTGTATGATAGTACTGGAAGTTAGGGATGCTCGCCATCTTATTAAGGTTTCTACTCAAAGCGTCCGTCGTAATGATAAAGATGGTGGAAGATAGAGGATCTCCTTGCCTAACCCTACGACTCAATTTAAAGAAGCCGTCTGCCTGACCGTTGATAACCGTGGAGAACCACGAGTTGCTAATCGATCTCCACACGATATTGGTCCAGGTCTCTGAAAATTCGAAGGCTCTGAAGACCCAGATCATGAATTTCTAATCCAGTCTGTCGTAAGCTTTCTCTATGTCCAATTTGATGGCTATGTTGCCCCCTCTTGCTGGGTGCTTCATGCAGGTAATTAACTGTTGGGCCAACATGATGTTATCATGGATGTTCCTTTCCTGGACAAAGCCACTCTGCTCCTCCGAGATGATCTTGGATTAGAGGCCAGACATGCGGGAGGCGATGATCTTGGATATGATCTTATTGGTGAAGGTACAAAGACTGATGGGGCAAAAGTCACAGAAAGTCTCTGGGTTGCCTTTATTCGGAATAAGGATTAGATTGGTGCTCGATATGGCTCTGGGATAAGTAGCTCCCTGTAGGAATGCGGAGACCGCTTTGTGGATATCCACCTTGATGATATCCCAGCATGTGTGAAAGAAAACCCCGAAAACTCGTCTGGTCCGGGCGTACTGTGTTCGTCAAGGGCCCAGACGGCATCGTCCACCTCTTGCTCGGAAGGAGGCTGTTCTAACCAAATATTGTCAATATCGCTAATAAGGTGTGGAACCTCGTCGAGGAAAGGGTTGTCCCTTAGGACCATTTTCTTGGAGAATAGCCGGGAATAGAACTTCACGTCCGTCCCTTGGATACCCTTTTGATCTCTGATGCATGTCCCATTATCATAGGAAATCTGGTGGAGAGTGAGTTTCTGTCTGCGGCCATTGATGCAGGCGTGGAAGTAGCTCGAGTTTTTGTCCCCCTCGTAGTCCCATTTAAGCCTCGTTTTCTGTTTCCAAAAATCGGTCAACTTTCAACATGAATTTGAGGATGGCTTTGGTGAGGTTAAGGGCGTTCCTGGTAGCAGGCGTACAGTCTTTTATGTACCTGACTTCGGTACGAGTAACGTCATCCTTAGCCTCACGAATGGCTTAAAAAATATCCCTATAAGCTTTCTTTCTCCAGACCGCTAGGGCTTTCCTCGTGGACTTGAGCTTGTTAGCTACCCTAGCGAGAGGTTCCGGTGAGTCCGCGCTGCTCCAAGCCTCCGTGACGATGCCTAAGAATTGGGGGTGCTCGCTCCAAAAGTCTTGGAAGTATAAACTTTTTTTGGATTGGCTGGATATGCTAGTAATTTCAACTAACAGGGGAGCGTGGTCGAATTCGGTGGCACTAAAGTGAGAAAGCTTCGAGGTGGTCCCCATTCCTTGCCAGTGGGCATTCGATAGGGCCCTGTCAAGGCGGGAGTATTGCCGTCGGTCACCTTCCTACATATTACACAAGGTGAAGGTGTTGCCAGTGAACGGAAGAGGGAAGAGGTGGGAGTTGAAGATGAAGTTGTTGAAATCTTGCATGGCCAAAAGAGGGAGAGGGCGTCTGTCGGTCTTCTCTTCTCTGCAAGTGATAGCGTTGAAGTCCCCTATGCAAAGCCACGGTAGGTTATGGTGGTGATGGTGGATGTCCAGGAGGTCGTTCCAGAGGTGTTTGCAATCCGCGATGTCACATCTGCCATGTATCGCGGAAAGGATCGCACGCTTGGGGATCAAAGGGTGTTCCATCCAGCAAGATAGGGCTTGCTTGGAGTCATGGATGACTCCGATCTTGACGTCCTTCGAGCAGATGATCCAAATATCGTGTCTGCCAGCTATGGCCGAATGAAAGCCTAACTGCAGTTGAATGGATTTGAGTCTCTTGTAGGGGATTTTGGGTTCAAGGATGATCAAGATATCGATCTAATGAGTCTTCTTCAGGCTGGTGATTCTCGTCATAGTAGGTTTGTTCGCTAGACCACGGGCATTCCAGGAGAGGATGTTCAGCATTAATGAAGCTTGGGGGGTTGGTTGGTCCGCTTTGCTGCGGACTTAGTGTGCATGGTCGAGGATTTGGCGGCCCCTTTTTTTTGGTTTTCTGGTTGTGGTGGAAGCCTCTCCCGCCTTGTTGGTGACTATGTCGGGGATGGAGTCCTCGGGGGGGGTTGTGGAGGTTGTCTGCGGAGGGTTCGACCGATTCTCTAGCGAAGTCAAGATCGAGTTCCTCCGAAGGGATGAGAAGGGTGTCGTCGGAGATTCCAATCTGGTCACCTTCCGACTGGAGCGAAAATCCTGCAACAAGGACTTGAAGTCCTCTAAGGGCCTGCTCTGGCCCTAGGATGGCGAGGGCGACTTTGGGTACGATTCCGTAGGAGGCTTGGTGGTCTGTGACCTTTGGAGGATCTTGGAAGGTCTCCTCTGCTGCCTCCATGGATAGGTCGCTGAGGTCCTCATAGTTCAGTCCGGGGACCATGACAGAGTCTACAGGAAAGGCTATCTCCTGTGAGTGGTCGGTCGCTTCTGACACGAGGGCGTTGAACTGGTTAGAGAGGGTAAGGTTTGGTGGGTGGTAGGGGATCCCCGCTTTGTCCGAGGAGGTGCCTCTGCCGAATTTGCCTGCACTGGAGTAAAATCTGGTGTGGGAGTTCGATAGAGAAAATGGGGGGGCATTGGGCAAGCTTGTGATGCTTGTCCCTGTTGGAGTTGGATTCATTTCGCACTGGTTTCTTCTTGAGCTTAGGATGGAGACGAAAGTAATGCTTTGAAAGGTGATCGCGCAAATGGTAGTGTGAGAAGAAGATGATGTGATTGTCGTAGATGATTTGCTGGGTGTAAGTCGGGTTGCCAAGCTCAATGAGGATATGGTTGGGGGGATCGGAGGTGAGGTCGAGTTCTACACATATTTTGGCGTAGTGGGCTTTGGTCAGGTTGCTGGTTTCTGCTGCTGTGGCCACATAGGTCCCGAAAGAGTTGGCTATACGCCTAAGAGCCGCTGGAACGAAACAAATGAGTGAGAGATTGGGAAGGGTCACCCAGGAGGCAACCTTCGCTGAGTCTTCCTTAGTGTTAAAGTTCGCTGACCACTTGATTATCTTCATCTGGTAGGAATCAACCCTACTAGTGCCTTTGGACCACACGGTCATGTGGTCAAGATCGGAGGAGAGATGGAGTAGTATTTGCCTCGGGTCGAGGGGGGTACCCTATAATCGGCCGATAGCCGCCAACGGGCAATAACCTCCTGGACCTGGGAGAGTTTAGGGCAGCCTGAGGAGAATTTGAGGATGAAAGAGTAGGGAAAAGAGGTGGCCAGGGAGGTCAGTTCCTGGTCGGTGAAGGGCACCGTAGGCATGGGAGATGCCTGTGGACTCAACTTCTGGGAGAAGGACGTCCGGAAATAGGAATCCCTGCTTGGACGCCCTGTCAGGATGAAGCTTGTCGACGAAGGAAGGCATCGGGGGAGCCGACAAAGGGGGCGAGGCCCGACCGGAGCAGGGGGCAGGCCGCGTAGGGGATGAGGGAGAGGGTGGAGCAACGGCCGTCCTTGGGTCCAAGAAAAAGTTGGGGATGAAAGCGATGAGGTCGTCCGGGAGAGAGTGGTCAAAAGAAAAGGGGGAGAGGATCACGGTGGGGGCGCATAAGGGCGCGACAACGCCGGTGAGGTCAATCTGAGCTGGAAAGGATAGGAGCAGCCCCGGGCATGGCGCAAGAACCACTCGCATCCGACTGCAAAGAAAGGAAAGGAGGGAGTGAAGATGTGGGTGGGTAGAGGCTACTGGCGAGAACGCTAGCAGGAGGTCCAATGACCTGAAGAGGTGCACCAGCAAAAAAGCCAAGGTCGAATGCGTCTTCAGGGGAGGAAGCGCCGAATGCGCCCGAAGAAGAAGAAGGGCCATATGCGCCAAGGGATGGGACGACCCAGACTGCGCCAATGTGCTGGACACCATGTGCTCCCACCGAAGAAGGATGAAGGAGGCCTAGAGCGCCCATTTGGGAAAATGGGCGGTCATATGCACCCCGAAGTGGGGACCCATATGCATCGGAGAAGGCAAGAGGGCCATATGCGCCCACTGCCAGAGCAACAAGGATGGGGTCACCATATGCGCCTGAAGAGGAAAATGAAGGGCCGAATACGCCAAGAGGAGAGGTCCCGAAAGCGCCCGCATATGTGCCCACAAATATGGGGGGGCATATGCGCCCACGATGGAGGGGTCACTGTATGCGGCCACTGCAGGGCTGCCGTATGCGCCCGCTCTCATAGGGGCGTATAGCTGCTTGTTTCCAGGCTGCTCGATGGCGCCACGAGGAGAAAGTACGGGAATTTCAAAATTCAAAATGGATTTTGAAATTTACCTCGAGCTCTAATCCCGAGGAGGACGGAAGGGAGAGTCGGGGGAAGGAGACTACCGCCCTCGGAGATGAGGAGGCGGTGGCGAGGGAGGGAGCCCGCCCGACACACCAGCGCAGGTCGAAGACGTCCTGGGGCCCGACAAAAAGGGCTACGGTGGAAGTTGGGGACACCAGGAGAGGCCTGGCCTCGACCTGCAAGGGGGAGGGCGAAGATGACGGGGGGAAGGCTGAGATGACCGGGGGGGACGGCGGCCGGGGGAAGCATCTGCGACGGGTGGGAGGCGGGCCTGGCGAGGGGCAGGCGCACGTGGCGATGGCTGCGGACTGAGGACTACGAGGATGTCAGGTGGAGGTTCGCCTGGCCGGGCCCAAAGGGAGGCCGCGATGCAAGGAGAGAGAGAGAGGGAGGAAGTCCGTGCGGGTAGCCGCAGGCCTAGGCGGGGCCGGACGAAGAAACTTCAGCGGGGGAAGAGCATAGAGCGGGAGCTGGGGATTTCTTTTATATATATATATATATAAATATATATATATTATATTTATATTTATATATATATATGCAAATTATGCTAACCTTGTCTTGTGCAGGGATGTTTGTCAGCAATTGTTAAGATTTATCGTACAAGTGCTTTCTACTGTTGTATTTCTTATGAATTGTTAAATAGCTGCTAGCTTCATTGTCTACTTAGTGTAGATTTATGTGTGTTTGGCCATAGCCGCTCACGAGTACGTGTTACGTACTAACCCACGTTGTGGGCACTATTTCAGGTAAGTACGAGACATGAGGATTTTAGGTAAGGCGCTAATGCTCGTCTAGTCCAATACAACTTTTTCAACCGCCTCGAAGTTGTTTTCATTTTCTTTTCTAGTAGTTTCTTTTAAATGTGTCTTTACTTTTGGGTTTATGTAAAAAAGATATGATGTATAGGAATTATGGCTATTTTCAAAAAAAGTTCTAAAGAAAATATTTAAGCCTGTCAGGGCATTTTGAGTCGCAAAGCTTTTTCTATTGTATCCTATCAAGTTATCAATAAAAGAAGTATTATCTCAAATATTTGTGTCAAATTTGGTTTTCTGCATTTTAAAAATATTCTGCTTGTGTTGTGTTTTTTTGTCTAGTTGTATTGTGCAAGTATTATCCTTGTACAAGCACAAATTAGGCTTGTACGACATCACGCCCGAGCGAGGATGGACGATTTCACAGAGATCAAAGCGAGGATGAATGATTATGCGGGATCGGAGCGTGACAATATGCGTCTACACATAATCATGTTACCCAGAATCCATGTCACGCTAGTAAGAATACTTGCGATAAATGATATACTCCATAACTAAGTTATATACCCCGATAATCATATTATCCAAAATTCTCGCCACGCCATCTGGTATGGCTGCGAGGAACTCTAAATTCCAAAACTATAATAAGTATACCACCCAAATCAGGCTTTATGTCTTTATCATGCCAGCTAGTATAACTGCGATAAACTCTAGTCTCCATAACTAAGGCAGACATTTTCCTTTCATATTATCCTCATTAAATATGTCATCAAAATATACCTCAATTTAGTCTATAAAATTCATCTCGATACAAAATCAAAGTCAATAACAAAAACCAAGAATCAATTTCAACAACAAACAAGGAAGAGTAGACAAAAACAAGTAAAAATATATTTCGAGATAGGGTTAATAAAGAGATTATCATAGTTTATTGCAGGAATCTCTCAAGAAGTCCTAATTTGTGATTGAGTATTACCTTATCCTAATATCTTATTGTAGGCTCGCAGTAGTATAACTAAGTCGTTGCACTACCACAACATCACTCTAATTGTGAAACCTGACATGTATAGGCCACCAAAAAAATGTGTCAAGACCTACATCCAGAATGAGGGCACGAGTACGTGGGAACGTCCAGCCTATACTGTAGCATCGACAGTAAAACCCTGTCTAGGTCAACATTACCAACTATCACATCTCATGAATATATATATATCACAATCTGTCAATGATATCTCAACTCCAAAAGAAGGAAAAATAATGATAATACTCATACTCAATCACAATAAACTCTAAGAAAAATAAATGGCACGATAATGATATGGAAAATATGAAATGATGATCCCAAAAAAAAGTCTAAAAGAATAAAAATAACTCAAATCCACATCTAAAGTCTATGATTCTACCTATCTCAACATAAACATAAGTCTCAAAAATAATAACATCTGAATGTCTCAGAAGCTAGAGACAAATCCAGTACCAATAGCTAGCTAGCTAAGTCGCTACTAGTGGTATTTTCTTTACTAGAATGAGCTCCTCCTATGGCTCTTGGACGTATCTTTTATCTACTCCCGATCCATAATAGGTAGGACAAAAGTCCTCAAGATCCTTTAAAAAATATTCTTCAGTCAGGATTGAAGCGAAGTACATAAATTAAAAGCAGTTCCATTAAATTGACGAAAACTAAGTAATAAAATACAAGATGGAAATGTAATATTGAACGATGAGGAAACAGGTAGACAGGTAATCTGTCATAGGCAATAATATACTTTAAGTAATCATGAGAATGAATGTATCAACAGAAAATAACTGGAACCGAGCATGAACTAGTAAGTGTGCCTTAAAATATTAGTTTATTATGTGATCGACTTGGAATAAGATCATTCTATTACATATGACCGGCTATGCACAAGTACAGTAATAGATCAGGTTGTTCATATATGGAAAGCTATGCACAAGTACAAGTAAGATCATACTACACCCTACGTGAGCTAAGGGTGAGCTATGCACAAGTATTTGGGGTATGATCACATAATCTACCAACATTTCCCCATCCCTCGACTAGTACGATAGATCCAATCACGACTCCTTATTACAGGTATCAATATTCTGGCACGTGTAATCATCATATCAGGAATCAGGTATAACACTACAAAACTAATATCATAGAAATTATCAAGATAAGAAAAACTGCCAAAAAATATACTCGTCTATGGTCCTGAGCAATAAGTGAGGATCGATGTCCAAAATGGTGTCATAAATACCTAAATATGAAATATCAATGTCAATTGATGCTTTAGAGTGATAAACATTGATATCTAAATTGAAATATGATTTTTAGGTTAATTCTAGGCCATGGAAGTCAAACTAGGTCAGTACCTTGCTTCTTTGGTCAAAGTAGGTCAATACCTTACTTCTAGAGTCAAACTAGTAATTTCTAGATCATACATAGATTTTTAGGTCCATACTATATAGAAATAGGAATACTAGATGTCATACATATAAATAGACTCATATATATGCACCTTAACACATTACTCATTACCTATATACCACATGTATCAATATACCCTACCTACCATGTATGTATATTTACCCATTCTATGTTTACCAAGACACCATATTTCTATACCGTATAACATCCATATGTTACATAGGTATACCCATACTTATATGTCTATACTTATTACCTTGACCAATATATATATTTTTTTAATCGAACAACCATTTATTCATTCCAAACAAAAGACCGAATTCATTACAAAAAGACTTTATAAGTCAGGAGTTGCAACATGAGAACATCTGATCATGGATTTCTTCACTTGTCTACGAACTTCGACAATAAGCTGATTTGAAGAAAACGAGCATGATTCATATCTCCACTTGTTACAATTTTTCCAAAGAACCCAGCAAATAGCACCGACCACAGGTTGCTTGAGATATTTTTGTCTACGTCTCCACCAAGTTTGCAGTCTATGCAGCATATCCACCCTGTTCGTTCGAACACCAATAATAGCTTGAAAATAATTTCATACTGCTATAGCCATCTCCCCTTCACTAAATATATGAACAATATATTCTGATTTTCGATTTTCACTGCAATGGCAGGCCGAAGCCAAAGAGAATCCCAATTTGACAATATTATTATCAGTCGGAAGCTTGTTGAGGATGATCCTCCAAAGTAATATAGACCATTTGGTCGGCATACACTTGTTCCATGTATTTTTGAAATAGGAATGATGTGGGTAGTGAAAACGAATATGGTTCCAAGCTGAAGCAATTAAAAATGTACCTGCTGGATGTGGAATCCATGTGAAGTTGCCCAGATCATCTTCAAAAATGTGAGCATCACCAAGGTGACGGCCCCTGAGAAGCCTTTTCCAAACATGAAAGGCAGCCGAAGT
Organism: Iris pallida; assembly: GCA_029216955.1. Taxonomy (NCBI): domain Eukaryota; kingdom Viridiplantae; phylum Streptophyta; class Magnoliopsida; order Asparagales; family Iridaceae; genus Iris; species Iris pallida. Next base: position 8,600,519 of record JANAVB010022999.1, read on the forward strand.
AAGCTCAACTTCAGAAGGATGAGAGGACGCACAGTATTTAGCCTTGAAAAACATAGCCCAAAGAGAACTCGTCGAGCGTAATTTCCACCATAGCTTAACAGTCATAGCATCCATAATATCACCTAGTCTTCGAACACCAAGTCCAACCTCAAGAATAGTCCTGGCCACCCAATCCCAGCGTAGACAAGAACGCTTAGGCATGCCATCCTTTGAACCCCAGAGAAAACTATCAAATAAGCTTTCAATACGGTTCAACACAGTGATAGGAGGATTGCTTGCAGATAAGCAGTGAACAGGAATAGAAGTAAGGATAGACTTGATAAGAACAAGTCTTCCACCGTATGAAAGAATTTTATTGTTCCATCCAGAAATCCGAGAGTGAATTTTACCAATAAGATCTTCAAACATACTAAAATTTTGACGTCCGGTAGTAATAGGGCACCCCAGATAGACTAGATCACTCTGCTTTAATTGAAAGCCAGTAATACGTTGGATCTCCTCCGCTCTTTGAGATGACACCTTAGCCGATAGCACCATAGATGACTTGGAGGCATTAACCCGCTGACCCGAGTTCAATTCATATGAGTGAATAACCTCCATAAGAAGATGAATAGATCGCTTATCCGCACCTGAAAATATGAGCAAATCATCCGCATAAGCAAGGTGAGAAACTCTCAGACATCCTCGAGGAGAGTAATATCCTGAGAAGCCAGTAGTGTCATTCAAATGGATAAGGTTACGACTCAAAGCTTCCGCAGCTATGATGAAGAGAGCTGGAGAGACCGGATCCCCTTGCCTGATACCATACTGTCCATGAAAGAATCCTGAAGATCGACCATTAATGAGAGTAGAGAACCATATATTGTCTACAAGATGAAGAATCAAAGTACACCATTCATTGCAGAAGCCAAACTTCTTCATAACCCTCAGCAGAAATGCCCAGCTAATCTGATCATAAGCCTTACTCATATCGAGTTTAATAGCCATATTTCCTCCCCAATGCTTATGATCAAGCACTGAAATCATCTCCTGAGCCAAGACATATTATCCACGATTTCTCGACCCTTCATAAAGCCACTTTGTTCTTGAGATATAATGCGAGGAAGGATATCGATAAGCCGTCTAGCCAATAATTTTGAAATAATTTTTTTAACAAAGTTACATAGGCTAATAGGGCGGTAATCATTAAGAGATCGTAGATGTTTTTGTTTAGGGATTGGAAGAAGATGGGTACAAGTGAATGATCGAGGTAAGGCAAACCCATCTATGAACAAATTAACAGCCTCAAGAATATCAGTACCGATAACATGCCAACAAGCAATGAAAAAAGAGCTCGAGAACCCATCCGGACCCGATATACTACTATGGTCCATACACTTGACTGTAGCTAAAAGCTCATCCATAGTTGCTTTAGCAATCAACTGATCATTATCATCTTGAGTAATAATGCTAGGGATATGAGTAAAATAATTATCATCAATCACCAAATGTGGAGGAGTAAATACCTTGCCATAGTATTCATTAGCCTCCTGCTGAATATCCGATAGAGAAGAGAGGGTCCGCCCATCAGAGGATTGAAGATTATGAATATGTAATCTATTTTTTTTGGAGGAAACACACGAATGATAGAATTTCGTATTCCTATCACCCTCTACATCCTATTTCACCCGAGCTTTCTGTTTCCACTAAGCATCCTCGATAAGAAGTCTTTACTTCAACTGAGCCCGAGCAAGTAACCATTGAGGGCGAAGAGAATGATCCGCCTCATAAGCTGCCTCAAGAGTAGTCACTACGTCTTCAACCTTCTTAACTTCCTGAAAGATATCACCAAAAGTAGCTCTACTCCAAGCTGATAAAGCCTTTCTTTTAGCCGCAAGACGGAGACCAACCCGAGTTAAACCATTAATATGATCTACCGAGTGCCATGCCGAATCCACAACGGGAAGGAAAGAATTATGATCCTTCCAAAAATAAAAAATCGGAAAAGGACGAGGCACAGTAGGTTTTTCACTCTCAACAGATAGTAAAACAGGTGCATGATCGTATTCTGATCTATTCAAATGAGAAGAAGCCGACAAAGGAGACCATTCAAGCCATTTGGAATCGAACAGAACCCTATCTAACCTCGAGCCTTGTTTAGGAGACCCATACTGCCTGTCCACCCGTGTGAAGCAACTACCTGTGTACGGAACTTCAGACAACCCCGCAGCAATCTGGAAATCCGAAAATTCCTTTATAGTGATGACGCAAGGAGGCAGGCCTCTAAATTTTTCCTCCTGGCTAATAATGGTATTAAAATCTCCTGCAATAAGCCAAGGGAGGTGGTATCTAGATTGAACCATAAGTAAATGATCCCAAAGATAGCGTCTGCCTTCCTTGGTATTGCTACCATGTACTGCAGATAGAATAGCAGTTGAAGGAATAATAGGAGAAAACAGCGACAATGTGAGACTTTGATCAAAAGAGTCTATCACCGAAACTTCCATATCATGACTAACCATGATCCAAATATTGCCACACTAATTAGAGATAGAACACTGAAACCCCAGTTTTAACTGATATGATAGCAGTTTATTAATATGAACTTTAGGTTCTATGATAATCACAAGAGGAACTTTATCAGTTCTGCATAAAGACTTAAGTCTTTTAAGAGCCATTAAGTTAGCTATGCCCCTAATGTTCCAACAATGGATTTTAAACATTAGAGGGGGACGGGGAGGAGTTTGTGTAAGCTTAGCTGCTGATCGGAAGAGACGAGTGGGGACGGGTGGAGGAGCTTTCTTCTTTTTCTGGTTTCCAGGGATGACTGGGCGTCTGCTTGATCCATTTACAGCCACCAGGTTGGAAGGTTCCAAAGGAAGAGAGGGAGGGTTAACCCCAGGAACAGAAGTCGATATAGAAGCAATGTTACCCGAAGGAGGCGGAGGAGGGTCAGCTCCAGGATCAGCGGCCGTCGAAGTAGCAATGTCTCCGATTACATCAGAGGGCTTAGCAGCCAAATCCTCCGTAGCATGAAGGTGATCCTCTACGTCGACTTCATCCGCCCACGACCGGAGTTCGCCTTCCTCAAGAGGCTCAGCCAAAGAAGGAAGGATAACAGGGTTCGGGGGTTGAGGTGAGTGAAGTGAAGGTTGAGGTGATGACGGTTGTAAGGAGTTGACATTGAGAGTAATGGCTGCGGGGATGTGAGGAGTATCGGTAGGCGGGTCCGCTGTGATAGGCTCACCCCCTGCTGAGTTGTACAGTTGTGAAGCTATTGGCGGTTGGTCATTAATAGCTGAATTAATCACATCCACTTCGGGATTAGACGTTTTCCCCTTGATCAGCATTAGAGTCCCCACCGAAGGGTTATTAATTGCAGTATCAATCATTACTTCTTTATGTTTGAGCTGAGGAGGAGCTTTATTGACCAATATATATATATATATATATATATATATATATAATATATATATATATAGATATATATATAAATATATCTATATATATATATATATATATATATATAATATATATATATATATATATATAAATATATATATATATATAGATATATATATAATATATATATATATATATATATATATATATATATATATTATTTTTTAAATAAACAATTTTATTGATTTCGAGCAAAGCTCCATATACTACAAGAAAGACATCGATGTCTAATGTTTACATTTGATGGTAGCCTTTAAAATATGTCGGTGAACTTCTGCAATCAGCTTATCTGCAGTGAAGGAGTAGTTCTTATATCGCCATTTTGTTACGATTTTTCTAAAGTACCCACACCACTGCTGCCACCGTGATCTCTTTTCTGTGTTTTTTCTTCTTTCGCCACCACGAACGTAGTCTATACGAGAAGCTTGTGCCACTGTAATGGATGTGAGATGCATGCTGTACTGACATCCATACTGCTGTATCTAAGTCACCCTCATGAAGTATATGCTCTATTCAGATAAAGGTGCTAAACAACAATGACACTTACAAGCCATGCTAAACCCGAATCGAATGATGTTATCATCGGTGGTGAGTTTATTGTACAAAACCCTCCAACATAGTATAGACCACTTTGTGGGTATACAAGTGTTCCAAAGATGTTTAAAGTATGGTAATGATGGCCTGTAAGTTCAAGCTACATCCCAAGCAGATGTTACCGAGAACATACCGGATCGAGCATACCCCCATCTCCAATCACCCGCTTCCTGTGATATGTGTGGACCAGCCAGATTTTGACCATGTATATGTCTCTTCCATATATGAGTAGCATTAGAGGTTAGTTGTACAACAATAGCTTCTTCCTGAGAGCAATATTCTGTTTGAAGAATTGTGTCCATAGGCTATTCTGCGTTGTAAACTTCTACCAGAGTTTAATAGTCATTGCAGTCATAACATCCTCCAATTTTCGTACGCTAAGACCTCCTTCTTCCTTTGTACGAGCAATACTACCCCAACATAGACAACTACACTTCGCTGTCCCATCATGCGAGCCCCAAAAGAAGCTAGAGAACATATTCTCTAGTCTATGTAAACACAGCAGCAGGAGGATCGCATGCTGCCAAAGTATAAACAGGAATCGATGCTAGAACATTCTTAATGAAAACTAACTTGCCTCCGGGAGAAAGTGTTTTATTGTGCCACCCCTCCAATCTGTGCCGATTTTTTCTAAGAGCTCTTCGTACATCCCTCCATTGCGGTGACCTGCCATAAGAGGACAACCCAAATATGTGACGGAGGTGTACCAACATTAAATCCAAATCTGCAAGCCAAGTCATCCCCCTTCTCTGGGTGCTCCTTTTTTGATATATATATTGAAGATTTATTTTTGTTGATTTTCTGGCGGGATATGAGCTCATACCGAACTAAAAGATTATTGATCATGCCCACCAAACGCAAATCCCCTGCTGCAAACAAAAGAACATCGTCAGTGTAGGCTAAATGACTTATAGGAACCTCAGGGGGTGATGAATGAAGAGAAGCCTTCTTCTTCTTGTAGCTGTTTCAGACTTCTAGAGAGCACTTCTGCAGCAATAATAAAGAGTGTCATGGATAATGGATCTCCTTGTCGAAGACCTCTAAAGACTTGGAAGTAATCAGTCGATTCGTTGTTTATTAGAGGAGCATACCAGCATTGTTCACAATTTGCAGCATCATATCCACCCACTTGTTATGGAACCCAAATTTACGAAGCACCTTCAATAGAAAATGCCAATCAACTCTATTATATGCCTTCATCATATCTAGCTTGATTGCAACATTTCCCCCTCTATGTATTTTGTTCATCTTAGCGATCATTTCTTGTGCGAGCAAAATGTTATCGACAATCTCTCATCCTTGAACATACCCGCTCTGCTCTTGCGAGATGATCCGTGGAAGAATCTGAGCTAAGCGGCGAGAGAGGGGCTTGGATATGATCTTATTGATCACCATACACAAACTAATGGGTCGGTAATCACCAAAGGCTCTCAGCTGCTTTATCTTAGGAATGAGGACGAGTGAAGTATTAGTAAACTTCATAGGAAGAGAGAAATCCTCAATGAACATGCAAATGGCTTCTAACAAATCTTTACTGATGATGTCCCAGCTATGTAAATAGAACAAAGGCATGAACCCGTCAGGCCCTGAAGTACTGTTCTTGTCCAGACTTTTGATAGTTTTGAGAATCTCAATTTTGGTTGGAGGGGCAATTAGTGTCTCATTATCAGCTTCTGTCACCAGATTAGGAATGAGTGATAATAATTCAGCATCATCCTATATCTCGCTACGCTCATATAAATTAGAATTAAATTCCTTGGCATAAGCATGGATATGTTGCCTCTCTTTGATCACCTCTCCATTCTCTTTCGTAATAGAGTGGATATGCAAAGTCTTCCTATTATTAACACAACCATGGAAGTAAGTCGTGTTTTTATCCCCGTCTAGATCCCATTTGAGGCGAGCTTTCTTCTTCCAATATGCTTCTTCGATTCTGACACGTTGCTTGAGGGTAGAAGACGCCTTTGATAGCTGTTCTAAAGAAGCATGTGAGTTAATTGTCTCATGGATAAGTTCTGCTGTAATAACTTTATCTTCCGCTTGCTTCACAGACTGAAATATGTCCCCATAGGTGGACCTACTCCAGTTTGAAAGAACTTTCCTGCAAGCAACTAGCCGCAATGACACTCTAGTAATACCATTAGGACGATATACGGAATGCCACACTTGATGAATAATAGCTGTAAAATCCTGATGTTTAGTCCAAAAGTCGAGGAATCTAAATTGCTTCCTACTACCGACCGGAGCACTTTTGAACTGAGTAAGGATTGGAGCGTGGTCCAACTTCGTCTTATTGAGATGTTCAACCCTTGACATTGGAGCCAATTCAAGGCAAGCATTGTCAACCAGAACACGATCCAGTCACGATTCGTACCTGCCATCCTTCTTAGACTTGAGCCATGTAAAGCAGCTTTCTGTATATGACAGTTCAGTAAGGCCAGCCGCTAATTTGAAATTAGCAAACTATCAAATGGAGACTGGGTTGGCATGACGACCCCCGATCTTCTCTTCCGAGCGTAGCACGACATTAAAATCTTCCACTATAACCCAAGGCAAATTGTGATCCACCTGAAGCTGAGATAGTCTCTCCTAAAGTAGTCGGCGACCTTCTTTGGTGTTGTCTCCATGGACCAAGGAGAACATAGCAGTAGAAGGAAGCATGTGGTGCCACACTGTTACAGTGAGAAATTGATCAAAAGAGTCCGGAAGCGTATATTACATGCCGTCTTGGCCATCACCCATATATTTACATGCTCATTTGAAAAGGCAACAGAGAAGTCGAGTTTTAATTTGTAGTATGTAAGTTGTTGTACATCTACCTTAGGCTCAATAATAGCCATAAAAACGATTTTATGTATCCTCACTAGAGACTTGATTCTCTTAAGAGTCATTTGATTGGTAATTCCTCTCACGTTCCAAATTAAAATGTTAAACATGAGAGGGGGAGGGTTTACTTGTAGTTGTCGAGTTTGCTGCTTGGCGAGTGACACGGTCGAAAGGCTCCACAGTCTTCTTTGTTTTTTCTTCTTATTTTTTTGTTGCTGTAGTCGCATCCTGGTTCTCTCCTCCATTGTCACGGCCTTCGTCACCACTGTGTTGGTGCTCTATGTCAAGCTCTTCCCTTTCGACTCCTCCAGCCAGTTCAATACAGTGTCCCGCATCTCTCCTTCCTTTAATTCCTGCTCAAAAATTTCTTTGTCTTCCCTAGCAACGTCCAGAACTGCATTCTCTAAGGCTGTCGAGGAAGTGTTGAGTTCCACTACTGCATCTGACTCAGGCACATTAGCCAGGCCTTTAACCACCAATTCCTTGTCTGACCCCTCCACTATGATAGGTTGATGCGGAGCCGTCACCTCCATTCTCGTGGCCTGAGCTTCGCAAGGAATGACCGATGGAAAGAAGGGATTAGATTGGCTTTGATTAGTTTGAGTGGCCTCTCCTTGTATTTGAGTAACTCTTCCATTAATACTAAATTTAGGGGTGTATTATGACCATGATTACCTTTATTAATTACTAAGCTCTGGCCTTCATTGGGGTGCTGTAAATTTGAGTGACCACTAATTCATTTTGAGCTCGACGCTGTCAATTTCAGGATCCTCCGGAGTTAGCTTTTCCTAAATGTCTCCCTCAGGAACTACCTTTTTGCCTTTATTCTTCAACTTGCAATGAGTGATAATGTGTCCTTGATGGCGACAGTGCGAACAATCTAATAGGGTATATTCATACACAAAGTTTTGCCAGAAACTTCAACCATGAGGTATGTTAATTCTAATGCGCTGCTACAGGTGTTTGCAAGCATTTATTTCAACAAATACCCTGGCTCGGCTTGGGCGAGACAACTTTGAAGTAGCCATGTCAATTTTCAATGGCGAACATATCATCGAGGTTATTGCAAAGAGAGCCTCTTTGTCATATAAGTGGTGAGGTAGGTTTGGAAGATCCACCCAAACAGGCATAAGGAAAGATTCAAAAGATAGAGAAAATCTGGTTCACACTTGAATATTCGCGTCAGAGCGCGCGAGACGAACCATGTATCTGTAGATCGAAGTCGGAGATAGTCTTCTTTAACAGAAGGTATGATCAGTATGTGTTTGCGGTCAATAACCCCCGCCTTGATTGTTCCCTGGAATTGAAACCCCAATAATGGCTTTCGAATAACCTCGATCGAAGGCTTAGTATGTGAAAACTTCCCAATAAGGGCATAGCGAAGAGGACCTGACAAAGATTGTTCTTCTTTTGAAAAGAAGATTGCTGGGGCTCCTTTGAACGATGTCACCATTCTAGGAGCCATGCGAGGAGGATCCTCAACCCATCCAGCGACCACGTCTGCAATAGACTTGGCCATTGGACGTCGGCCCGGCCAAAGTCAGACGGGCTGGAGATCTACCAGAAGCTGCAGGCGCGGCGCTCTAGGGCAACGCACGGATTTATATATATATATATATATATATTATATATATATATATATATATATATATATAAGCAATGTAATATAAATTGGAAACAAAAGGCTCGAACCAAATGGGATGTCGATGGGGATAAAAATTCTAAATACTTCCATGCGTGTGTGGCCAGTAGAAGGAAGATTCTTAACATACACTCGATTGAGGGCGACAACGGAGGGAAATTGATGGAGCAAGTTGACATCCGGAACCAAGCCATCAGGTATTACTCCAACCTCTTCACCAAACATCAAGTGAAGATGGAACAAGTATTCCTTAATGCAATTCCAGAAGTCATCTTCCCGAAGGAGAACCAAAGCCTCTCTATACCCCCCACGTAGGAAGAGATACCTGCTGCGGTCATGGCTATGGATAAAATTAGTGTAGCAGGACTGGACGGATTCACGGGAGTCTTCTTTTCCATCTGATGGGAAATTATCAAAATTGACGTGGTACAGGCATTCACATCCCCAAAGCTGAGAGAAGCGACACCTTCACCGACATCTGAACTTTAAGTATCTGCAACTTCATTACCAAATTACTTACAAAGGTGATGGCTAACAGATTAACGTCGATATTTCCCAAAATCATATCCGAAGAACAAAGTGGATTCATCTATGGAGAGGGATTCTTGACAATGTGATTTGGCCAAGAAGTTGATCTCGGACATCGGCCACAAGAACAGGGGAGGGAACGTGGCGATCAAACTCGATATAGAGAAGGCATACGACAGACTCGACTAGCAGTTTCTGATTTGGCTCCTCAAAAAGTTCGGCTTCTCGGAGGTCTGGATAAACATAGTCTGGAGGTTGATAAACAACTACTTGTTCTCTATTATTATCAATGGTGAAGCGACAGGATTCTTTCACTCGACCAGGGAGTGCAGCAGGGAGATCTTATCTCGCCCGCCATCCTTATAATAGCGGCCGAAACTCTTAGCAAGAATTTAATCATGATGGAAATATAAGGAACATTGGCAGGTACTCCGCTCATAGCGGGTGTACTTTGGTCATGCACATGGCGTACGTGGACGACCTATTTCTGTTTTTCGCGGGGACAAAATCACGATCGAGATGACAAAGAGAAACCTAGAACGCTACAAAATCTATTCCGGGCAAGCGATCAACAAAAGGAAATCCAAAGTATACATATACCACTCGGCGACGATCGAATCTAGATAAGAGCGGTGTTTAGCCTCTGGACTCCAGACGGATACTACCCCATTCCAATACCTTGGTTGCCCAATCACGGTGTGAAGGAGATCCAAGAACTTATTTGAGCCGATGGTTCAAAAGATCAAAAAGAAGGTGGAAGGATGGCAGAACAAACACCTATCTCCCAGAGGTAAGATCACTCTCATAAAGTACATCCTTTCTTTGATGCCTATCTACATGTTATCTGCTTGCTCCCCTCCCAAATGTACCATGTCGTAAATCAAAGGCATATTCTCTAGTTTTTTATGGGGTCAGCAGGATAACTCGACCAAACATCACTAGGTCGGGTGGGACTCCATCTCGACCCCCAAAGAAGAAGGGGGTTTGGTTGTCAAAAAGATTTCAGGGACGATAGAGGCTTTTAACATTAAACTGTAGTAGAAGATGTGTTAAATTCCTTTGGTCCAGTTACATACGGGCCAAACACTTTAAGAAGATGACGCCGAGCCATGTAGGGGCTAATTCTGGGTCATCAGCGGTTTGGAGGAGGCTTCTGACAGGTAGAGAAAAGGGGAGGCTCTGATTAGTCAGGAGGTTGGAGGCAGTGATACGGATGCGGTTGCTATCAACTGGAGCAGTCTGTTGAGAGGAGTGCTGGGCGGACATAAGATCCATCACCTCTTGAGGAACGGCAGGTGGGATATGGAGAGTGCATGATGGTTATGGAGGGACGTGGCCCGTACTATTTTGGAGTCGGGCGTCGTCATCTCCGAGGGCCAAGACTGGCTGCTTTGGAAGTGCAACGACAGTAGCGAATTCTCTGTCGCCTTAGCATGGCCGGAGGCGAGGACCCCTCGTCTTCGGATGGCGGCGACAGTTTTCGGGGGAGGGCATTCCCCTCAATTGGACCGTTCTCATATGGCATATGATTCAGGACAAACTCCATACGGACGAGGCGGTAAAAACCATCGGGTACAGACTCGCCTCTAAACGCTTGTATTGTGAGGAGCCACAGAAGGAAACCATTCCATACATCTTTAGTACATGTGAGATTGCCTGAGAAGTATGGGCCATTTTGAAGAAGAGGAGGGGGTTATGAGGGAAGGGAACAGCCTCATGTCCAGGCTTTGATGTTGGTGGAGCAACCCCCATTATCAATTGAAGAAGGTGGTGGTGGCGGCTATCGTATGGGTATTATGGAAAAGTAGGAACAAAGCAAGATACGAACACAAAGGATGGACGGCCCAAAAACTCCAAGGGGAAATCTGGAGGCAGATTGGTAAAGCTAACTTTGGAGCATCCCTTATGGTTTGCGGGGTAGGGACCGGGAGGCCGCTCTCGACGGGGTAGTCTAGTCTGGGTTCTATTAGGCATTTTCCAGCCCCTCCCTTCGAGGAGGTGGCATTCAGCTCCTGGTGGTCCTGGAAGGATCCACTTTTGTAACCAGTTTTGTTGCACATTTTTAATATACGACATTTTTAATATGTATACATATATATATATATATATATATATATATATATATATATATATATATTAAACGGTCCAACTTTATTCAAAATATAAGTTCAAAACAAGAGTTACAGATAGCCTATATATCAGGATTAGCTACATGAGAACATCTAATCATTGCTTTCTTCACTTGACGGCGAACTTCGGCAATCAACAGATCTGAAGAGAAAGGGTAAGCTTCGTATCTACATTTGTTATGGTTTTTCCACAGTACCCAACATATGGCACGAACCACCAATTGGTTCAGGTGTTTCTGCCTTCTTCTCCACCAAGTTTGTAGCCTCTGCATAACATCCACCCAATTAACTCGAACCCCAAATTTTGTTTGAAAATGCTGCCAAACAGTAGCAGATAAATCTCCTGAAATAAATATGTGTTGAATAGATTCAGATTGTTGGTCAACACAGCAATGACAAGCCGAGACCAACGAATACCCAGAGTGACTAAGTTATCATCAGTAGGAAGCTTGTTAAATATGATCCGCCAAAGCAGTATAAACCACTTGGTTGGCACATATTTGTTCCAAGCATTATTGAGGAAAGCTTGCTGAGGAGATTGAGCTCGAACAGTACTCCAAGCCGAAGAAAGAGATAATATACCTGACGGGTTTTGAGTCCACATAAACATACCCAAAGCATCCTCAATAATAAAATCGTCCCCAAGATGAAGACCTCTAATTAAGGGTTTCCAAACATGAGATACAGCTGAAGTTATCTCCACATCACTGGGATAAGAGATATAACAATACTTGGCTTTGAAGAATGTAGCCCATAGAGCGTTCGTCAATCTAAGTTTCCACCAATGCTTGACAGTCATAGCATCCAGAACATCCTCTAACCGTCTCATACCAAGGCCCCCTTCAGGAATAGGACGAGCCACCCTCCATCGAAACCATGAACGCTTTGGTAATCCATCCTTGGACCCCCAAAGAAAGCTATCAAGTATACTTTCAATGCGATTTAGAACAGAAGTAGGAGGATTGCTAGCTGATAAGCAATATACGTGAATAGAAGTAAGAATTGACTTGATAAGAACAAGTCGACCACCATAAGATAAGATTTTGTTATTCCAACCTGAGATTCGAGAACGGATTTTAAAAATCAGATCATCATACATACCAGCATTCCTACGCCCCGTGGAGATAGGGCATCCCAGATATACAATAGTACCATGCTTCAATTGAAACCCAGTCATCTGTTGAATGTCCGCAGCTCTATCAGGTGCCACTTTTTCTGATAATATCATAGAAGATTTGGAAGCATTAACTTGCTGTCCAGAATTAGCTTCATAGGCATGTATTACCTCCATAAGGAGCCGAATAGAACGCTTGTCCGCACCAGTAAATATGATAAGATCATCTGCATAAGCAAGATGAAAAATCCTGGGGCACCCTCTAGGAGAATAGTAACCTGAAAAACAAGTGACAATATTCAAATGAATGACATTACGACTGAGTGCTTCAGCTGTAATGGTAAATAAAGCTGGGGAGATAGGATTTTCTTGCCGAATCCAACACTGCCCATGAAAGAAACCCGATGAACGACCATTAATAAGAGTGGAAAACCAAATGTTATCCACTAAATAAAGGATTAGGGTGCACCACTCATTACAAAACCGAACTGTTTCATCACCCGAAGAAGAAAAGCCCAACTAATCCAATCATAAGCTTTGCTCATGTCAAGTTTGATTGCCAAATTACCTCCCCAATGTTTGAGATCCAAAACGGCAATAATTTCCTAAGCCAAGACAATATTGTAAACTATTTTCTAACCCCGAACAAATCCACTTTGTTCTGGAGAAATAATGCGGGGCAGAATCTCTATAAGCCTTCCCGCCAAGAGTTTGAAAATAATTTTGTTAACAAAATTGCATAGGCTGATAGGTCGGTAATCAATGAGAGACTTTGGTTGTTTCTGCTTAGGAATGGGTAATAAATGAGTGTTGGTAAATGGTCTAGGCAAAGCAAAGCCGTCCATGAATAAGCAAACCGCATCAAGAATATCAACCCTTATGATATCCCAGCAAGCCAAAAAGAAGAAACCAGCAAACCCATCTGGACCCGAAGTACTATTATGATCCATGCTCTGAATAGTAGCTAAAAGTTCATCCATGGTTGGTTTGGCAATCAACCCATCATTGTCTTCTTTAGTAATAATGTTAGGAATATGCTGGAAGTAGGCATCATTAAGAACTAAATGGGGGGGAGTGAAGATCTTACAATAATAATCATTCTCCTCTTGATGAATCTCTAGTAAAGTAGAGAGAGCACGACCATCCGCGGCCTGAAGGCGATGGATATGAAGTCGATTACGCTTAAAAGAAACACACGAATGATAAAACTTCGTGTTCTTGTCGCCCTCCTCGTCCCACTTCACTCTAGTTTACTATTTCCAATAAGAGTCCTCAATACGCAACCGCTGTTTCAAGTGAGCCCGAACAAGGAGCCATTGAGGGCGAAGGGATGGATCAGCCTCATATGCAGCCTCCAAAGCATTAACAGCATCCTTAGCTTTCTTGACTTCCTGAAAAATCACCAAAAGTAGATCTACTCCACGTAGATAATGCCTTCCTGGTAGCCGAAAGACGAAGGCCAACCCTAACCAAACTGTTGACATTATCAACTGAGTGCCATGCCACGTCAACAACTGGTAGAAAACAATCATGTACCTTCCAAAAATGGAGAAATCGGAAAGGACGAGGAGAATTAGGTTTTTTGCCCTCCAATGACAGCAAGAGAGGAGCATGATCCGACTCCGATCTGTTCAAGTGAGAGACTAACGAGCATGGAGCCCATTTAAGCTATTTGGAGTCCAGTAATACTCGATCCAGACGAGAACCTTGCTTAGGTGACCTATATTATCTATCCATCCAAGTAAAGCAATTGCCAAAGTAAGGAATTTCTGGAAGGCGTGCCGCAGTTTAGAAATCGAAAAAGTCTTTCATAGAGACAAAGCAAGGGGGAAGACCACCAAATTTCTCCTCCATATGAGTAAAAGCATTAAAATCGCCCGTAGCCAACCAGAGGAGATGCCACCTAGAATGAACCATAAGTAAGTGATCCCACAGGTAGCGTCTGCCTTCCCTCGTATTATTACCATGGACAGCAGAAAAAATAGAAACTATAGGCAAAAGAGGAGAAGTAAGGGAAACAGTAAGGCATTGATCAAAGGAGTCGATCATTGATAACTCGATGTCATATCTGGCCATAATCCAAATATTCCCACATTGGTTAGAGTAGGAACACTAAAACCCCAGTTTAAGTTGAAAAGAGAGCAGCTTGTCAATATTCACTTTAGGTTCAATGATAACCACGAGAGGGACTTTATTCGTCCTACATAGAGACTTCAGTCTTTTAAGAGCCATAGGATTAGCAATGCCCCTAATATTCCAACATAGGACTTTAAGCATTAGGAGGACGGGGGGGAGGAGTTTGTGGGAGCTTAGCTGCCGAGCGGAGGAGGCGAGTGGCAGGAGTGGAGGAGCTTTCTTTTTCTTCTGGTTTTCTGGGATAAGCGGAGGAAGACTTGACCTGTCGCCATCGATGGCCACATGATTAGCCGAGTCAGCAGGGAGGCAGCTCCAGGGTCACCTGACGAATGGGCAGTAGGCTCCTCTGTCTCTACTGGGGGTTGGACGTCCGCCTGAGCATCCACTGCGTCGACTGCATCCGTCCAGGATCTAATTTCTCCTTTTTCTACTTCTTTAAGATGGTCAACAGTTGTGGAGGGGGGATTGTCAGGGATCAAGCGTGGGGATGAAGGATGTGAAGAAGAAGGAGATGACAGTTGTAGTGGATTGACAGGTGAGGAAATGGCTGCGGGAGTATTAGTGTTTTCGGTTGGAGGTACCTCATTGAGAGGCTCGCCCTGAGCAGAGATGCCCAGCTGATCTGTCGGAGGCGGTGGAATATTAATGGCAGTGTCAATCAAAGGCAGTTCTCGATTGGATGGCTCCCCTTGCTCAAAATTCGTGGGCACCACCGACTGGGAGTATGGTCAATGATTATTTCTTTGTGCTTGTGTTGAGGAGGATGAACCGCATTGGTTGCATTAACTTTGCAGTGGTCTCTAGTGTGTCCTTGATACAAGAGCAGAATTTAGGGATGGTTTCATATTCAATCTTCTGTACAAAAGTACGTCCATTAGGGAGATTAATACGAACCACTAGGGAAGAGGTTTGCTCGTATCCACCTCAACGAAGACACGAGTTGTACTAGGTCGTATAAATTCTTCTGTCGCTCTATCCAGTTTGAGAGGAGTACCAATGCCCATAACTACAGAAAAGAGAGCATTCTTTACAAAAAGCTGAAGTGGGAGGCCAGGAAAAGATACCCACGTAGGAGCCAACGATGATTCTTGAGCAGCACTGAAATCTTTAGACCAACGAAAGACACGCATTGGAGCCTTAGCAACATACCAGATCTCTCTCGTCCTAAGGCGTAAAAAATTGATCGCAAGAGACGGCCGAAAATAATATTTTAGGGTTGATCACCCCAACCTGCACCTCACCAGCGAACTGAAAGCCCATAAAGCACTTTCGGATCACATCGATGGGTGGTCGGGCGTGGGAGAACTTCCCAATCAAAGCGTATCTGAAAGGCTGGATCAGGATCTGTTCATCTTCTTCGGAGAAGGAGACAACAGGGACCCCCTTCGAGAAGGAAGGAGTTTTAACAGAGATTGATGGGGCCACCTGAGGAGTCCCAACCACCTCCGCAAAGGTTTTCGACGCCATAAACCGTCAAGGCAGAGACACGACGGTCAAATGATCCGGTCGTGGGAGAGACGCTTGCCCGGCCAGAGGCCAAGCCGAAATCGGTGGGTTAGGGTTCTACGCGCGGCGCTCTCTCAAGGAAGAGAGAGCTTGTATGTATGATATATTATTTATATATATATATATATATATATATATATATATATATATATATATATATATATATATATAAAGATACCCAATACCATATGGTTTACCTTGCATCATAGTACATTATCCTTACCTTACCTTCCCATACTATATGCCAATTACCTACATATATCCATATCCTTATACCAAGGTACACTTAAAATACCATATGCATATCCCCATGGTACTAATATACCTTAATTATATCATGTTTGTATAAAATACCCATATCAATGCTTACCCTCCTTGTACCTATGTAATATCTATATGCAATTACTTATTATAACAAGTTCTTATAATATTCTACTCATATATCAATACTTAATTTATTACCACTATTGTCTATATGGTAATTTACCTTATATGAATACCAAAGAAGGCTAATAACTTAAGATATGTAAGCCACTATATACTAGAATCCATACATGTATAGTATATCCTTTATATACCCATATGGTATCCCTCCACATAAGACACTTTATCTATACATATACTCATTACAACACATGTTATGTATCCTAACTTACCTATCCCATGATACTCGGATACCTATCTCCCTATTACTAAGTGACACGAAATTACCACTACACTCATATGTGTAGACACATACACTAGACACTCACTTTTAATCCTAATAATCCTGTATTGCCTATAACTGTTATGCAATTCCCTGTAGAATACTACAGTTCATACACTTCACAAATGCATATACCCCTTCTGATACATGAGGATAACCTAAGGACTATACCTGTTCATGTTTGTACTACCCCCTATACTCTATATACCTTGCTACACAGATGTCACTCTATCACACTCTTAAACTGCACTTTACTGCACCTAGGACTCTCCTCTATTGTACATGTGGTCTATTGCAGCTTCTCATGAATAATATTGTTGTATTGTCATGACCAGCACCCGGTATAGGGGCACGAGTACGTGGGTAAGTCCAGCCTACGCCGCACATCGGCGGTAGAATATTATTTAGGTCAACAGGGCTATCTAACAAGCCTAAGAATATATAAGTCATAACCTATCAATAATATTCATATCGCCAACGGAGGACAATATAATATCAAGAATCTCATACTAAATCACATATATCTAAAGGAAGATAATGGCACGAAATAACTGTTGACCCAAACCGGATCACAGTCAACCTAATCATGAAAACTAATAAAATAATATTTATCATAGTTCAATTTGACACATCAAGCTCGAAATCAATCAACTCCGCTAATCAGTTCAAGACTACAACTGCCTGAAGATTTACTACTTTGTGTATTCTGGAGTCTGTATATTTTATTTTCTTTGAGTATAGGATATTGTACATTGGGTCATACTAAGCAACTTTGGGCTAGACATAGCCTTATAGGTTTACTTAGCCAATATCCTAATAAGACCATTTCATCATGAAGCCCATTAAGAACTTTCTGCCTAGGAGACAGAGTTCGGGCTGAACTCTGCCACCATACAGAGTTCGGGTCGAACTCTGCCCCCTACATTACAGGATGCTAATTTTTAGGGCTTGATCACTGCTAGTTGTCCAACGGCCAAAAAAATTTAAATTCTAGACACAGAAGTCTGGCCGAATTCTTCCTACCCCGAACCCTATAAATAGGCCTTGAATTTTCTCATTTCAAACCATCCAATCTTCTCTTCTCTTCTCTTACATCGCCTATATATTAAAGAGCTTCACCTTTCCATCCAACTTAGCTTTCAAACTTCCCAACCGTCCAAGTTGCTGTGGTACGATTCAGCTAGAAGTTGTAAGTCACTTGGAAAAGTACATCTTTCGCCACAGCGATCATTGAAAAGATTGGCGTGCTCTTCTGTGAAAAGGCACGTGGTTGTAACCCTATTTCACAAATAGTAGATTTCAATCCTGAGGTAGAGTTCTCAGGCCTGGACTAGTCCTCCACGAGGAAAACCAGGTTAAAATCTTACTGTGTTTGTGCTTGCTCTCAACTATTTTATTTACGTATTTCTTTTACTCTGATTATTTTGTTGGTGAAAAGAGTTTAAGTTTTTAATTGATTATTTTTATTATAAACTCTATTCACCCCCCTCTAGAGTTGCCTACCTGTACTTCAATTGGTATCAGAGCTCTGTTCTCTCAACAAGGACTAACATCCTAGAGCTGATCCATGGCAACCACACAACCTATGTTTTCCAATAATGGTGAAGGACAGTCCACTCATAGGCCACCCCTATTTGATGGAACAAACTACACCTATTGGAAAACAAGGATGAGTTTTTATCTCAAGTCTCTAGACTTCGACCTGCGGACCATTGTCACTGATGGTTACAAAAAGCCCGTCAGAATAGTTGTCAATATAGTTCTCGTCGAGAAACCCAATGACAAATATTCTGACGAGAAAAAAAATAGGCGAGTCTAGACGCTAGAGCTATTAATGCTTTATTTTGTGCAATAGATAGGAATGAGTTTAACAGGGTCTCGATATGGACCACCTCGCACGAAGTATGGAAACTTCTAGAAGTGACGCATGAAGGAACCACCCAAGTCAATGAGTCAAAAATCAGTCGTCTGACTCAAGAATATGAGGCGTTCAATATGAAGCCTAATAGACGATCACACAAATGTTTACAAGATTCCTTGACATCATCAACCCCTTGTCATCCTTTGGCAAACAATATACAAATCACGAGAAGATCCGGAAGTTACTTAGGGGGCTACCAAAGATTTGGAACCCTAAGGTAACAGCTATCATAGAAGGGAATGATCTCACCACAATGTCTATGGAGACTTTGATGGAAAAGTTGATGACCCACGAGCTTGACCTCAAAGACTTCGAAGAACCGGCTCCAATGGCTAAAGAGATTGCCCTAAAAGCTTATCGTCGAAGAGCTGATCCTGAATAGACTAACGACGACAATTTGAAGGTGATGATCAAGCTCTTCTAGTTCGCAACTTCAAGAAGTTCCTTCGTTTCAATTGAAGAAAGAAGGAACAACAAGAAGATGACGAGGAAGAACGAACGTGCTACGGCTACAAGAAGACTGGATACGTCCGAAAAGACTGTCCATTCGCAAAGAAAGGCAACCGATATGAGAAGCTCTATAAGAAGTCCTCTTCAAAAAAATATGCCAACACTAGCATTTGGCATGAAAGTGAAGCAAGTGATTCCGAGGAAGAAAAGAACTCTCCTCAAGACACCGCCAATGTCTGCCTAATGGCAACATCCGATAAGGTAACTAACGAAACTCTCGATGACTTCACTTTTGATGAACTTGGCGATGCGTTGAATGATTTACTAAGTGACCACAAGAAAGTCATTAGTAAATATAAGTATGCCAAGGAGAAGATCAAAAGCTATGAAATAGAGATTTAAAACCTTTCTTCCTTGCTTAATAATGTTAGAGACATTCCACCCACGGAAATCACTAATGAGGTGTCCAAGCTTAAGCTTAGCCTTCATGATGCTGAAGCACTTGTTGAAAAGCAAACACGCGAGATCACAGCACTCAACACTGAGCTTGCTGAAGAAAAGAATAGACATAAGATCTCTATTGCTAAAATTGATGGTTTAAATGCTAAGTATAATGAACTGCATTCTGCCTCTAAGAAATTAGAGATTAGATTGGGAAAATAGGTTGCTCAACCTCAAACCCAATCACATAAGACACACACAAAGCACAAGACTGCTCAAAATAGTCAAACACGTCACCACATGTAGCACGTAAACATGCTTACATGTACACATATTCCCATGTATCTCATAAACCACATGCATAAAGATATTATTCTCATAACTATCATTCTACTGCTACAAACAGTCATGCTAATCATCACCATGCTGCACATAGATATAACCATCACCATGCTGCATATAGACATAACCATTATCCTGCTGTTCCACACAACTCTCACCAGGCTGCATATAGACATAACTATTATCCTGCTGTTCCACACAACTCTCACCATGCTATATATAGACATCATTATCAACCTGCTCCCAATACAAATAGGCATGCTACTTGTACCTACTGTGAATTAGGAGATTAGTAGATATAAATCTATATGCATGGGTACCGAAGACTAACATTTCAGGACCCACAAGAACTTGGGTAGCAAAGGTCACATCTACTCTTGATGTAGGTAGACCATCCTTCCTCTACTAAAAGCAAGTAGATTCTCAATAGTGGATGCTCGCGACACATGACGGGAGACGCAAATCCTTTCGCATCACTATCGATGAAAAGGGAAGGATATAATCCTTCGGCAACAACTCAAAAGGATACATCATATGTAATGGTACTATTGGTCATCCTCTTTCTCCTGTAATAAAGGATGTCTGCCTAGTGACCGAGTTAAAGCATAACCTGCTTAGCATAAGTCACCTTGCTGATCATGGATATGATATTAACTTTGGACAAAATAAATGTTATATTTATAATAGGTCAACGGGAGACATCGCTTTTGAAGGGAGAAGAGAGGATAATATTACATTTTCTATCTATCTAAAAATACTAACAGTACAGGGAGATGCCTCTACGCCCATAAGGATAAGAGATTGTTGTGGCACCAGCGTCTTGGTCATACCAATATGGATACTATATCCAGGCTATCGACAAAGAAGTTAGTGAGAGGCTTGCCCGACATCACATTCAAAAAGGATACGGTATATGCCGAATGTGAGCTGAATAAGGCAACTAAGTCTTCTTTTCATTCAATAAATACACTTGCAATTACTTCACATGGACTTATTTGGTCATTGTAGGGTAGCCAGTCTTGGTGGAAAACTCTATGCTTTTGTTATAGTAGATGATTTTTCTAGATTCACTTTGGTTTTCTTTCTTTCAAATAAAAGAGATAAAATTTCTGTTTTCAAAATTTTTGCTAAAAAGGTTCAAAACGAAAAAGGCTACATGATTACTCGAATCCGAAGTGATCATGGAGGCGAATTCGAAAATTCAGATTTTGAAATGTTTTGTGATTCAAATGGTTTTGATCATGAGTTTTCTTGTCATAGAAATCCTCAACAAAATGGTGTTGTGGAGCAGAAAAATAGGACTCTTAGTGATATGGCTAGAGTCATGTTGAATAAATTTTTACTTCCGAAATATTTTTGGGCTGAAGCTGTCAGTACAGCGTGCCATATTTTAAATTGGGTGCTTATTTGACCTATTATGAAGAAAACACCCTATGAGCTTTGGTTTGGTAGAACTCCAAATGTTTCATATTTTAGAGTTTTTGATTGTCGATGTTTTATCCTTAACACCAAAGACAACTTAGGAAAATTTGATGCCAAAGCTGACGATGGTATTTTTCTTGGCTATGCTGCCAAGAGCAAGGGATATAGAGTGTTCAACAAATGCTCATTGATAGTAGAAGAGTCTACAAATGTGACTTTTGATGAGGATAATAGTACAACAGCTACTTCTAACGATGACGTTGAGCCATCAACTTCTACGCCGATGAATACCACCACTGAAACCAATTCTCTGGAGGGCTTGCCGAAAAAATTCGCATTCAAGCCGTCACATCCAGACAAGTTGGTAATAGGTGAGGTATCATGCGTAGTAAGTACTCGATCATCGTTAAGAGACTCCATTTCTAGCACTCCCTTCATTTCACAAATTGAGCCTAAAAATATTTTAGAAGCTTTTAATGATGAGTTTTGGATTTCCGTCATGCAAGAAGAACTCAACCAATTCGAGAGAAGCCAGGTATGGGAACTTGTTCCTAGGCCAGCTAATCATTCGATTATTGGTACGAAATAGATTTTTCACAACAAAGTAAATGAAGATGGATCAGTTACACGCAACAAAGCTCATCTAGTAGCTCAAGGATACAACCAAGAGGAAGGTATCGACTACGATGAGACGTATGCTCCTGTTACAAGACCGGAATCCATTCGGATGCTTTGTACATTTGCCAACTTTCAAAATTTGAAATTATTTCAAATGGATGTCAAAAGTGCCTTTTTGAATAGTTTTATTAAGGAGGAAGTTTTTGTAAAACAACCCCCTGGTTTTAAAAATCATAAATTTCCTAACCATATTTTCAAACTCAAGAAAGCACTTTACGGCCTCAAACAAGCTCCCAGAGCCTAGTATGAACGTCTAAGTACTTTCTTATTAGATAAAGGTTTCTCAAAAGGGAAAATTGACACCAAACTCTTTATAAAATCTTTCAAAGCCACTATTCTTTTAGTACAAATTTATGTTGATGATATCATATTCGGTTCTACTGATGAAACTCTCTGTCAAGATTTTGCTAAATGTATGCAGAACGAGTTTGATATGAGCATGATGGGGAAGCTCACTTACTTCCTCGGACTACAAGTCAAACAAACATCGCATGGAACTTTCATCTATCAGTCAAAGTATACAAAGGACGTGCTGAAGAAATTTGACCTTGACAACGTCAAACCAATTGGCACTCCAATGGCTACTACAACCAAACTAGAACCAGATGAAAGCGGTAAACCTGTTGATCAACGTAAGTATCGATATATGATAGGCAGTCTACTTTATTTAACTGCTATTCATCCTGATATTATGTTTAGTATTAATGCCTGTGTCTCGCTATCAAGCTAATTCTAAGGAATCACACATGTCCGCCGTTAAGCGTATCTTTCGATACCTTAAGGGTACGGTTACAGTGGGCTTATGGTATCCCAAATCAACATCTTTTGACCTTATTAGTTACTCCAAAGCTGATTTTGCAGGATGCAAAGTCGACCGTAAAATTACTAGCGGCACGTGTCATTTATTAGGCAAGCCTCTAGTCTCATGGTTTAGCACAAAGAAGAATTATGTCACACTATCCACAACAGAAGCTGAATATATCGCAGTTGGTCATTGTTGTGCACAAATTTTGTGGATGAAGAAAATCCTAGCAGACTACAACCTATCATTTATGCACATTCCTATATTCTGTGATAACACTAGTGGTATCAAACTCACTAAGAACCCCTATGTCACTTACGCACGAAACACAATAAAATTTGTCACCACTTTTTGCGTAATTACCAACAGAATGGCACTATCAATTTAGAATTTATTGACACTGATCATCAGTTGGTCAATTTCTTTACAAAACTATTATCCGAGGAGCGATTCAATTTTCTTTCTCGTGAATTAGGAATTTTAGATGAAACGATTATTCATTAAATTGGCCTGCATAAATATCGATTATGTTACGATTCTCTATGCTGACTTTGCTATGGGTACAAGCCGAAAGGGACCTTCTGACAACAAGGCGTAAAAGCCTAAGCGAAATGGTGCACTAGTCTTCGGACTACCGCTAGCTGGGATCCGGCCCCTGCAACTACCCCATAGCAGTTTCACCATATTGATTTATGTCATAACTCCTTATTTATTATATGGTTAATTCTTATTTAGCCTGTCCCATTTGAAATTTCTAACTTCATTTCCTAATTTCATTTTGACTATTTTATTCGTAATTTTCTTCCTATCTTGTTTGTATTTCCTGCTTGATGTACTGCCCCCACACAGAGTTTGGGCCGAGTTCGACCTCCTTATTCCAGAACCTCTGGATGCCCTATCGAAGTCTTTGGTTTATACCATATATCTTCCTATGATCTTTCGTGCCTTTCATGTCCCATTAGATCAGTGTCAGTCCTTGTCCCATCCCGTCTATCTGACTATGGAAAGGAGAACTGTTGCTGCTGCGGCTTCCTCTGAGTCTGATACCGCTGAGGAGCCTGACTCTCCTGCACCCTTTGATGCTCCTGATTCCCCTGCTCCCGAGTCCACTGCTACACTGGACTAGCCTCTGCATTTATTGATCCTTGTTGTACTGGTTCTGATGGTACGGGGCCTTCATATGCTCCTTGATGGATATGGCTTTTGTATTACTACTGATGCTTAGGACTATTTTTTTATTTTGGTACTATGTTTCTTTTAGTTATGTTTTTATGTTTTTAAACTCTATGGCTCTATTTGCACTTATTTAGAACTGCTGCTAGCATGTTATCTTTCATTATCTAGATGATATCTATATTGCTTCTCTATATTGGTCTTCATTTTGATGTTTGTCAAAATGGGGAGATCACTTGATATTTGCCTTAGCACTATGAATTATGTATAGTTGGATGAGCACTTGTCACAGGAAATATCTTTTTATGGGGGAGCAAAATTGTTCAAGTACGGGGGAGCCATAATGTGTCCAGGTATGAATATTGAGACATGCAAATATCATATTTTCAATTATCAAAATGGGAGTGATTGTTGACCCAAACCGGATCACAGTCAACCTAATCTTTAAAATTACAAAACAATTTGTCATAGTTCAATTTGACACATCATGCTCGAAATCAATCAACTCCGCTCATCAGTTCAAGAGTACAGCTGCCTGAAGATTTACTACTTTGTGTATTCTGGAGTCTGTAATTTTATTTTCTTTGAGTATAGGATATTGTACGTTGGGTGATACTGAGAAACTTTGGGCTAGATATAGCCTTATAGGTTTACTTAGCCAATATCCTAATAAAAACATTTCATCCTGAAGCCCATTAAGAACTTTCTGTCCATACGAGACAGAGTTCGGGACGAACTCTGCCTCCACACAGAGTTCGGGCCGAACTTTATCCCCTAAATTACAGGAAGCTAATTTTTAGGGCTTGATCATTGCTAGTTGTCCAACGGCCAAAAAAATTTGAATTCTAGACAAAGAATTCTGGCGAAATTCTGGCGGAATTCTGAATACCCCGAACCCTATAAATAGGCCTTGAACTTTCTCATTTCAAACTATCCAATCTTCTCTTCTTCTTCTCTTACATAGCCTACATATTAAAGAGCTTCACCTTCCCATCCAACCTAGCTTTCAACCTTTCCAACCGAGCAAGTTGCTCGGTACGATTCAGCTAGAAGTTTGAAGTGGAAGAAGTTGTAAGTCACGTAGAAAAGTCAATGTTTTGCCACAACGATCATTGAAAGAATTTTGGCGTGATCTTCTGTGAAAAGGCACGTGGTTGTAACTCTATTTCACAAATAGTTGATTTCAATCCTGAGCTAGAGTTCTCAGGCCTGGACTAGTCCTCTACGGTCCCACTCAACAAGCAATTTTGTGCACGGCCCGCCGAAATCCAACTCTGGACATACGATTGGGTTCGTATCGAAAAATCAGATCCGTAGACATGTAGTTGACGACTTTAGAGACCATTGACTCTGGCATGCTTTTCGGTGTAAAGCGGGTCCAACGGCGGACATCGTTTTTGCCTGAAATTACCGTTTTGCCCCTGTGTCCAGAATTGGACTTAAGGACAGGCAATCCTAGCTAATTTGACTATTCTGAGAATATTGGTAACGTTTATTTCAGCTTTCGAAGAAAGTTGTGATGACTTGGACTTTTTGACTTGTGATTGGCGATACAGTGTTGGTTCTTCGTGCAACCCCAGGCCAGTATACCTTGCCAACTTGTACAGTATAATTTATATACATGTTCACCATCTCGCTGCTGTTCTTTTCCTTACAATCGTGACTGCTTTATTCCATGTCTATTATACTTTTCCTGTTATAGTTCACTTTACATGTTTCTAGTTGCCTGTACATTCTTGTTCTTTCCTATTATGATAGTTCTACCTGTTACACTGTGTTAGTCTCATATGTATTGCTTGATAGAGTCGTCTAGTCCTACACCACAATTTTCTCGACTTGATTATAACTTGACTTGACTTAACTTGACATGACTTGAGTGGGACTTGACTTTGATATTCTATAGATTATGAGTACTTACCTTGACTATGGTCTATAGGATTTTATACTAGGATTGGCTACTGTCTTAGTTGTGAGTACTTGCCTTGACTGCGATTGAGACATTATAGATTGTGAGTACTTGCCTTGACTGTAGTTTATAGCCAGCCATTTCTAGTATGGCATGCCAGTGTCTTAGGATCCTCGTGTTTAGATCTTGCGTCTTGGTTCATTTCGTCTCGTTGGATATCCTTGATTGTTTCTTGCTTCTTTTTACTGTTACATGTTGGCTTGTATATTATGTATCTTGCTAGTCCTCTGAGGACCTGATGATCTCTTCAGGTTTAGCGACTACATGGAGTTAGTTAGCAGAGCAGGATGATAGAGGATTGCGATCCATGATAGAGGTATTTGCTTGTGATACTTCCTTATTATCCTTTCGTGCTTTACATTCAGTACCACAACATTTTCTGTTTATTTATAGACTCGTATCATTCTTAGATTCTAATCGAACAATATGCTAATAGGCTGCAGACCATGACCCATAATTGTTCATTCCTGTTTATAATTCATGTGGATTGAGATATAGTTTAGATTAGATATGATACCCATGACCTTGACAGCTTATACGTACTCGAGTCAGGCTGGAGTCCGCTCGATACGTAGCTGGCTTGCTCACGAGCTCGCGTCCGAAAAGCGGGTACGGGTCGTGACAAGTTTTTGTGGTAGCCCATGCAGGTCAGAGCATATCGTATCGGTTACGTAACTGTACTGATACGAGCCTGCGACCTTGACTAGACCTAAGAAATCTCAATCCCACTGCTTTAAAAATTCTCCTAGAAATTCTCTACGTCCTTGAAAATTCCATATTTGTTCTCGATTATTCTCCTTGCCTTTTACCATTGATTCTCATCCCTTCCTATTCCGAGGTGACGAATGATCGTGCTATCTAGGATTCATCAGAAATTCTTAAATTATAGTTAATATTGTCTGATTATTGAATTTCTGGGTGTTTATAGATATGAGGGAGTATAGATGCCATATGCCTAGATATCTGCCGGTAGAATTATTAGCAACTAGTTAGAAGATTACAAGGTTTTTAGTGATCACAATTTTTAGGAGTAGTGTGACCAAAGGTGGGTAGAAGTCCTCGAGATTTCGTAAATACCAAATGATTAGAGAAGGCCATAAAATATTTTTGAGGAATTAAATTTGAGGAGACTTTGATTTTTAAAGGACTAGTTATGAATTAGAATTTCGAGGATAAAATTATTTTTAAGGTGGGTAGATTTGTAACTCCCCTTCCCAAAAATTTTGAAATTTTTTATTTTTATTTATTTAAATGGGGAATTTTAGAATTTTATAAATAATTATTTAGTTAACTATTACGGTAGATGACTTTATCCATAATTATGTTTTGAAGTACTAGACGACTAGGAATCATGGCACGGATAGTGCAGTGGCGTGCCTTGACGAGTGTGTTAGCCCTGGTATGGAAGGCCGAGCCATATGAGTGTCCTAACTAGGAAAACCAGATTAAGTTGTGACATGACCCTACAAATAATCTAATGAATTGATTATTATTGATAATTGATTGTAGGAGACCGGTCGAGATGGACCCAAGCCAAGCACAAGTCCTTGTAGTGATTCAGTGCATCCAAAGACGGACCATGTAGGAATATTTATGTGTGTACAAATATTTTTAATTAAATTAGGACTTGACGTATAATTTTTAGATATTTGATTATTTATACAAAATTGGTTATTATTATTATTAAATAGTCAGGGCCTTTTATGGGATTCTCCATAAGGTTTAGTCATATTTTCTAGATATTTGATTATTTGATTATTAAGATTATTGAAATACTTAACATACAAGCCTCCTGTTAGTTATACTGTTCATCTAGTATTTGTTATCTATATATATAAATATTATTTATATTTGGTTAACTAGGTGTTTATTATATATAATATATGAGGTTATACATGTATATATGTGTATGTATACATAAATATTGAATATGTGTATTATATAAAAAATATATTATATATATTAGGTATTTATGTTATATATATTGTATATGCATATATGCGTATATAGGTATGTGTATAAAGATTTATGCAAGGGTATCAATAAAAAGAAAATCCTAATAACTAAACCTTCCCAGCCCGGCCTGGCCCAGCTGAACCCCTGGACCAGAGCCCCCTAGCAGCCCATCTGACTTGCAAAGCAAGCCCAAGCCTTCCGAGCTCACAATCAATCCTAGCCTGAGCTCCCCATGAGTTTTTCCAAACAGCTAACTAATAAACCACCAACTGTATCAGCTCGAGCGGCCCAATTCCCCCACACCACCTTGCCCATCCCGAACAAAACCCCACAGCATTCCAGCCTAAGTCAGTCGGCCCGACCTTTTTTTCTAAACTAAACAAAGCCAGCCTTTTTCTTCCCCCCCAAAACCAAGCCCAGCCACAGGCCCATGATTCTCCGCCCAGCCCACAATGGAGGGGCTCAGCCCGAGCGGGCATACCCCACGAAACCACAGCACCGAGCGGGGAACCTCGTAGAGGTATATTAGAAAGATCGAGGAAGGAAGGGAGAAATCATAAACCCTAATCCTCTACGCGATCCTGGCCGCAGCCCCCAGCCCTGGCGAACTACCCACCGCCGTGGCAACCGCGCGGGTCGTCGGGGCCGACCACAACGCTGGAAAAACAGAGAAGTAGCAGCAGCAACACCAATCGGCGAGCCCTTTTTCGAGGTCAAATTCTCTCCCACTTTTCGATCATTTTTTATTCTGTCAAATCCCTTGGAATGCCAATATAACCATCTCGGATCCCTATGAATTAGTTCTTATGGAACTTATTCGGGTTCGTCGAGAATTCGACATGAACTTACCCAAAATCCTGTCAAAACAGGACATGTATGACAGTCCCGACACCCGATATAGAAGGCTATTTCCTGTCGAACCATCAACAGTTTTGAAAAACTAATTGAACAGATATTGAGACAACCTCACCACGAAGAAAACCTATTATAGTTTTATTTATCGAGGATTAGACAGTAGTAAATATCGGATTGAAAAACAGAAAAAATATAAAAACGGTTTTTGAAAAACTTAAAAAATACCTCGATACGACGTGCGTCCCGCCATTCCGGGCGACGTGGTCGCGAACCGAAGGCATCGAAAGCTACGTAACGATTTTGTGGTCGTGTGTGCTTTAACGGAATTCAAATTGGTCGCGTGTGCGCGACGAATTTGATGCGTATCCGTCGAAATTCACGTATCATGCACTTTATAAATTCTCCAATTACTTTGTGCACGCTCGTCAGATCGAGACAAAACTTGCGCCAATAGGACCGTATCATTTTTCTGGTCCTGTATGCCAAGTTTGGTTCGATTCTGAGATAGTTGATAAAATCATCGTTTTGCGGGCCCCACGGTCCCACTCAACAGGCGATTTTGTGCACGGCCCGCCGGAATCCAACTCTGGACATACGGTTGGGTTCGTATCAAAAAACCAGATCCGTAGACATGTAGTTGACGACTTTAGAGACCATTGACTCTGGCACGCTTTTCAGTGCAAAGCGGGTCCAACTGCGGACATCGTTTTTGCCTAAAATTACCGTTTTGCTCCTGTGTCCAGAATTGGACTTAAGGACAGGCAATCCTAGCTAATTTGACTATTCTGAGAATGTTGGTAACATTTATTTCAGCTTTCGGAGACAATTGTGATGACTTGGACTTTTGACTTGTGATTGGCGATACAGTGTTGGTTC
Source organism: Iris pallida (assembly GCA_029216955.1). Classification (NCBI taxonomy): domain Eukaryota; kingdom Viridiplantae; phylum Streptophyta; class Magnoliopsida; order Asparagales; family Iridaceae; genus Iris; species Iris pallida. The sequence continues at coordinate 8,630,023 of JANAVB010022999.1, forward strand.
TTCGTGCAACCCCAGGCAAGTATACCTTGCCAACTTGTACAGTATAATTTATATACTTGTTCACCATCTCGCTACTGTTCTTTTCCTTATAGTCGTGACTGCTTTATTCCATATCTATTACACTTTTTCTGTTATAGTTCACTTTACATGTTTCTAGTTGCCTGTACATTCTTGTTCTTTCCTGTTATAATAGTTCTACCTGTTACACTGTGTTAGTCTCATATGTATTGCTTGATAGAGTCGTCTAGTCCTACACCACGATTTTTTCGACTTGATTATAACTTGACTTGACTTGACTTGACATGACTTGAGTGGGACTTGACTTTGACATTCTATAGATTATGAGTACTTACCTTGACTATGGTCTATAGGATTTAATACTAGGATTGGCTACTGTCTTAGTTGTGAGTACTTGCCTTGACTGCGATTAAGACATTATAGATTGTGAGTACTTGCCTTGACTGCAGTTTATAGCCAGCCATTTCTAGTATGGCATGCCAGTGTCTTAGGATCCTCGTATTTATATCTTGTGTCTTGGTTCATTTCGTCTCGTTGGATATCCTTGAGTGTTTCTTGCTTCTTTTTACTGTTATATGTTGGCTTGTATATTATGTATCTTGCTAGTCCTCTGAGGACCTGATGATCTCTTCAGGTTTAGCGACTACATGGAGTTAGTTAGCAGAGCGGGATGGTAGAGGATTCGATCCATGATACAGGTATTTGCTGGTGATATTTCCTTATTATCCTTTCGTGCTTTACATTCAGTACACTACATTTTCTGCTTATTTATAGAATCGTATCATTCTTAGAGTTTAATCGAACAATATGCTAATGGGCTGTAGACCATGACCCATAATTGTTCATTCTTGTTTATATAATTCATGTGGATTGAGATATAGTTTAGATTAGACATGATACCCATGACCTTGACAGCTTATACGTACTCGAGTCGGGCTGGAGTCCGCTCGATACGTAGCTGGCTTGCTCACGAGCTCGCGTCCGAAAAGCGGGTACGGGTCGTGACACAACTATTTTATTTCCGCATTTCTTTTACTCTGATTATTTTGTTGGTGAAAAAAGTTTAAGTTTTTAGTTGATCATTTTTGTTATAAACTCTATTCACCCCCTCTAGAGCTGTCTACCTGTACTTCAATGACATAAATGTTATGAAATGATAAACAAGAGAAGTCTAGTAACATAACATATCCACAACGAAGTCTAATAATCTAATAACTCGACATCGACATAAGTGTATGTCTCAAATAATATGACAATCTAAGTCTCATAAACTGGAGACAAATCCAGTAATCTTAGCTACTAGCTAAGGAACTACTGGTGGTACATCCTCAACGGGCACCAACTCTAAAAAAAACTCTAGGACATAGACCTCGTCTACTCTGTGTCCGTAATATAGGACAAAAGTCCGCTAGATCCTTCAAAAAAATTTATCTGGTCATGATTGAAGCAAAGTCCATAAACTAACAGCAGTTCTGTTAAATTGACAAAAACTATAACTAACAGTAAGTAATAAAAATACATGATGGATAAGCAATACTGAATTGAGAATATATGAAGCAGGTAATCATACTATGGCAGGTGTGAAGTGTATGTAATTATGAATATGATGTAACATCGGGTAATAACTAGAGTAGAACATGTAATATTAAACTGTGCATTGCGACATTAGTTTATTATGTGATCGGCTTGGGACAGGATCAAGATATTCTAAAACCGGCTACGCACAAGTACAGGTAATGGATCAGGCCGGTCGTACATGAAAATCTATGCACACATATAATAAGATCAGGCTACACCCTGCGTGAGGTGAGGGTGAGCTATGCACAAGTAGTTTTGGTATGATCACATAATCTACTAATACTTTTCCATCCTTCGACTAGTATAATGGATCTAACCATGGCACGTTACGATACGTGATTCTCAGAGAGGGTAGCTAATCCCCTCGAGAATCAGTGTCCATACAAGTACAAAATAAATAACAAGGCTTGTACCAGTATACCAAGATATACCAGGAATAATATCTAATGACGGGATCTACGATATACTAATTTGTGTACTCTCGTGTCAGTAATCAAGCATAACACTACATACTGATATCATAGAAGTCATCAAGATAATGAAAACTATCAGAAAATTTACTCGTCTGTGGTCCTGAGAAACAAGTATGGATCGAGGTCCAAAGTGGGGTCACAACGACCTAAATATGAAATATCAATGTCAATTTATAACACCAGTCCCCAAAATACGTAGGACTTAGGAGAAATTATACATGCTAGATACGTATCGAGAAGGCTCAATCCCAGCTCGAGTACGTATAAGCTGTCTAAGTCAAGTAGTTGTATCTCTATATCACTATGATAATTCTATATCTCAATCCAATGAAGATAAATCCTTTGTAAGACCAAGTGTACCAATGCTGGTTAGACATTAATACACTTAATCCCACAGACAATAAGAATAGAGAATATATAATAAAGTGGACTAAACTCGATTACAATTGTCTGAACAAGCTTACAAAAGAATAAAGCTTACAAAACTAGGCCACGTCTGCAGAATAAAATGAAAAAAAATAAGTATACTTGCTGGAGGAATATAATGAAAATATCAACCAAATATATACCTAAGTCATCCCAGCAATACTATCTGGATCAGTGAATTTTCTCTGTAGAAGAGACAACCTAGAAAGATCAGCAGGCCCTCAGGGGTCTCACAAGACACATAATATACAAGCCTACTTTGATAATAATAACATGCATAGAAAGACATAAAATAGCACAAGGGAGTAAAGGTCGAAGAAAGTGCGGTACAAGAACGAAAACATAAAAAATGGCATGTCGTCGATAATCATACTAATAAACATGACTAAAGTAAATCGAGGTAAACCGCAGCCCGGTGGTTGCTAACGGGCCTATAGATTGTAGCCTAGTGGTTGCTAACAAACTATAGTAGGTCTCTATTGTAGCCCGGTGGTTGCTAACGATTGAGAGTGGTCAAGTATAGTCAATATCAATAACAAGGTCCTCGCCTAAAACTATGAATCAATCAAGTCAAGTCAAACATGTCAAGTCCAAGTCAAGTCCAGGTTAATCATATTAAGGGAACATGGCATAGGCTAAGAAATTCTATCACTAGACACACACATAAACAAGATAAGAGAATATGACAAGTAATAAAAAATAGAGGAACAATCTACGTGCACATAAAATGATAAAATAGCAATGACATGAATCGGGAGAAATATGTAACTAACTAAGACATACAAAGAATAACAATATAGAAATACATGTAAATAATGTAAAGTTTTGGAAGGTGTACTTGCCTATAATCGCTAATTGAGTGTTTGTCTGACCAACTATGATCTATTTGTTACTCCCTCCAAGTTCACCTATAATAATATACTATTATTAACTTTCTAACGACTAGCCATATATAGATTAGACTAAAATCTAACCCAATAGTCGTCATGATGTCTCGTACAATACCATACAACATATATAATACCAACTTCCTTACAAAATAAATTTATAACTAATATAAAATAATAATTTAACTTCTAGAAAATACTTATAAATATTTTATATTACTAATAATATTATTTTATTAGTGTAAAACTCAATCACAATATCCTCATGTTGAAACTACATTGTTAATACCACATTTGGCCTACTAATTGAGTCCCAAAATAACAAATAATTAAAATATTAAATTCTTAAAAAATTATAGAAGTTAGTTAAAATAATGTTTTTAACATCAAACCTTGCACAAAATATAATTTAATAAGGATATATGAAGAATCAAGATTTTTGGATACAAAGAACACATGATTTTCAAAGTTACGGTATTATGGCAAAGGTTAAGAATTTTAATAAATAATAAACTAATGTATTGGAAAGATCTTGATCTCTAGCTTCTTATAAAAATTATTAAGAAAATTGAATCAAACAAAAAAAGGCAAAAATCTACTCGCAATAGAATTGTTCTATTCTGGACACCTTGTCGTAGAATTAACGTCACGGACAAACCGTTTGGAACTGTGTGGATGGATAATTGGCCATAAAAATAGACACATAGATCTTTCCATGAGTTTTGGTTTCTTTAAAAGATGAGATTGAAAGGTATATGAAGCCTAAATGCGAAATAGCGTACCTGTTGTGACGAATTCAGCACAAGTTCGGTCGACTTCGGGTGCCTTCCGCGCCTCGTACCGACTAAATTAGGAGAAAGCTCCTCGAGAAGGTGTTGGAGTGTTAGGGGGCATCCTATGGTCGAGATGATGTTATAAGAGGGTTGAAAGAGGTCAGGGTGATGATTTTCTGTCGAGTAGAAAGAAAACTACAAAAATAGAAAAAAAAAATTGGGTGGGCGCTCGGTTTAGAGAGCAAATGAGGGGGTAATGGTTATATGGAGGGGTTTAATATGTAGGGTTTTGATAGGTTTTATATTATAGGGTTTGGGCTTTGGTTTGATTTATTTGGTTAGAATTTGGCCCTCCAAATGATTAATATAGTAATGTATTTCTTTATTATGTGGGTTGTTTGACCAAGTCAAAGATATGGGACTTAATTCACATGACTGCAATTTAATCACTAAAACTTAATTTTATATATATATATATATATATATTATATATATATATATATATATAAAATTAATTTTGGCAACCTTATATAGGCTCTAACAAGTTGGATTGACTAGGTTAGGGTCCGAATAGATTTTTTAGTCGAATTGAACCCAAAAAGTCAACTAATGGGTCTCATGTGCCATATGTAAATAAATAGCAAATAGAAAATCGATTGAATGGCATACCCTAGGCCTGTGCATAGTAGGCTCGAAATGGATGAGAACCAAATATTGGGTCAAATGGTTTTGATCTATGTCGAGTCCCGAACTCGAGTTGGAAGTTAGGTCTAGAATTACGGTAAACGGTAAAAATGACATAAATTGACCAGAAGTTGTGCGAAGTCATAAAAATGTTGGAGACCAAGTTTAGAGGTGACATAAATATCAAATTGAAGGTGGACGTGTCTAAAATTTAAATATGAAAATATTTGAGAAATCGATATTTTTGTGATTCAAAATTAAAACTACTGTAAACAACTACTGAGTCATTATTGACTTAAAATATTTTAATAACCATATTAAATAAAAAATAACTAAGAATATTTTCAAAAATCAGAGGGCTTACACAACTGGTGTTTCGTTGTGCTAAACATTATTTTCTAGAGTGAAATATAATTTTCAGGTCAATTCTAGGTCATGGAGGTCAAACTAGGTCAATACTAGGTTTTTATGGTCAAACTAGGATTATTTACCTAAAAGATTGACTTTTAGGGTCATACTAGTCAACACTAGTCAAAACTAGGTTATACCTAGGTTTCTAGGTCCTTACCTTGTCTAAGGTATTATAGCCTCTACTAGGCAATACTAGGCCTTATCCTATGCAATAACCTATATTGGATACACATCGTCTTTAATAGGTAATACATTACCTATTACCTATACATATTACATATGTTATAGCTCATAGCTAATCACAATACCTTAGGACAACTCAATACCTTAACCTATGTGTTAATCTTATCACATTGCCTCTATACACATGCCTATACCTCATACCCATGCCATTATTACCTAGCATACCCTCACCAACACACATACAACATTAACACATATATAAACTAGGTACACAACCAATTACCTATTCACTAGTCTAACCATTTCCTACAAGAAAAACCTAATTGCTGCTACATAGGTGACACACACATATACTAATGTATTAAGGTGCACACACACAAGCTATACACTCTTATTATTGTTGCCCTATTTTACAGGGCAAGCTGCCTATACTGGAGACCTCATTTTCCTTGCCATCTTCTCTTTACACGCCACAAACTATAATGCACACATACTACACATTTTAGTCCCTTCTCACCACTGCCTATTATGCACACTCACAAAACACCTGTCTACTAGCTAATTACCTATCTAACTTCCTTTGGCCAACATACATCGATGTACATAACACATAGGTAACCTGTTGCTGCAAGCAGAGTGACTGCTGCCAAGCCTCTGCAACAAGCTGAGGCTTGCTGCTGTTGCATCGTTCCAGGTCTCCTTCCATATTGCCTACTGCTAAGGCAGCAAGGCCCCAAGCCCCTGATGCTTCCATGTGCTTTTCTTTCCACAGGAAAGCCTGCTGTGCAGGATATGCATACTATCTGTTGTATACGATATACATATCTGTTGTGCACTGTCCTGCTACTTGCTGTGCACAAGCAACCACCTACTGCTCACCTAGTCCCATGCACCTACTTCCGCCAGGTGCACATGCCTCTTCCCCTAACCTACTGTGCATAAGTAACACTCCCTCTTCCCTGTTGTTCTCTGTCTTGCTCTTCCCCTTCTACCTCACTTGCTGCCATTTAACAACAAGGAGTGCTACTGTTCTTCCATTTTCTTTCCGTATTTTCCTGCTTCCAACTACTACCAGTTCACAGGTGTACTGTCACACTCACAATAGTCATAAATGTTAATACTATAACACACACCCTAATATTCCATAGGACACACACTAATACAAGGATACACCCCTACTATAGTTAAGGTAATACACACACACTAATGCACAATATATGCACAAGTTTGAAGTAACATGTAGACAACCATAGAGGGGGTTAATAGAGTTTGTGTCAAAAATAACCAATAAAAAATCAACTCTATGCCAGTCCAGAAGAAAGTACCAATAGAAATATATAATCAGAGTAGTAATGTGGAAATTAAGAGCGATCAGACGAGCATACCCAAACACAACGATTTAACCTGGTTTCCCTCATAGAGGACTAGTGCAGGCCTGAGAACTCTCGGTCAGGATTGAAATCCACTATTTGTGAAATAGGGTACACACACGTGTCTTTACTCAGAAGAGCACACCAACTTCTTACAACTTTGCAGAGGCAAAACTTGGAATTGTCCAAGTGACTTCTTTTTAACTCTTATACAAAACTTCTAGCTGAATCGCACTTGAGCACCTTGGGGCTTAGGAAGTTTTGTGGCTATGAGATTAGAAGAGTAATAGAATATATAAGGCTTAAAGAATGAGAGTGAGAGATGATTTGAAATGAGATAATTCAAGCCCTATTTATGCTAGTCAGGGGAGGCAGTGTTCGGTCAGAATTATGTCCTAAATATTAACAAATTTGAACGTTGGACAGCTTGTAGCAGGGTGTTCCTAAAAATTAGATTCCTAAAATTTAGGGGGCAGGGTTCGGCCCGAGTTAGGGCAGAGTTCGGCCCAAATTATGTCTACCTTGGGCCAGAAAGTTTATATGGGCTAGATTGGTTTGGTTTGGTTCAGGGATTATTTGTTTTGTATAGTGGAGTTTGGAGAAGTAAGTCTAGGGATTGAGATGGCTCAGTACGACTCAACGTATATGTTCCAAGACTCAATAAATTAAAAAATTACAGACTGAGTATAAGTATATTTGCAATATACCACCTTGTCGACGACGGCTGCCTTGAACTTGATACATTTGTAGATGATGTTCTGTCTTGAGCCCGATGTGTCATATTGGATCATATCAGATATCATTTTGTTAATTCTCTAAATTAGATTGACTGTGATCTAGTTTGGGTCAACAATCTCCCCATTTTGATAATTGACAAAATGATATTGTATGTCATAACATTCTTTCAAGGACACATGTTGAGGGAAGTAAAATAGTTTATACGTATGAAGTTGCTCCCCCGCAAATAGATTTTTGTCCTGATACAAAGTTCTTATCCATGGACAACATAATTCATAATATCACATATACAAGATCACATCAAATTTCTATTATTCTCCCCCTTTGTCACTTAGCAAAATATAGAAAAGCTCCCCCGTAAGGAGACAAAGTGAAGAGAGCAATCACATAACTTTAACCATAACCAAATATTAATGGAGACAACTAGCAGTTTTGATAAACCAAAAGAAACTCGCAGTCATACATATGAAGGGAAATAAAAACATAGTAGAAATAGTACTAAAGTCATGAAATGAAAAACTACATAGCATAACTAAAAGCATCTGCAGCAGCAGTAGTAAGTAGGAGACTACAGCCATTATGGAGCATGAGAACGGGATGGACCGGCCAAATCGGATGGCTCGATGGTAGAGCGACGAGGATCAACAGATGCAGCATCAGGATCCAGATACCGAATGGCCCAAGGGTCGTCAATCCGATAGCCTTCGCGAGAAGGGTCCCGACCCGTAGGAAACGACATAATGGGATGTCGTGCTATGTTGTATTGGATATCTTGCATGGTGTTGCTGATGGCGCTCATCTACAGAGTGGTCCGATAGTCCAGCTGAGTAGCGATTGTCTTCCAAATAGATTCGGTCGATCAACATCTTGAATGGAGTCGAGGGTGGCAGGTGGCTCAGGCTGACGGGCATCTGAGTCAGAAGATTCATTCTCAATAGGAACAGAAGGAACATGTGCATGAGCAGTCCTATGAGCCTTAGATAGATAGGCAGTAGCTGGTAGAAACTGACACTCATCCAAAGGAATATGGAAGGTAGTAAAGATCATAGAAAGATACATAGCATAGACAAGTGATTTTGGTTTCTTCCTTGCACGAATCATCCAGTCCATCAACGTGCATGGAAAATTTAAAGGAATGGTGAAGTATAGAAAATAAAGGGCCGTAATCTCAAGGTAAGTGACTTCATCAGAAGATCCAGCTTTGGGCAGGATCAAAGAGAAAATGATGCGATGAAGTTCATAGAAGTGGTTGTTGAGATACTTGGCATAAAGTTTACGAGGGTGAGTATTGGGTGCACACCTCACATCCTTAAAGCCTTCGAGTGTGGTATCACCAACAAATTGGAATTCACGAGCATCGACAATACGCTCCCAAGAATTGGGGTCAGGGAGTTCTAAATATTCGGCCAAGTCAAAGTTGTCAAATACAATGTCAATGCCGACGACCCGAGAATAGATTTTACGGTCGTCATGGGTCATGCTGTAATAAAATATTCGAATTTCATTGAGATAAATAAGTGAAGATGTAGACACAAGATCATCAAGACATAGATCCTTGAAGTTAGGATCAAATTCAAAAATATAGAAAAATTGATGGGATGTCCCGTCACAACACTATGTGAGAAAAAATTAGTATACCACTCGTTAGAGGCTTCTAAGGAAACAAAAATATGCTCATCATAAGTGTTGGCATTGGGAGGAGGATGAGGATTAAACAATGGTGAATAGGATTTGGAGGAGGAGAAGGAGGATTGGATGATGAAGCTCCTTCAGTCCTAGTCCTCTTCCTTCTATTAAAAAGTCTAGAAGCTATGAAAAGCTAATGCAATAGAGATGGAGAATTACAATGGAAGTAGAGATGGAGAACTAAGAGATATACCTCAAAATGAGTAATAAGGATGGAAAAGAATCACCTAAAACCTTTAAATATTGAGTGTAGAGAGTAGAGAACCAAAATAGTTATTTCTAGGGTTAGGGTTTTGGAGAAATAAGGTTGGAGAGAGGTGGAAGATAATGCCAATGAAGATAGAGAAGGAAATTTATGGTTTTAAAAGTAGGGCCGATTGTACTAGCAAAACATGGGCCTTTGATCAAACAAATTAGACGGCCAGGAATGGCTGCATATTCTGTAACTCACTACATAGAGTTTGGACTGAGTTCTGCCAAAGGCAGAGTTTGGATCGAGTTCTGCCAAAGGCAGAGTTTGGACCGAGTTCTGCCAAAGGCAGAGTTCGGCACAAGCTCTATAAGGGTGGTTCTAGAGCTCCAACAAGTTAAAAAAATGTTGACAAGATAGATAAAAGATGGTCTTGAATTAACAATAATGGATTTTATAAGCCATAAAATAAATGAAACATGCGACAAACTTTGTGAATGATTGTTCAGAATATGTGCATTATTTCAGGTTAGCTGTAGGGGCCGGATCCCTGCTAGCGGTAGTCCGAAAAATAGTACACCGTGTCGCTTAGGCTTTTACGCCTTGTTGTCAGAAGGACCCTTTCGGCTTGTACCCAAAATAATACAACAAATACAAACTTAATTTTACAAGTATTTGTGCAAGTATGACTTATTGTATAACATTTTAACCCAAGATTCCTAATTTTTGACAAAGAAAGTTGAAACGCTCTTGGGTAAGTGGTTTAGTGAAAAAGTCTGCTAGCTGATGATCAGTGTCAATAAACTCTGGATTAATAGTGACATGCAATTGATGATCACGTAGAAAATGATGTCAAATTTTTATGTGCTTAGTGCGTGAGTGACATACTGGGTTATCGGTTAGGTTAATTGCACTAGTGTTATCACAGAATATATGTATGTGCTTAAAAGATAAATTATAGCCTTCAAGGGTTTGCTTCATCCATAGGATCTGAGCACAACAACATCCTGAGCTATGTATTCAGCTTCTGTTGTAGATAGTACTACAGAATTTTGCTTCTTGCTAAACCAAGAGACTAAAGCCTTGCCCAATAAATGATACGTGCCGCTGGTACTCTTACGGTCAACTTTGCATCCAGCAAAATTGGCATCGGAATATCCGATTAAGTCAAAGGATGTGATTTTGGGATACCACAAGCCCACCGTAACAGTGCCTTTAAGGTATCAAAAGATACCCTTAACTGCGACATGTGTAATTCCTTAGGGTTGGCTTGATAACGAGCACATAGGCAAAAATTAAACATAATATCTGGATGACTAGAAGTTAAAGAGAGTAGACTACCAATCATACCTCGATACTTACGTTGATCGACTAGTTTGTCGCTTTCATCATGTTCTAATTTAGTTATTGTATCCATCGGAGTACTGATTAGTTTGATGTTGTCAATATCAAACTTCTTCAGCATGTCCTTTATATAATTTGATTGGCTGATGAATATTCCTTGTGAGTTTTGTTTGGCTTGTAATCAAAGAAAGTAGTTAAGCTCCCACATCATGCTCATCTCGAACTAATTCTGCATATATTTGGCAAATTCTTGGCATAAAATCTCATTAGTAGACCCAAAAATGATGTCATCCACATAAATTTGCACTAAGAGAATGGTGTCATCAATAGATTTTGATAAACAGTGTCGTGTCAATTTTCCCTTTGAAAAGCCTTTGTCAAGTAAGAAAGTGCCAAGGCGTTCATACCAAGCTCGAGGGGCTTGTTTAAGGCCATACAGAGCTTTCCTAAGTTTGGAAACATGATCAGGAAATTTGTGATTTTCAAAACCTAGTTATTGTTTTAGAAACACTTTTTCTTTAATAAAACCGTTAAGAAAAGCACATTTGACATCCAGTTGAATAAGTTTGAAATTTTGGAAGTTTGCAAAGGCACAAAGCATGCAGATTGATTCAAGTCGTGCAACAGGAGCATATGTCTCATCGTAGTGGATACCTTCATCTTGGTTGTATCCTTTAGCTATGAGACATGCTTTGTTACGTGTGACTGAACCATCCTCATTAACTTTGTTACGAAAGACCATTTAGTACCAATGATCGAATGATCAGCAGGTTTAGAAACAAGTTCCCATACCTGATTTCTTTCGAATTGGTTGAGTTCTTCTTGCATTACAGATATCCAAAATTCATGAAAAAAAGCATCTAAAATATTTTTGGGTTCTATTTGTGAAATAAATGCAGTGCTAGCAATAGAGTCTCTAACAGATGATCGAGTACTTACTCCTTTGGTACCTCACCTATTACCAAGTTTTTCGGATGTGATGGTGTGAAACGGAACTTCTTTGGTAAACCTTCCAGAGAACTGGTTCCAGGTATTGTATCCATAGGTATAGAAGTTGTTGATTTGATGTGTATGTCATTATCGTCATAGAGAATAGCATATGTACTATTATTCTTATTAAAGGTTACATTAGCAGATTCTTCAACAATCATAGAGTGTGTTGAACACTCTGTATCCTTTACTCTTGGCAGCATAATCAAGAAAACTACCTTCGTCAGCTTTGGCATCAAACTTGCCTAAGTTGTCTTTGGTATTCAAGATAAAGCAGCGACAACCGAAGACTCAAAAATAGGAAATAGTTGGTGTTCTATCAAACCAAAGTTCATAGGGAGTTTCCTTGGAAGTAGGTCGAATCAAAATATTTCGAAAGTAAAAATTGATTCAGCATGACTCTAGCCATATCGCCAAGAGTTTTATTCTTTTGCTCCATAACACCATTTTCTTCGGGAGTTCTAGGACACGAAAATTCATAATTAAAATAATTTGGGTCACAAAATATTTTGAAATCGGACTTTTCGAATTCACCGTCATAATCACTTCGGATTCGAGTAATCATGAAACCTTTTATGTTTTGAAGCTTTTTAGCAAAAATTTCAAAAATAGAAATAGTATCACTTTTGTTTCTAATAAAGAAAACCCAAGTAAATCGAAAAATCATCAACAATTACAAAAGTGTAGAGTTTTCCACCAAAACTAGCTACTCTACTAGGACCAAATAAATCCATATGAAGCAGTTGCAAAGGTCTAGTTGTACTTACAGAGTTGATGGATTTTAAAGAGGATTTGGTCGCTTTATTTTTCTCACATTCGTCACATACCGTATCCTTTTTGAATGTAATGTCAGGTAGTCCTCTCACTATCTTCTTGGTTGAAAGTCTTGATATGGTATCTATGTTTGCATGTCTAAGACGTATATGCCATAGTAGTCTTTCATCTTTGTAAGCGTAGAGGCATATTCTTGCGTAGTTAGTATCTCTAGACATATAGAATATGTATATATTATCTTCCCTTATCCCTTCAAAAGCGATGACTCCAGATGATCTATCATATATGGAGCATTTAGTTTTCCCAATGTTAATATCATATCCATGATCAGCAAGATGACTAATGCTAAGCAAGTTATGCTTTAACTCTGTTACTAAACAGACATCTTTGATGACGAGAGGAGGATTACATGTCACTCTCGTTTCCCGTTATACTTATTTTTATTATACGTGTACGGATTTCTGACATTTGTCAGGTGGATCGTAGTTAGACTTGTCTTGCTTGGCCTAGTCTTGGTTTAATCTTGCCTTACTTTATTTGGTTTGGTTCAACATGACTTGGCTTGCCTTGGCTTGGCTTGGTTTGAGATGGAGAGATTTGGTATTTAAGTCAACTTCTCTCTCTCTCCTCCATAACTTTTATTTATTTCTTCTCATCTTCTTCATTTACTCCTCTCCACCTACACCCAAGCCCTAGGCAAGTGCAACTTGCTTCATGATGGATCTCAAATTTCATTGTTCATTTGTCTTTCTTGCTTGATTCTAAACCTCTTTAGAACTTGGAGATTTTGGTTTTGAGAGTTATATTTTGTAGATCTAAATTTTGATCTTTTTTTTTCATGGTTTTAATCTACTGAAACTTTGTATTTTCGGAAACTAGTAAATTCATGTTGTAGAAAATTTCATTCTACCCAATTTTGCCTTTGAAAAGTTAGATTTCGATTTATTTTGAGGGAGTTATGGACTTTTGAAGTTCCTGGGTTCAACCAAGCTTTTTTTGTTGGTTTGAGAAGATGAACAGCGTGCTCACGCGCATTCTGGCGCAACCTAGCTTGGCACAACCTGGCTTGGCGCAACCTAGCTTGTCATAACTTGGCTTGGCACAACCTAGCTTGGCACAACCTAGCTGGGCACAACTTGGCTTGGCGCAACCTAGCTTGGCACAACCTGGCTTGGCACAACCTGGCATGGCACAACCTGGCTTGGCGTAACCTAGCTTGGCACAACCTGGCATGGTACAACCTGGTTGGCGCAACCTAGTATGGCGCAACCTGGCTTGGCACAACCTGGCTTGGCACAACATGGCTTGGCATAACCTAGCTTGGAATAACCTGGCTTGGCGCAACCTGGCTTGGCACAACCTAGCTTGGCCCAACCTGGCTTGGCACAACCAGGCTTGGCGCAACCTAGCTTGGCACAACCTGTCTTGGCGCAACCTGGCTTGGCACAACTTGGCTTGGTGCGACCTAGCTTAGCACAACCTAGCTTGTCACAACCTGGCTTGGCGCAACCTAGCTTGGCACAACCTAGCTTGGCACAACCTGACTTGTCGCAACCTAGCTTGGCACAACCTAGCTTGGCGCAACCTAGCTTGGCGCAACCTAGCTTGGCATAACCTGGCTTGGCGCAACCTAGCTTGGCACAACCTGGCTTAGCGCAACCTAGCTTGGCATAACCTGGCTTGGCACAACCTAGCTTGGCACCATTTGCCACTTAGAACCCCTTGTCCCCTGGCACCATTTGCCACATAGCGCCTTTGACCCGTGCGCCCTTTCTTGCCAAATCTTCTTGTTATATATTTCTATGATAATTCTTGGCTAAGAATCAGAACTTGACATGAACACAACATGATAACTCCTTTAGTGGCCCGTTGAGGCGCACTCTTGACAAGAAAACTTGACATGATAATTCTTGATTGTGACCCGTTGAGGCGCACTCTTGACAAGTGAATCTAACATAACTTGAAATCTTGAACGTTGTTACGACAGCTACCCTGCCTTGCTAAGAAACTCTTGTTTTGACACCGTGGTTGACTTTCTTGATTGTGCCTGTACAAGCTACCTATCTCGTCTTGCATCATGTTTAGGACATAGATTCCTGGTTACCACGGTCAGGAATCTACAATGAATCTAACTAGGTTAATGACTAGATTTATCAAGTAGTTCATATAGAGAAATTTTTCCAGTTACCCGTTATCCTAACCACACCTGAGGGACTTGTAGCCTATCGACGAGTAGGGCACATTTCTAGCCCATTGTCATGTGGGGCACTTCTTGAAAATATAATTACTAAAAGTACACCAGTAATCTTGATAACTCTTGTAACTCAAATAAATCACCTCGCCTGGATAACCTGGATAGCTGCAGGGCTTGCGACTACGAGAATATCCCACATTATCTTGTTAGCAACTAAGCTTGTGATAATCCTAGTTAGCTAACAATAGCAAGCCGTAGGACTTGATTGGCCGTACTTGAATAAATTATCTCGTGATTAACATGGGAATTATCCTACCTCTTGTTCCTCCTACTGTAAGCTATGTTTTATGTTAACTCAAACTTTTATGTTATTTAACTATGCTATTTAGTCAATTCTTCTTTTATTATATGCTGATTTTAGTTCCTAAGTGAAGCCTCCCTTGTGGCACTTACTCTTTCTGGGGTCTGACCCAGCTGGTTTTGTATGGCCAGATTTTGGATTGATACCAGAGGATCTTCGTGATTATCAGCCAGATGGTGAACACCAGACGTAATCCTGGCAACGAGTGGGTTTCTTATTTTGCTCTCCCACTCTATTGTAAATTATTCTTTTGGGTGTTTAGTCGGCGAGCAAGTACTAGCCGTGTTGAAACTTAATTCATATTTGCCTAAGGGCTGTAACATGATTGAGAAATCCTAGGGTTGGTCATGTATGACTTAACTCTTGTTTGTCTCGTATTTTGTATGACTAGCTTCATGATCATCTGAAAATGTAATGTTTGGGATGCCTTACCTTGTATGTCTGATAATCTAACATCTTGTACATTTATTTGCTTGTTTGAGGTTGAGACACTAGGCTTGTTCTTGACCATAGAGATCGATGGATTGTAATTTAACCCTCATGCGTCTAGACAGCCGTGACCGTATTGTGAGGTGTGTTGCACTTCAATGTACATAGTTGGATGTGTTTGTCCTCCACTCTCTACTATTCTGGTTGGGGCATGACATTACCAATAGTACCATTACCTATGATATAACCTTTCAGATTATTATCGAAGGATACATATCCATCCCTCTTCATCGATAGTATTGCGAAAAGATTTGCATTTCCAGTCATGTGTCGCGAGCACCCACGATCGAGAGTCCACTTACTTCTAGAGGATGAAGGAAAGTCCACCTACACCACGAGTAGATGTGACCTTTGGTACCCAAATCTTTGAAGGTCCTGAAAGGTTAGTCTTCGGTACCCATACATATAGTTTTAAATTAACTAGTCTTCTAATTCTACACTGTGGTAAAGTGTGTCCATGTTTACCACAGTAGTGACATGTAGCATGTATATTGGTGTTAGGTGTAGGATAATAGTGATGTCTATGTGTTTGTCGTGCTGTATGAGAACGTGTGTTCATGAAAGCATGTCTGTGTGTGCTATGTGTATGTGTGGGTGTTTGTCGTACTGCATGTGAATATGTGTACATAAAGGCATGATTGTGTGCAGCATGATTATATGTATTTTTTTTGTGACGTGTATTCTTGTGTTGAGCAATCTTTTGTCTTGTGTACGTGTTGTGACTGTGAGATTGAGTTTGGGCCTGTACAACTTGTTTCCACAATCTGATCTCTAATCTTTTAGAGGGATTGTACATATCATGATACTTGGCAGTCAAGGCATCAATTCTTACAGTAAAAATATTATACTTCTTTTTTTGCCTGAGGGTTCTTTATTTAGTGTTGTGATATTACATGTTTGTTTCTCAATACGAGATTCGGCATCGTGTAAGCTTAATTTAAGCTTTGATACCTCTCCAGTGTTCTCCGTGGGTGGTGTGTCACTAACATTATCAAGCAAGCATGAAAGTCTATGAATCTCAACTTCATGAGTCTTGATCTTATCCTTTGCATGTTTATACTTGCTAAGTAACTTCTTGTGATCTTTAAGTAAGTCACTAAAGGCATCTCCAGGTTCATCAAAAGTAAAGTCATCAAGTGGATCATTTGTTACCTTTTTCGACGTTGCCATTAGGCAGACGTTTGCAGTATCTTGGGGAGAGTCCTCTTCTTCTTCTGAGCCACTAGCTTCGCTCTCATGCCAGATGCTTGTGTTGGCATACTTTCGAGAGATTGGCCTTTTTGTACGATCTTTCGTACCGGCTTCCTTTCTTTGATGTAGGGCTGTCTTTCTTGACATGCCCCATCTTCTTACAGCCGAAATAGATAGGCTCTTCATCGTCCTCTTTGTGTTGTTCCTTCTTCCTTTGGTTGAAACGTAGAAACTTTTGAAATTGCGAACCATGAGCGCTTGATCATCGCCTTGGAGTCATCATCGTTATTTTGTTCTGGAGTAGCCTTTCGGCGATTAGCTCTTAGCGTGATTTCTTTTTCCTTTGGAGCCGTTTCTTCAAAGTCTTTGAGATTGAGATCATGAATCATCAGTTTGCCCACCAGAGTATCTAGAGACATTGTGGTGAGATCATTGCCTTCGATGATTATCGTGGCTTTGGGGTTTCTAGTTCTTCGTTAGTCCACTTAGCACCTTGCATATCTTCTCATGGTTGGAGTAGTTCTTACTGAGGGAAGATATAGGGTTAATGATGTCGAGGAATTTAGTAATCATTTATTTGATCGTCTCATTGGGCTTCATCTTGAATGCCTTATACTCTTGTGTTAGATGACTGATTTTTTATTCTTTAACCTGTGTGGTTCCTTCATGGGTCACCACCAGAAGCTTCTATTCTTCGTGTGAGGTGGAGCATTTAAAGACCCCGTTGAATTCAGTCATGTCTATAGCACAGAAGAGAGCATTAATAGCCCTAGCATCTAGACTAGACTGTTTCTTTTTTTGGTCAGTATATTTGTCGTGGGGTTTATCTATGAGATTCCCTCAACAACAATTCTAGAAGGTTTTTATAACCATTTGTGACTATGGTCCATAAATCAAAGTCTAGAGACTTTAGGTAAAAACTCATTCCGGTCGGTCTTCCAATACGTGTAGTTGGTTCCATCAAATAGGGATGTCCTATTAGTGGACTGTCCTTCACCATAGTTGGTAAAGATAGGTTATGTGGTTGCCGTGGATAAACTATAGGTATCAAGAGAACGGAGCTCTGATACCAATTGAAGTAACGTGTAGGCAACTCTAGAAGGGGTGAATAGAGTGTGTCAAAAATAACCAATTAAAAATTAACTCTTTGCCAGTCCAGAAGAAACTACCAATATAAATATATAATCTGAGTAGTAATACAGAAATTAAGAGAGAGATCAGAAGAGCATACACAAATACATCGATTTAACCTAGTTTTCCTCGTGGAGGACTAGTCCAGGCCTGAGAACTCTCGCTCAGGATTGAAATCAACTATTTGTAAAATAGGGCACACACACGTGCCTTTACTCAGAAGAGCATGCCAACTTCTTACAACTTCGCAGAGGCAAAAATTGGAATTGTCCAAGTGACTTCTTTTCAACTCTTGCACAGACCTTCTAGCTGAATCTCATTTGAGCACCTTCGGGCTTAGGAAGTTTTGTGGCTAGTAGATTGGAAGAGTAAGGCTTAGAATGCCTAAGGCTTACAAGATTAACGGTGAGAGAAGATTTAAAATGAGGGAATTCAAGCCCTATTTATACTAGTCAGGGGAGGCAGAGTTCGGCCAGAATTCTGTCCCAAATATTCAAAAATTTGAACGTTGGACAGCTTGTAGCAGGGTATTCCTAAAAATTAGGTTCCGGAAATTTAGGGGGCGGAGTTCGGCTCGAGTTCAGCCTAAGGCATAGTTCGGCCCAAATTCTTTCTATCTTAGGCCAGAAAGTTTATATGGGCTAGATTCTTTTAGTTTGGTTCAGGGATTATTTGTCTTGTATTGTAGAGTTTGGAGAAGTAAGTCTAGGGATTGAGGTGACTCAGTGTGACTCAACGTACATGTTCCTAGACTCAATAAATTAAAAAATTACAGACTGAGTACAAGTACATTTGCAATGTAACAACTTGTCGATGACGTCTGTCTTGGACATGATACGTTTGTAGATGATGTTATGTCTTGAGCCCGATGTGTCGTATTGGATCATATCAGATATTGTTTTGTTAATTCTCTAAATTAGGTTGACTGTGATCCAAATTGGGTCAACAAAGTGTACACATATACACAATCACATATGGTTATGTACCTACACATATACATAATTACATATAGAATTATTTGAATGTAGATATATATATATATATACACGCAACACATGTGTGTGTGCGCGCGCATACACCCTCATGATACCCACACTATATCTACATGCACACACAATGCAATTTACCAAACCTTGTCCGAACCTAACAAAAACACATGAACATGTCAAAAATTATAATTATAAGCTAATTAGAGTAATGCATGGCTAGTGTCAAATGTCATGTGAAATGTAGCACGTGTGTGACAAGTGTAGGAGAAGAAAAACCCCCAAATCGACTCTGTATCCTAGAGAATCATGACACAAGATTATTGTATCCATTTGTTGATACGTATTTAGCCTCACACGACAGTCACAAGTCCATTTAGCCTATCAAACCAAATGACGAATACTTGGTGCACCATTTTTAGATTTTTCCAAAAGTAGCACAAAAACTATATGTAACTTCTACCAAAATGGTCATTAGAGCCTAGTTCTTCCTATATAGGTACCCCTAGTCCGTGGGTAGGTTCCTAATGGTCAAACGCATGTATTAGAGTCTACAAATAGGGAAAAGTTAGATGTATACCTATTAGGAGATGGATACTCAATATAAAGTCCGGTGGACATGATTCAGACATGGTTAGGACACAAGCTCCTAGTCCAAGCTCCCTTTCCTTGTGCTCCTTGCCTCCAAAGCTTCTAGATTCCTCGGATGAAGAATAAGAGAGGATTGGAAATGATTGAATGGGAATTTGATGGAGGAATGAAGGAATTTTAGAGAAGAGAACCAACCTAGCAATTTGTGCTCCAAATGAGAAATAAAGAGAATGAACACTCTCTCTCTCCCTGTGGTCGGTCATATGATGCCCTACTCTTGCCTATGAGAAGTGTCCACCATGCCCTCCTAGGTTGTCATGAAGGTTTGGCTAATCAATGGAAGATTCTAACTTAATTTGGTAATTAAATCTAATCCTTCTTCATGACATATTATGACTTAAATGAGTCTAATGAGGCTAGCCTATAATGTTGGTTCAAGTGCCATGACAAGTCTATTCAGATTCACTAACCAAGGGTCCAATAAATAGGCTAGTCCACTACAAAAGGCAACCAACACTATAATTAATCAAATAAATATACACACTATATATAGAATATAAAATGACAAAAATAACCTTATCTAGGATTATGGTAGTGAAAAATCTACCCTCCTTAAAAAGAATTTAATTCTCGAAATCAAATGACGAAACTAGCACAAGAATGCAAATAAAAAACAAGAAGAATAATACCTCAAGGCTCGAAGAGATAATTTTATCGCTCGTGTATGTTGTCCTTCCACACCAAGGTAGACTCACCCGGAGAGTGATGCCTCCATGCGACGTAAACCAACGGGATAACCTGGTTCCGGAGCACCTTCTCCAAACGATCCAGAATCTCTACTGGCTGCTATGGATATTTGAAAGTTAGGCCCACCTCTATCTAAGAGTGATCTAATACTTGACTAGGATCTGCCATGTATTTTCTCAACTATGACTATTGTTAGGCTACTGCGCCGATCCTATCAAGAATGGTGAAAGGTCCGATGAATCGCGGACTAAGCTTCCTGCCTCCACCAAAGCAAATCGCCTAGTAGCAAAAAAATCCTCAGGAATACCAGATTGCCAACCTATAACAAAATAAGACACAACATAATTTCTAAAGAAAACAATCAGAAGCAAGCACAATCTAAAGAACTAAAGTTATACCTCAAACTTCAATAGTCTCTGGTGGCTATCGGTCCAATGCTGGTCTCTATCCAGCGCCAGCCGAAGTCTATCTCTAATCAGCTTGACCTTCTCTGCTGCATCGACAACCATATTTGGGCCAAGAGAAGCTCTTTTACTAATATCATCCCAAGATAAGGGAGTGTGACACCTTCAACCATATACGGCCTCAAATGGTGACATCTTTATACTGGCCTGGTAGCTGTTGTTGTAAGAAAACTCTACCAGATAGAGATGGTCCTCCCAAGATCTCCTAAAATCTAGCACACAGGTACGAAGCATATTCTCGAGAGTTTGAATAGTCCTCTTTGACTGCCCATCCATTTGAAGGTAATATGCGGTACAGAACTTGAGCTGAGTGCCCATGCTAGCGTGCAAACTCCTCCAAAAGTAAGAAGTGAAGTGAATATTCCGATCTGAGACTATGCTCACAGGAACCCTGTGCAACCGGACAATCTTCCTCACGTATATCTCGGCCAGCTTCTCTGTAGACAAACCCACCTTGAAAGGCAAAAAGTGGGCTGATTTAGTCAACCGGCCAACGATGACCCAAATCGCATCTTTTCCTCCTGGAGATCATGGAAGTGCATATATAAAATCCATGGTAATGTCTTCCTACTTCCACTTTAGAATGGGTAATTGCTGAAGCAGACATCTTAGCCCATGTCTCTCTGTTTTCACCTACTGCAACATTAAGCATCTGGATACAAACTGTACCACCTTTCGCTTCATGCCATATCACCATACTTGCTCTCTCAGATCCTTATACATCTTTTTAGCACTAAGTTGCATAGAGTACTGAGAACGATGCACTTCCGAAAGAACCATCTCCCGCAGCACTCCCCTAGGCTCGCATAATTTATTACCGTATCTCAACGACTCATCCTCGACAATAGAGAAGTCATCCAATAATCCTGCCTCGACCTGCTCTCAGATGCTCTTGAGAGTCACTTCACAAACTGTGTTGACTTGATCCTTTCCATCAACTCAAGCTGAATCTACAAACCTTACATGTGCATCTCCATCCTAGGGACTATTACCTCGATACTCAAACTATCTAGATCTTCCAATAAGTAATGGTCTACTGTCAAGTACATAGCTACCAGATACATGTCAAAGCATCGACGACTACGATGGCCTTCCCTGGATGATACTGTAAAGAGATATTGAAGTCCTTCATTATATCTAACCACGACATCTGCCTCATGTTTAGCTCTTTCTGAGTTTACGCGTTCTTCAAGCTCTTGTGGTCTGTAAAGATCTTTATATGCTCTCCATACAGGTAGTGTTTCCAAAACTTCAGAGCAAAGATAACAACTGATAACTCCAGATCATAGGTCGGGCAGTTCTTCTCGTGAGAACGTAATTTCCTGGATGCATAGACAATCACCTTCATGTGCTGCTGAAGAACACAACCTAAGCCTTTTCTGGAAGCATTACTATATATAGTTAATCTATCCATCCCCGATGGCATTGTCAAGATAGAAGTTGTGGTCAACAACTTTTTTAGTTCATCAAAGGCAGCCTAACACTCCTCGGTCCATACGAACTCTGCATCCTTCCTGGTAAATCTGGTTATCGGCTCAGCAATTCTTGGAAAAGTCTTGCACGAACTTTCGATAGTAGCCTGTTAGACCCAAAAAACTTTGAATCTATGTAATAGTTCTCGCTATGGACCACGACTCAACTACTGCACTCTTCTTCGGGTCCACCGAGATCCCCTCCTTAGTCACAACATGACCCAAAAACTCCATCCGATCTAGAAAGAACTCTCACTTTAACAGTTTTCGGTACAGCTCCTCCCATCTAAGGGTCTCTAGCATAATCCTTAGGTTCTTCTCGTGCTCCTCTGGCATCTTTGAATAGATCAGAATATCATCGATGAACACCACCATGAACTTGTTAAGGTATTGATAGAATACCTTGTTCGTCAAGTTCATGAACACCATCAGGCATTAGTCAACCAAATAGCACTACGGAGAACTCATACAGGCGATAACGAGTCTGAAAAATAGTCTTCGGAATGTCTTCCTTCTTCACCTTGACCTGATGATACCCTAACCTAAAGTCTATCTTGGAAAATACCTTCACGCCGCTCAACTGATCAAATAAGTAATCAATCATCGGCAAAAGATATTTGTTCTTGATAGTGAGGTTGTTTCGCGCTCTGTAATCAATACACATGCATACTGATCCATCGTTCTTCGGTACAAACAAAATAGGAGCGCCACAAGGTAAAAAACTGGATCTGATAAATCTTTTGTCCAGCAGCTCATTTACCTGCTTCTTTAACTCTGCCAACTCACTATTGTTGATCCTATAGACGTTTTGTGAATTAGGCTCCATACTTGATACCAAGTCTGCAGAGGACTCAACATTCCTATCCGGCGGCATCCCAAGCAACTCCTCATGGAAAACATCTAAAAACTCTACTATCAATGGATGTGGCAACTCTTCCTCCTCCACAATAGCACCACGGATATAGCCATCCCACTGTCCAGCTGCGCCTCTGACAAACTCAAACTCTGGCTCTCCTGGCATACTGAATAAAACTTTGCCTACTCTACAATCTATGCTAGTATGATGCCTACTCAACCAATCCATCCCGAATACAATATCGTAGCTCGAAAGTGGCAATACGAGTAAACATGCGCTCAAATTTAGCCTTCCAAAGAAACTCTTCGCCCTTGTAAATATTACTGACCAGGATAATGCCTCTCCAGGTCATGATCTTGCAAGTTAAACCCAATGGTTCAACACAAGATGATGTCTAAGGGAAAAAGATATAGAGACAAAGCTATTTGTAGCACCAGAGTCAAATAATGCTAAAGCGGGAAAGGAATCAAGAAGTACAGGACCTATAACGACATCTTTAATAGGCTCGGCATCCTCGGCCATCAAAACAAACGCTTTGCCCTGGTGTACACCACTCTACTGCTGGGGCTGGATGAAAAGTTGCTGCAAGGTCGGAAGTGGCGGTCCCCTCGACTAACTATAGGTGCTGAAGGTGACCTTCTAGGAAGAGCTCTGGCTGGTCCTCCCTGAGCTGAACGAGTTAGACAATCCTTCAATTTATTATCCGGTGACCCACAAAAAAGGCACATACTCAATCTCTTCCTATATACCTCCCTAGTCTATCCTGGATTCCTGTAAAAGGCATACTGAACGGCCTGTCTCTGCACTTGCGGAATGTGAGTACGAGCTGGGGCATGGTGCTGCAGATGCTGATGTTGCTAAAACGGCCTCTAGAGAATGTGAGGACGCTTAGGCAGCCCCGTAATAGAACCAGCACCACTCATAGCATCACTGCTCCTCTTGGGCATGAGGCCCAGGTCCTCCTTCGTGATTTGGGCATCCATTAAAATGTCCTCGAAAGTATCCGTACGATGCCCAGATGTACGTGATCTAACATCTCTGTTCAGGCCCCTCCTGAACTTTCGGGTGCGATCTTCTAGCTCCTGAACCATGCCCTTCGCGAAGCGGCTCAGGCAGAAAAACTCAGTTGCATACTCATCAATTGACAAGCTCCCCAGAACCAACCCAAGGGACTGACTCTCCTGGGAAACTGAAGCCACATCTGGGAAGAACTTCTCTTTAAAAAGCTTCATGAAGGTCTTCTAAGTAAGCCCAGCCACGGTGAGCCTGGGCTCCGTGCTATACCATATAAGCGCGATGTCGAACAACTGACTGGTGGCTACCTCAGCCTGCAAACTCTTTGGCAGCTGAGCCAGTCGTAAAATTCGCTCGATGTCCACCAGCCAGTCGTCCGTATAAAGGATCCTATTAGTACCTTTCAACTCTTAAGGATACATCCTCTTGAACTCTACAATGGTACCCTGTCAGGGCTGCTACTTCTGTTGAATTGGAGCACCATGAGGCTGAACGAGTGCCACATTCTTAACTGTAGCTAGTGCCAGCTGGTGGGCACTCTCGATGCTCTGACGCATCACCTCAGCGTGCCTCCACTCAACCTCAGCCTGGGCTCTCAGCCTCTATCATCTGCTAGAACAATGTGAACATCTGTGCTATATCAGCCGGTGCTAGAGGAGGCGAAGGAGTAATCTCTGGCACCAAGAGTGCAGTCCACTTACTTGTAGAGGAGCACCTCCAAATGTAGCTGATACTCCAATATGAATAGAAAAAGCGGTAGGAGCAACCTCCACAGCTGGAGTAGGAGGTCGAGAGGTAGCAAACCTCTCGAAAGCTGTTATGGGTCCAGAGCGGTGAGACCTAGTCTTCCGTGGCATCCTGAAAACATATCAAACATGGAAGTCAATACTGCACAAGATAAGGTATT
The DNA here is from genome assembly GCA_029216955.1 of Iris pallida. Classification (NCBI taxonomy): domain Eukaryota; kingdom Viridiplantae; phylum Streptophyta; class Magnoliopsida; order Asparagales; family Iridaceae; genus Iris; species Iris pallida. Next base: position 8,654,951 of record JANAVB010022999.1, read on the forward strand.
ATCAATGAAGGACAATTAAATTTGAAGACAAAATAAAAAAAGAATTTGAAATGATAATCAAATAGATTGGATGTTTCCAAGTTGTGATTGAGTATCTCCTATAAAACCTATAATATATGTCCAAATAGCAGGCTCGTAGTAGCACTTTAAGTCTGACTACCACTATGATATCGTACTAATTGCGACCTCTACCGACCTGCATGGACCACCATAAAAATGTGTCACAACCTACACCCAGTATAGGGGCACAAGTACGTGGGTACGTCTAGCCTATCCCACTGCATCGACGGTGGAATGATATTTAGGTCAACAATGCTATCTAACAAGTCTAAGAATATATAAGTCATAACCTGTCAATAATATTGACATCACCAAATGGAGGACAATATAACATCTAGAGTTTTACACTCAATCACTATCTAAAGGAGGATAATGGCACGAAATGACATAAAGATGTTAAATGATAAACAGAATAAGTCTAGTAACATAACATGTCCACAACAGAGTCTAATAGTCTAATAACTCAACATAAGTACATGTCTCAAATAATATGACAATCGTCTCATAAACTAGAGACAAATCCTGTAATCCTAGCTACTAGCTAAGGCACTACTGGAGGCGCATCCTCAACGGGTATCGGCTCCAAAGGAAGCTCCTGGGCATGGTCCTCTTCTACTCCTGGTTCGTAATATATAGGACATAAGTCCTCTAGATCCTCTAAAAAACATTATCAAGTTAGGATTAGAGCGAACTACATAAACTAGCAGCAGTTAAGTTAAATTGATAAAAAGTATAAGTAATGGTAAGTAATAGAAATACATGAAGGATAAGCAATACTGAATGGTGAGAATATCGGAAAGCAGGTAATCACATCATGGCAGGTGTGAACTGTTTGTAATCATGAGTACGATGTAACATCAGGTAATAACTAGAATGGAACATGTAATAATAAATTATGCCATAAAACATTAGTTTATTATGTGATCGGCTAGGACAGGATCAGGCTATTCCGTATGACCGGCTATGCACAAGTACAGGTAATAGATCAGGCCAACCATACATGAAAAGCTATGCACAAGTATAATAAAATTAGGCTACACCCTGCATAAGTTGAAGGTGAGCTATACACAAATAATCTACTAATACCTTCCCATCCCCCGACTAGTATAATGAATCCAACCATGGTACGTTACGATATGGGATTCTCGAAGAGGGTGGCTAATCCCCTCAGGAATCGGTGTCCATACAAGCACAAGAACAATAACAAGGCTTGCACCAGTACACCAGGATACACCAGCAATAACATCTCATAAATCTATGTACTCTCGTGTCAGGAATCAAGCATAACACTACGGACTGATATCATAAAAGTCATCAAGATAATGAAAACTATCAGAGCATGTATACGCCTGTGGTCCCTAGGAACGAGTGTGGATCGAGGATCAAAGTGGAGTCACAAGACCTAAATATAAAATATCATTGACAATTTTTGTTTCGGTGTGCTAAACATTGGTATCTTGAATGAAATATAATTTGTAGGTCAATTCTAGGTCATGGAGATCAAAGTAGATCAATAATAGATTTCTATGGTCAAACTAGGTTGATTTACCTAAACAGTTGACTTTTAGGATCAAACTAGTCAACACTATTCAAAACTAGGTCATACCTAGGTTTGTAGGTCCTTACCGTATCTTACCAAGGTATTCTAGCCTTTACTAGGCAATACTTGGCCTTACCCTATGCAATTGCGTATATTGGATACACATAGGCTCTAATAGGTAATACCTTACCTATTACATATACATATTACCTATGCTATAGCCCATAGGTAAACCCAATACCTTAGGACCTGTTACGACTCGTACCAGGTACAGGGACATGAGCACGTGGGTACGTCTAGCCTATGGCGCAGCATCGATGGTAGAATGCTATATAGGTCAACTGTGCTATCTAAACAGTCTAATAGATAAGTGAATCATAACCTGTCAATAGCAACTCATCTCCAAACGGAGGATAATATATACATAGAATCTCATACTCAATCACAGATATCTAAAGGAAGATAATAGCACGAAAAATATAAGATATGAAAATATAAGCCAAAAATAGTCTAGAAGATATGTCCAATCCTTATCAAAATGTAAGAGTTTAAATATATCCACATCCACATAAGTACAATATAGAATCATACAATGTCTCAAAGTCTAGTACAAATCCAGCTCAATGGCTAGACAAATAAAAAATCATATAAAAAATAGGAATACAACTAAGTGACAGAACAGGTAAATAGGGCTAGTAGATAGAGCAATAGAGGACATTTTAGTAAATAGTAATTGACAGGAAAGAACTGTACTAACTACATGTTTTGAAGTACTAGTGTTAACATGTGATCTGCTTAGGAACTCGTACAATAAGATAGGTCCTGCTAATCATACGTGAGGTGTATGATTAACACTCACAATACTTTCTCCTGCATAATAAGGATATGATCACACATCTAGCTAGTACTTCCTCCATCCATACTAGTAAGAAGATCCCAATCGGAAAATGTCACATAGGATAATCATGCATAATATGAAGGTAATATCGCATGTCCGATGATCCAACTTTACCAAATTTGTGTACCACTGTGTCAGAAAACAAGTAAAACATCATTAAGTATATGAGTCACAGTAATCTCGTATAATCAAAACTATCAGAGAATGTATTCGTCTGTGGTCCTGAGCAACAAGTATGGATCAAAGTCCAAACTGGAGTCACAAAGACCTAAATATGAAATATTAATGTTAATCAGTGTTTTGGTGTGTTAAAAATTGATATATAAGATGAAACACGATTTATAGGCCAATTCTAAGTTAATACTAGTCCTCCTTATTCAAACTAGATCAATTTGACTCAACGGTTGACCTTTAGGGTCAAACTAGCCAACTTTGATCAATTTAGGTTAAACCTAGGTTTCTAGAACAATATCTTGTCATATCAAGGTAAACTAACCTATACTAGGCTATTATAGGCTTTACCTAGGAATCTACCTATTTAGGAGAAGCCCATAGGGTATCTTGAAATACCCTACTCACATTACCTAACATGTAGGTATACGCTATACATATGTTACATACCCATTGGTAACTTAACACATTACCCTATACCTACCTTACCCTATTCACATTACCCTAACATAAACACCCTTACTTATTTACCCTATTTCACTTTACACATTACCTCACCTAATACTCTATACACATTGTCTAATCATGTAGGTAACTTATTACTTATTACCTACATATACACTACATTTCATACTATCACACATATGCGTGACACTCACACATACACTAACATCTCATACACTCACATGCACTCAAACACTTGCACACACACACATATTAACGCACATGCATGTGTGTGTCACATACACACAACACTAACAAAAAGTGCACAACGTAATGCTGCTGCCAGACCAAGCCATGTAGTGCAGGAAACTAATCCTCCCTTCCTGCAACTTCCCTACTGCCTGAGTGCATGCCGATTTGCTTGTGTGCACAGCACACAACCTAGTCATCCCATCACTCTCTATTACACTCACATACACACACTTACACTATGGGTACACTCTCACACACTTGTACACACTCTCTATGATATTCAATCTCTCACTCAAACACATACACACAAACTCACATGCACTATACACTCAAGTCCCCTCTCACATGGATATGTGTCACACACACACAAGCACGCACTCACTCTCATACACATGTGTGTGTCACACACACATGCACACACCACTCATTCACTGTTACTATACACACACAACACACAGCCCAATTCAGTATGCAAGTTATGGTATGTGTACACATAGGGCTAAGCCCATAGCCTACCCATATGGCCTGTGCAATAAGAGGAAATCCCGTCCCCTACTGTAGTGTAGCTCTCCCTGCTGTGCAGGAAGAGAACTCCCCTAACTTGTTCTGTGTAGGGCACAAGGCCATGACCCTATGCATGACCCTACCTGTGTGTATATAATTTCTGTGGTTATGTCCACTGCTATGTCCAACAGCAGGGCATATTGCGAACAAAATAGGGACAAAACCCTGTAAAAACACTCACCGCCGCTCTTAACTCACCTTTGCACAAGTGTACTGTCCACCCCCCCAACTGCTGCAGCCTGGATAGGAAGCCCCTACCTCCTGTGCACAGGGAAACAACTAGCAGCCATGGCAATGTGCCTGTGCAATGCACAGGCACTACACTCCCTCACATCTGCAGGTCACACCTCTCTTTTACACTCACATACATTTTTATGTGTATCCCTTACATATGTATCCCTTACACACTCACACATATATAAGCACCTGTACCTATTCCCCCCTCTTCATGACATACTCTCACATGACACTCTAGCCACACACAATAATAACAAGCCAATTTAGCTTATCAAATCAAATGACAAAATACTTGGTGCATATTCTTGGATTTTTCCAAAAATGGCACAAAAACCATGTTTAACTTCTACTGAAATGGTCATTATAGCCTAGTTCTTCCTCACATAGGTACCGCTAGTCCATAGGTGGGTTCCTAATGATCTAATACATGTATTAGAGTCTAAATATAGTGAAAATTTCGATGTATACCTGTTGGGAGATGGATTTCCAATGTAAAACTGCTAGACATGATTTGGACATGGTTAGGACACAAGCTCCTAGTCCAAGCTCCCTCTCTTTGTGTTCATTGCTGCCAAAGCTTCTAGACTCCTTGGATGAAGAGTATGAGAGGATTGAAAATGATTGGGAATGATTGGGTAAGAATTTTATGGAGGAATGAAGGAATTTTGGAGAAGAGAACCAAACTAGGGATTTGTGCTCCAATTGAGAAATGAAGAGAATAAACACTCTCTCTCATTATGGTCGACCATATGAAACCCTATTATTTCCTATAGGAAGTATTCACCATGCCCTCCTAGGTTATCATGAAGGTTTGGCTAATCAGTGGAAGCTTCTAACTTAATTTAGTAATTAAATCTAATCCCTATTTATGACATATTATGACTTAAATGTATCTACTGAGGCTAACCTAAAATATTGGTTCAAGTGTCATGACAAGTCTAATCGGGTTCACTAACCAAAGGTCCAATAAATAGGCTAGTCTACTAACAAATACAACTATCACTATAATTAATTAAAATAAATATACCCAATATACATAGATAAAGAAATAACCCTATATAGGATTATGGTAGTGACATGTATGCAGTTCACAAACTGCTGCATACATGGCAGTGATCCTACTAAATTCTGTTGCTGCTCCTGCACTTAACCAAGCACACAGGTAGCTGTCTTCCTAGAGCTACCATGTTGCTACTACTTCACTTCTATTGTTGTTGTTGCTTACTTCTTCTACTACTGCCATCACTACTGCTGTTAGATCATATTTCTATTGTTGCCTTACTGATAAGCAATGTCAAGCAGTTGCTACTGTTGTAGCCGCCTGTGTGCCAAGCATCTGTTGCTGCTGCAGCTTGCATGCCAAGCCGTGCCAGCAGTAGGTGCTGCTTTATTCTGCTACAGTTGTTGATGGCTTTACTACTGTTCCTGCTATGCTTTCTTGCAAAGCCAACAACTACCTATGCATCACTTACCCCTTCTCTACTTCCTTTTACACAAACACAATCTTCTATTCGCACATGCACACACACACACACATACACACACACACACACACACACACACACACACACACACACACACACACACATATTTATGTATATATATGTGCGTGTGAGTATACCAACACATATATCCATCAATTGGTACTCTAAGCCACTCTTACTTATAACACAGACACACACACACATAAATATTCACACACACCCTCTAACTAACACTCACTTTGGCTATGGCACACGATTAGATATACATATCCTACTCTATATGATATAGAAGACACATTGACACATACGATACTCACTTATATGCATAATACCAGACACTTGGTGCGCACCACCCTAGTATCGTACTAATCTACGATACACTTGTGATACGTCTATGGTACCTATATCAAACATTGTCCAACCCTATCCAAATCATATGAACATATCTTAGCCTAATTAGAACAATACATAGCTAATACAATATGTCGTGGAGAATATAATATTTGTGTCACAAGTGTCGGAGGAAAAATCTCCAAAATGACTCTGTGTCATAGGTATCATGATACGGCCTACTCGTATCCAATTATGGACACGTATCTAGCCACACATAACTAACATAAATATAAATAGATCTAAATTACCAAATGAAAAACACATGGTGCACCAATCTCGGATTTTCTCCAAATTGGACACAAAAGTCAATATAGCTTCCACATAAACAGTCGTTAGAACCTAATTCTTCTTGCTATAGGTAGTCATAGTCTATGGGTGGATTCTTAATGGTCAAATTGAACAATTAGAGTCTACACAGCGGAGAAATTGAGATGTATACCTATTAGGAGATGGATTCCCAATGCAAATCCTAATGGACAGATTTGGACACGAACTCCTAGCCAATAGCCTCCTCCACTAGTGATGCTTGCCACCAAGCTCCTAGGCTCGTCCAAGGAATCGAAATGAAGAGGATTAGGAAGGAATTGAAGGAAATTGGTGAGGGAATAATCAATTTGGGGAAGAACACCAAATTAGAATCATTTGGCATAAATAAAGAGCAACGGAGAGTGCTCTCCCTAATAAGCTAGGGCCGACCACACTCCTTCCCCTTCATGTCATGCACAAAGTCCAAAATACCCCTCCAAGCTTGTCATGAAGGCTAATATAATTAATGGAAGCTACTAATCCTATTATGGTAATTAATCTAATCCCTATTTATTAAATGGAATGACTTAATAGAGTCTAATTATGTCTAGTCTAAAGTGTTGGCCCAAGTGTCATGTCAAATCTAATTGGGTTCCCTAATCATCAGTCCAACAATTAAACTAGTCCACTAATCAATATACATATTTATATTAATCACAATATTTATAATAATATAAAATAACAAAAAATACCCCTATCTAGAAAAAGTGGTAGTTACACTTATAGGTAGGAGGAGTGGATCGCTAACGAACTACTATAGAAGTTGCTAATGTAACTTATAGGAATATAGTATATAGTGTAAGGATTGATAGAGTTAAGGAAGAATTGTGATTTTTCTATGGTTAGTCATAGAAAAAGGTGTAAGAGCCATGTTAGAAGCCTTACCTCTAGATTTGTAACGTTTTGGTAATATAGAGCATGTTGGAGAAGTGGCATATCATCTTGCATCGTCCCATCCTTACAGGATGTGCATGATGTATTCCATGTCATGCAGTTAAGGAAGTATATGACTAATCACAACCATGTGGTCGACAATTCCGAGATCACAGTGGGACCCAGTTTATCATACAAAAAGCAGTCAGTTGGTATCTTGGACACTTGTAAAAAAATGCTTAGAGGACAGATAATTAGATTAGTTCGGGTTGCATGGAAGCATCATTCTCTATGAAAATCTACTTAGAAGCATGAGAATTACATGCGGGAGCGGTATCCACATCTATTTGTTAATTCCTGTTAGACAATAGCTAATCATTTATGATATAGATTTGTTGCATGTTAATGTTGTTTTAAATTTGATGATGAATTTTTTAAGATAGGTAGGTTGTAAGCCCGCTAATTTTTGGATTTTATTTTTAGTTATTTTTATTTATTTAATATGTGTAACACCCACTTTTCTAAATGAGGAAAAATTTGAACTTTTGTAATTTTAGTCTTTTAATAATGAGATTTAAATCATGTTATGATTTTTGGTAATTTTTAATTCTTTTAAAAACTATTTTAATTGGTGATTTGTGGTTTTGGTGTTTTGCTAGTGAAATCCTAGATACTACTTGACCTAGAGACTAACCATGACCATGGGAACCTAACCATGTGATTAGGGTGATTTATTTTTACAATTTTGCCTAAGGGTATTTTGGTCAATTTTGACTTTAAATGAAAGATAAATTTTGATTGATTATTATGGTGCTAATCTTTTTATTAGAGACCAACCTAGTTTTGACCTAACCTAGATGTTAGTGATATTCATGGAGGTTTAGTTAGAATGTTAGAGACTTAATAACTAAGTTAGAGAATATCTAGATATTTGTAAGTTAGATATTTTATTAGCTTTACCCTAGAATTAGCTTGGGCCTTAAGTTGAGACTTAGAATTGATTGCTATAGAGCCCATAGCCTTTCTCCATGCCCAAACCCTAACCCTAACCATGTTATGGCAGCCATATGGAGACCCCAACTCTTATATAATGCCTCTTAACACTCACTTGCCTCCTTTAGAAATCCTCCTTTAGAAACCCTAATAGTTCTTCCCCAAATCATCAAATCTCCCTAGTCCTCCACCAAATTGATCCCACTCACTTACATTGGAGGTCATTTCTGGAGTAGAGTTTGAAGGGAGCTTGCTTGATAGGTTTGGAACTCACTTGGCCATTAGAGGAGGACTTCTCTTTTTGGGGATTTTTGATTGAGATCTCTCAATAGGTAAAATCCCTCAAATTGATTCAAATCTCTATTTTCTGTCCATAGAAGCATCCATCTAGGTGTCCTCTAGTTGTAGAATGAGTTTGGTAGGAATTGGTATTGGTTTAGTATCCGTATCGGACACGTATCAGTGTCTAATACACTATATTTGCTGAAAATGCCTCAAACGGGATTTTGTTCATAATTTTGAAAACTATTTATACAAAATTGTAGCTATATATGTGTGATTTAATTTTGTATTTGACTGAGTTGATTTTTGTGTGCATTTTGTGTCCAAACTGGACACGAACTCGCTCGCAGGACACTACACAGGGGAGTACAGTGCTCCCCTACTGCTCAAGTGTCCTAGCGGACATGACACGACACCGTATGCCATGAAACTTCATGGACACGTGGAGGCACCCACTGACACCATGTCCATGAAGTTTCGTAAGCCCACGACGAGTGTGCGCGAAGAAATTGCGTATGTACGTGTTTTGCACTGCACTATGCACGCGTGTCTTGTGTCCCTGATACGGCCTTCGTGTCTCTTCTAGACACGTTGTAGTGGCGTGTCAGGGACCCGAATGTGTTTCCCTACCCCTGGTGAACACCTAGACACGAGCACGAGGTTTGATGTGTCATGTGTCGTGTATACAAGTCCATGACATGCAAGCACGAGACAGCCCTTCACGGTTTTCTGATACTTTATCTTTTTGTCTGTTTTGACACTTTATGTCTTGATTTTTGGACATGTTTGACTCCCCTAGACATGAAATCACGTGTACTTCATAGTGGCACACATTAATTTACATTTTAATTTGTTTTCGATTGTGAATTTTGGTTAGTTAGTGAGGAGGACTCGAGTATACAGTACAGTCTGTTCTGTTGATGCATCAATCTCCTTTAATTTGATGTTCAATCTATTAGTTTCCTATGTGATTCAGTTCCCAAGTTCTTAATTCACTCCACACTAGTTAGTTGTCCTGCATCCTAGTTAGCTAGTTCAGTCAAATTCTTAATAGTCCCTGTTCAGTATCTTCGTCCTTGTTGTTCAGTCCATATCCTAAGATACATATCAAATAAGATATTAGTGTACATTCCCCATTTCTACTTTTTATCAACCCTTTACCATCTACTGCATTCAGACCCTGCCATATTGTTCAGTCATCAGAACAATTGGTCAGTCCCATGAGGAAGTCAATCCAGTTGATCTTCCCTTTCGAATATCAGGTGATGTCCTGCATCACCATGATATATGTCCTATTCAAATATTTGTTTCAGTCATTCTAATTGACGTGTCCTGCATACTTTTTTGTTTATTCCTTTCTATCATCCCTTTATCTATATATAATGTTCAGTCCATTGTAAGTTTAACCTCAGTCAAGTTTTTCCCTCTTCATCAATCCACTCCATTTTTGTATCAGTCCATTTCTTCTCAGGTTAAATTCAGTCCTAAAAGCCACTGTCCAGTCTTGGACAATTGGATTGTGGGTTGTATTAACTAACACTCAAGTTCAATACCTTGGAAGAGTTATGTTCAATCCTATAAATTGTGCATTGTCTACTGAATTACACTTGAATATGGAAACCTGAGACAGTTTTCCCCTGACTTCACATTGACACCCTATCCTACTACCTACATGTATTTGCATTACCTATTGCTGCTATGTACACTATATCCCTATACACACATGTACACTAGTGTATGTTTACATCTAACCCCTATTCATGTCCACATCATATTAACACCATGTACACACCTTTACACTTTACCTTGACACTTTTAATTTTGCCTTGAACACATTGAACCCCCTACTGCTATGATACACACATACACAGTTATGCCACTCATCACCCCCTCTCTATCTCTGTAATATACATATATATATATATATATATATATATATATATATATATATATATATATATATATATATATATATATATATATATATTTTAAGAACCCCCATTTTATTCCAACAAGGCTCAAAATGCCGATGCCTGTACAAGTATACCCCTAGGCCCAAAATATCGACACCTATACAAGTATACCAACAAGACCTGAATACCGAAGGTTAGGAAAGAAGAGAAAACCAAAAGCATGTCTGTCCATGCGAACAGATGCCCCTGATCTTATGGTACTGCTTGGTGACCTCCCTAATGATCTGGTCGGCGTTGTACTGGTAGCCCTCATATCTCGCCTTGTTACGGTTCTTCCAAATGGTCCATACAGCAACAGCCGCTAAGATTTAGTGACCATGGGAGGAGAATACCCAGCTAGCCAGGAGGTCATTGAAGCACCCCACTCCCTGAGCCCTTCTGCACTGCTGAGATAGCACTCTCCAAACCTTGGCAGATAATTCCCCCTTATAAAAGATATGGTCGACGGTTTTCGTCTGACACTCTGAACAGCAGTTGCAGGCAGATGCTAAGCTGAATCCTATAGTGTGCAGATTATCGTCGGTGGGTAACTTGTTACGAAAGGCTCTTCAAATAAGGATAGGCCACTTCTTTGGGATGCATGTCTGCCAGAAAGCCGCGTCGATCTGTGATGGTGTTCCGCAACCACGGGCTACTTTTTTGGCCGAGCTCACAGAGAAGCCTCCCGAGGTGTCAGCCGACCATCGCAGTTCACCTATTTCGTTGCTTATCTTCAGGCCGTGATGACAGATGTATTCTTCAGCCTCATCGTCGACCCAATTGTGGATCCTGCCCTAATCCGAATCGTCACCTGAGGAATCCCATAAATCCCTGATCCTGTTGTTCCCCAGTCATGCCGTGCGGTTGGGGAGCAAGGTTTCCCTCACCTAACGTTCAAAAAAGGTTGATGATTCACCATTGCCTAAATGGAGCCGAATCACCGGTTCGGCCATAGTACGCCCGATTAGGATGTGCCGCCATGCCGCTGATGATCTGCTATTGGGGATGCCTGATCTGGGTGAATGTGCTTGAAGTAACTGTCCTTCATGAATCTAGTCCATAAATTATGATTCGTCCGAAGCTTCCACCACAGCTTCATCGAGAAAGCATGAACAATGTGAGAGAGTCTGGCAAATCCCATGCCTCCTTCCTCGGCAGGCTTAGCCATGGTGTCCCAGCTTGCCCAATGATGCTTAATGTTGCTGCCGCTGTGTCCCCAAAAGAAGTCGCACATAATGCTTTCAATCAAGCGAATCACCTTCTTGGAGGAGAGCATGCTGCTAGGGTATATATAGGAATAGAGGTGAGCATGTGGTTGATGAGGGTCATCTTACCGCCTGGGGATAAGGTAGCATTGTGCCATCCCTCCAGCTTTCTTCTGATTTTGTTAATCAGCCCGTCAAAGATGTCTGTGTTAGATCTACCGTACACTAGGGGACATCTAAGGTATAGAAATGGAGGGTATTCAATGGAGAAAGAGGTGATATTGGAAATGTTAGCCGCGCTTTCTCTTCCAATATTGTGAAGCATGCAAGTATGTACCCTTCTCCTCAATGCACTGTAATGTATATAATGCAATATAGGTATGCATGTTAGGTAACACAATATAATGTATATAATGCAATATAGGTATACAAGTTAGATAGTGCAATGTACTAGAATATGAATGCAATGTATCAATCCAAGTATGCATACATGTATGTTATAAAAGTGTAAATGCAATATAATTAGTGATATGAATATGATATGTAAGTACCTATGTATGCATGTAGGTAAGCTAGTGTTTTGGTAATATAGGCATACATGAATGAATGAATACATGAATAATGTATGTATGTATGTGTTGTGGTATTGGTATATAGGCTTGGAGTGTAGAGTGTAGATTTGAGTTGACCGGACCAAGGACTAATGATTAGAGTTTGACTAGATGTTGACCAATGGTCTAAGGTTGACCTTGGTTGGCTATAGAGTTGACTAAACCGTAGATGTTGACCAATATTGACTTGCTGACCAAGTTTAGCCTAGTGTGATTTGAAAGGTGACTACAGTTTGACTTTGACCTAGATTAGCTTAGAATTCATGTAGTTTGCATTATAAACTTCATTTTTACCATTATGGATATATTGTGACCTGTGTTGCTCTAAATAGGACTCAGTTACTCTGATTCGGATATCTATTCTCATCGGACATTCAGGATCTCAGGCGAGTACATTCTCTGATCATTTTATACTTGTCATGATTTATATTATTGCTCTAGATTACTTTACTTGATGCTGTCACGTTATCATCACGGATTGGTACTATATGGATCTTTTCATGAGATGTTATCACCCTTAGCGGGTGCAACGGATATGTCATGTCATGTGTTTTATGTACATCATGTATTTCTTGCTCTTACGTTATTCATGTATTCTTATGTTCTCTCATGTGCTTTCATGTATGCTCATGTATGCTCATGTATGCTCATGTACTTTCATGTGCTATCATGTACGTTCATGTTTTCTCATGTGCTTTATGTGTAACCAAACCATCATGTTCGTAACGTAACTTGACTGGATCCTTGTGTATTGATTGTGGGTAGGGGGAGTATAAATGGTCATGTGATTTAGCCATTATGTTCACTCTGTTACTTTCATGTGTTTATCATGTACAACAAAGCCTTCTTGGCTAGTGTCCCTCATATACACCTATGTTATATCATGTTTAAACTAAGCCAATTACATGCCATCTCGTACTCTAAATCACTAGTCACTTACAGTTCTTACTTATCATGTATATATTTCCAGTTATCAAATATCTTTCATATTTTCATGTACATCTTCTTACAGCGTCTCATGTATATTACTCTATTGCTTGTTTTATATTCCCTACCATGATATGAACTGCGTGAGATGTATTATGCTCGTTCCTGTCCTGACTGGACCTGTTGAAAATATTATAGAGAATGATGAGGAGTTCTACCCTACCTACTACGGAGCAGGCTTAGATGACACTTGCAACCTGGATCCCCAGCAGGTTCAGGCAGCTGCTGAGGATCCTACCGTTGCCTAGAGTATATAGTTAGACTGTTATTTCCTTTCTTCATGTCATTTTTTGTTTATGGTTTCAGAGTTGTATTATATTTGAGATGTTGAGACTTGTGGTTGTTAAGTTGGATTTATTTCTTTTCCTGTTTGTACCTTATTTTGAGGATTTCATTATCTATCATATCGTGCTATTTCTATCTTTAGACTTGTGATTGAGTTGCACCTTCTGTGATTGGCCTCCGTTTGGAGAGTTTATCATATTGTGGTTAGTTGAGATCATGACCTAGAACAGCGTTCTACCGTCGACACTAAGGCGTAGGCTGGACGTACCCACTTCTCTTGCCCCTACACTGGGTGCGGGTCGTGACAATATGGATATTAAATATTAAGCTATATTTTATAACCAATATTGACTATAGAGGTAATTTATCGAAGTTTTGATTTTTGAAGCACAATAATTATCAATTTCTTAAAACAAGTTCCATATTCGTGTTTTAAATGAGTCCACCTTCATTTTGATATATCATGTCCCACATAAATATGTTCCTTTATACTACATATTTCTTGTAAAACTTTAGGGTAAAAATAGTCATTTTAGTCCTTACCGTAAAATTTGATGTATTTTCCAATCTCGATTTGAGGCCCAAACCCGATCCAAACATTTCGACGCTATATATAATTTTGACCTATTTTGAGCCTAAAACACATATTTTATTGGTGTCCTACTTATTTGAGTTCCTATGTGTTACTTATTTTCAAATGGTACACAATGCCCATTAATTAACCTTTCAGAGTCAATTTTGATTCTAAAAGTCATACCAACTTTGGAATACTCCAATTAGCCTTAGTTGAGCTATAATAGGTTACCATAACTTATTAGGATGAATTTATATTATTTTTTAGAGGATTTTGTACAACCATAATAGGTTTGAGCCAACCCACCATTGACTTTCAAAATTAGGAAACCCAATATTAACCCATAGATTTAATCTTGCTTATCTTTCTATTGGAGCAACCAAACCTAAACAAACTTTCCTAAAAATTTATATATCCAAACCTAACCCATCTAGCCATGAAATTACTCTATATATGCCTCATGTTGGCCAGTGCTAATCCTTTTCCTATCTTACAAAACGTGACCACCCCATACATTGAACCCGACAGCTACACAACAAACCCTAGCTGCTGCCACCACCATCATACACCACCTTTGACCTTATAACAATTTTCTAGAGACCTTGGGACACCCCTGTAACGTCCTATCAAGTCCTGGAGGATCCACGACAACTTCTTGGAGGGAAACGGAGACTAGAAGTCACCGAAAGTTGGGTTCCAAGTCTTAATTCGTTCCAGTAGATATGCTATTTTGCATCTAGGGGTTCGTGTACTTCCCGACATCCTTCCTTATGAAACTGAAAGTAATAAAAAGATCTATGTGTCTATTTTTCATGTCCAATTGGCCAATCATGTTCTTCTTTACGATTTGTCCGAGATGTCCATTCTACAAAAAGGTGTCCAAACTGAACCAAATCTTTTGTGTGTGAGTTTTTGTCAACTTTCGGACCACTTCAACCATTCCTATATTTTTGGCATGAATCTAGACATCCTAATCTTTATATTGGATATTCTTTTGCAATATTTTACGGAGGTTTACTATTTTATAAAATTCGAACTTGTCACCATAATGTCGAAATACCAAAAACTCATAGATTCTATGTGTCCATATGCTTCATAACTTTATGGGACTTGTCCAAAATAATTGTTGTGCATGATTTGATAAGAAAAAAGTATTTTAAATATCTTATACTATTTTTTCAGAATTAATTTTATAGAGAATTTATCGTTTTGGGAGCCAAACTATAGAACTAGTATAAGTATATCGATGTAGAATCAATACAAGACTTGCATGCATGTTGTTCCATAAAAAAATATTTATTATTTATAGATTATTTATACATACTTTCCAGCATTAAAGTGGTATTTTATGTTATTAATATAATACTTTTATAGGTAGATTTAGTGTTATATATGCAATATTATGTGGACTAGTCATTATGACTAGTTTTGGTATATAGATATTATTGTGGTCTATATATGTTAAGACCATATATGGTAAGTTATTAGTGTGATAATAGTAGAATATTTATTGTAGGTGTACGTGACGGTGGTAGCGAGGAAATTGGAGCAGGGCCGTCATTTTCTCAACTAAAAGTTGCATGCAAGTGTACCTTGCCAATACTACAGCTTGTTGCTTCCTTTCCTTGTTGTCTTTATTTTTGTTTATTAGTGTCATGGCGTACGTTTAGTCGATATTTAGCATCTGAATTGGATTCAGGTGCCGATGTCTATTTATCGACATTGTATATCAATACTAGGTATTACGTGCATTACTTCGTGTTCTTTGACACGATTGACCACAGAACACTGACACACTCATGATACAAGGTTTAAATTATTATTCATGGTATTGACTTTGTATTGATTATTAGACTTATTGTTGTTCTTGTTCCTTGGTAGAATATACTTTACTTGACTTGCTAGATTCTAGACATGGGGTGGGGAGAACATGACTGCGATATCGAACTATTTATATTGTGGCATGTTATTATTATGTGAGTTTGTCTCTTTACCAGAGTTCTGGCATTTATTTTTATTGATTGTCCTTCGTTCCATAACACAGTGCTTGGGGAAGTAGCCTGTTGAGGCACTTATGAGCCTCAGTGGCAAGGTGTGATATTCTAGGACACGTTCTCATATGCATATCATGTAGACCGAATATAGTAGATACCCTTAGATCATATTTTTCTTTTCTATATATTGGCATATTGTATGTACCTTGTTATGTCCCTTGAGGAGCTGGAGACCTCTCCAGGTATTCGATTGAACAAAGTTAGGTGCTGATCATAGTGGCTGGTATTTTCTATTCCAGGTATCTCTTGCGATTCCATATTTAACTTTACTTATATTCTGCTTGTTAGCCTAATGTTTGTAGACTCAAGTTATTTCTTTCGAGTCTTTCAGACAGATGCATAAAGGGGTACATACTATATTATATATTGTTCATTCTTGCATTCTATTACTGAGGATTGTGATTAGACATATTATTGATTAGTATATGCAGTTGGTCATCATTATACAGTGTATACGTATTCGAGCTGGACAGGAGTGCACTTGATACGTAGTTGGCTTATATACGAATTCCTAGTCCTATGTATTTTGGGACTGGAGAGTTACATATAAAATCTATCACAAAGGAATCAAAATTGATCGGAAGATAAGACTTCCATGATAGAAAGTAGAAAGTCTGATCTGAGTCCGTACTCCAGCGGAAAGTCCTGATCATCTAAACCTGGAGAGATTACCAGGTACTCAGAGGACGTAACAAGATACATAATATCATGTTATATGAACTACCATAGAAAATAAATAAATATGCAAAAGACCATCCTAGTAAATAAATATGCAAAAAGGTATCATAATCGTCTAACGTGTAATTTAGAAGATAATTTTCGTACGCATGGTGGTATTCAAGCCACACATAACACAAGGCTAGTGGCGTACATATACTGTCATGTAGACATCTGTATACGACCGTAACTTTCTAAGAACGTCAGAGGGTATCTACAACTCATATACCCTATAGTTCCATCCGGAGACTATGGTTTACCGATTTGGCTTCCCAAATGCACTAGTGACTATCCTCCCCCAAGATTCCCTAATGACCAAGTCATGTCCATAAATTATCCAGTTTTCTAAATACTCTAATATCCTAATCATAGTAGTTACAAGATCTATCCATCACACAACTCTTACATACTAATGATTAGTAAAATATGCAGGTCTTGGCCTTAACAAAATATCTCAAATCGTGTATATGAGTGTGTCACGACCCGTACCCAGTGTAAGGGAACGAGAAGTGGTTACGTCCAGCCTACGCCGCAGTGTAGACGGTAGAACGTTGTCCTAGGTCACAACAACTAACAATATAATTGTACATGTACAATGATATACACTCCAAAGGGAGGACAATATAAAGGTACAACTCAATCACAGGATCTAAGGTGGAAATAAGGAATAAAGAGATGGATAAGATAAAAGAGTAATTTCCAACAAGAGCTACAAATAAGAGTAATATATGAGTGTTCATATAACACAAAATAACCAATATCTAGAAGTACATCAAATAAGACAACTGAAAGGGAAACTAGCCTAGAATCTAATCTAGACAATAGGCAAGTCCTCAGCGACTGCTGGATCCTCCTGAGGGTCCAAGTCACCGGTGTCATCTAAGCCTGTGCCATAATATGTAGGTCAGAAGTCCTCCTCATCACCTGTAATATTTTTAACAGTCCAATCAGGAGGGGAAAGAGCACAATACATCTCATGCAGTTCATATCTTGATAGAAAAGATATAGCATGTGATAGAATAAGATACATAAAACGTTGTAAGAAATAAGCATAAAAAGAAAGTGAGAAACTGATAACGAAAGTTATCTATATATATAATAATAGAGAACTTGAAGTGACTATGTGATTTAGAGTACAAGATAGACATGTGAACGTCTTGATTTATACATGATTACACTATAGAGTTTATACATGATTACACTACTTTGGAATTAATCACATGACTATTTTTACTCCCCCATGCCCCAATCAATACACAAGGATCTAGACAGGTTATTTTATTGTACATAAAAGTTTATACAAGAATCTCATGAGATTATTAGAGTACATGAGAGCACATGAGTATACATGAATAATAAGAGTCCATAAAATACATGATGTTCATAAAAATCCCATGACATGATGTATTCGATGCACCCGAGGGAGATAACATATCATGTAAAGATCTATATTGTACTAATCCATGATAATATCGTGTAAGCATCAAGTAAATTAAAATGTGACAAGAATATAATTCCTAACAAGTATGAAATGGTCAAAGAATGTACTCGCTTGGTATCTCGACTGTCTGATAAGAATAGGAGTCCGAACTAGAGTATCTGAGTTATATTTAGAACAACCATAGGTTACAAAGTGTCTAATACGACATAGATAAAGTCTATAATGCATTCTAAATGATTCTAGGTCCTTCTAGGTCAAAGTCAACCCTTGGTCAACTTTGGTCAACCCTGGTCAACTCTGGTCAAACCTGGTCAACTATAAGTCAACTAGTCTATTTACTAAATTTTAGGTCAAACTCAAGTTATCTAGTCATTCCAAGTTCGTTTGAGTCTATTTGGATCAAGTTTGACCTAAGGTTGACTTTTGTCAACTCGCTCGTCAACATGGCCACGTTAGGCCCATTGGGTCAATCCTAAACTGACTCACTAAACGATAGGCTATATCTAATAGCAAAATCAAAATATACACATATATATATTCATTCATTTAATATTATATATATATATATATATATATATATATATTTTTTTTATATATATATATATATATTATAAGGAAAAGAATGATACATGGCAAGTGTGCGTGGACTGGAAAAGAGGTTTAAGAACCTAAACTCATGAAAAAAACTAAGGTCAAAATATATAACAATCTATATAAAAGAACTTTATATATACACTACTGTATATAGAGATTACATATAGGAAACTATATATAATTTGAACAATATATGAAAGATATATATATAAGTTGAACTAACACTAAGATTCTCAGAAAATCTGAGAATCTAAACCCATACCAGACTTCTAACCCAAAACTAGAAAACCAATACAAAGCACAAGTGTATAATAACTCAACAACAAGTAATTCCCAAACCAACTCTAGACTCAACTCGAAAAACAAATCAAATACACATAGGCAAACACATATCAAACCCAAGATACAAACAACTCTAAAAACAGAGTTCAAGATCGAAACTCTCACATAAAAACTCAAATCCAACATTCACATCAAAACCAAAATATCAACCTAAACCTATATTTAATATCCAAACCCAATTCACTACACAACTGAAAATCAAAAACCCAAAAAATACATAACTAAACCATGTGTAAACTGGAGAATAGGAAGGGATACACGTGTGTGTCATGCTCGTGTCAAACCAGGATCAAAATAGTGTCCACAAAGTGTCCAGTCAATGCGTATCGAAAAAACCCGAATACGCGTATATAGAAACGTGCTCGTGCATGCGCGTCACGCTCGATTGAATGCCACATACAACACGAGAATCCTCGTGCTCGTGCACATAGCTAGGTGGGGTCCAGGTCTAGGTCTAGGATACACTGACACGACACCAAGTCGCGTCCATGTGTCGTTGGACACGCAAACCCGTGCAGCTGTACACGAGCCTGCGGGCCTCTTGTGTGCGAGTAGAGCCCCCTGGCTCGCAACATGTAGCAACCATTTTTTTATAGAAAAGGTATTTTAGTCATTTTAGCCATTTTGGCTATTTTGTGATTTTTTAGATATTTTGACTTGTGTTGTGCTAGCAACTGGTTTAACCTTAGTGGGCTCTATATAGGAGCCTAACCATGTCTTAGAATTTATTTTTTACCTATTAGAATTCATTTAGGGCTTGGGTCCAATTTAGAAGGCTTTTGAATGATTTTTAAGCCATTTTGCATGTAGCCTTTTTGAGCCTTTTGACTTGGGCCTTATTTTTACTTGAGAGAGAGTTGGCCCAAGTGAAACCCAAACCCTAGAAGCCCCCACCTGGCTTCCCAGAACAGTACCCCTCCCTCTCTCTTTCATTTGTGAAGCATAGCCTCCACAAGTGAAACCCTAATAGATCTCCTCCTCAAAAAATCCTATTTTCTTCATTCGGAGTCCGTTTCTCCCCAAATGAACTCTGTTGCACTCGTCTAGAAGAGGAGGATCTGCTGGATTATTACTAGCGAGGAGGCGGAGGCAATTGCTTGAGGGGAATCGACCGACACGACGACCGAGGGACTCCGTTTATTGAGTTTTTGACACTCAATAGGTAAACCCTTTCCTACCACAGTTATTCTAAATTTTCTTTTATATTTGCATCCATATAGGTACCCTAAACTTGCCCATAAAGTTTGGTTACGTTTCGAGTTCGTTTCGTAAGCGGTATCGGACATGTGTCGACCCATCAAGACATGTGTTCGACAAAATGCCGCTAAGAAACGAAACTTGCTATTTTTCGATTCTGTTTTCACGAACATTTAGATAATATTATTTTAAGAAACTTTCGTTAAGACAGATTGGAAATCGATGACTTTTCAGTGGCGTTTCGGGCATCGGACGCACGTGCATCGATCCCGTGCACGAGGCCGTGCATGCCCTGTCGTCAGCGTGTTGTATCTCGATGCACAGATAATATGTTTGCCTGAAATGTTTTGAACATGTGGGGGCAACCTCTTTCCCCATGCGCCTAAAATTTTACGACTTCTCGATGAGCGAGCGCGGAGAAATCCGACGTGCATCGTTCAGCTGCACTATGCACGGGGCTAAATTTTGTTGCTGAAACGGACTTCGTTCGCACTCTCGACGCGACGAGGATCTGTTCCAGGACCTTTGACGCATAGACCTATACTTGGACTACACGAGGGATTAATCCCTAGTCGTGGCGTGGACCGACGAACGAGCCACGAGGGCTGAACCGCGCACAGGCACACGCGCACAGGAGGCCGCGCGTGGTGCGGGGTTGCGTGCGTCGCCTCAGCATGTCGTGTTACTGTGTTGCCATGTCCTATACCTACCCCAGGACCCCCTAGCTACGTGCACAAGCACAGGGCTTTTCGTTGTGTGTGCGGCGCTCAATCGAGCGGGAAAGCAAGCATACGTGCACGTTGACACACGGTATCGGGTTTTCCGATACGCATTTTGTGGACACAACACGGACACGATTTCGGACCTGTGAGTACCCGAACGCATCACGTAGGTTGAGACCAACGTGTATGTCGAGTTTTGCGGGTTTATATTGTGTATATCTCATTTTGGGGCGTTGTGTGAAAAATAGGTTTTTCCTTTAATGCAAATTGAGTTTGAATGTGATATTTTGTTTTCCAGGAATTTAACTTGTAAAATCTGAGTTTTTAGTATGTATATGAGGTTTTGGACTTGTGAGAACCAACTTTTGGATTTAGTTCATATTTTTCTATCAATTATGAGCACATGTGCTTTTCTTTTGTAGCTATGTATATAAGTAACTATGTATATATATAAGTAAGACCTCCTTGAAACCCATTGCAAGTGTATGTGATGAGAATGGGTCGAGGGGAATAAATCTTAGATTTTGATTTATTAAAAACATTTCAAACCGTGTGTCATTTCTTCCAAATGAGCATATATATATATATATATATATATATATATATATATATATATATATATATATATATATATATATATATATATATATATAATTTTCCTATATATATATATATATATATATATAT
This sequence comes from Iris pallida, assembly GCA_029216955.1. NCBI lineage: Eukaryota > Viridiplantae > Streptophyta > Magnoliopsida > Asparagales > Iridaceae > Iris > Iris pallida. The sequence goes on from JANAVB010022999.1 coordinate 8,676,816, forward strand.
ATAAAATATAGTTTTCCTATATATATATATATATATATATATATATATATATATATATATATATATAGGAAAACTATATTTTATATATATATATATATATATATATATATATATATATATATATATATATATATATATATAGTTTTCCTATATATATATATATATATATATATATATATAAAAAAAAAATATATATATATATATATATATATATATATATATATATATATATATATATATATAGGAAAACTATATATATAGGAAAAAAAAAAAAAAAAATATATATATATATATATATATATATATATATATATATATATATATATATATATATACATATATATATACATATATATGTATATATACATATATAGTTTTCCTAAAAAAAAAATATATATATACATATATAGTTTTCCTATTTTGTTTGTATGTATATAAGAGTATATTGAAATGAGGCATACCATGGTTGTGTTTTGAGCTTTTAATACCTGCTGTGGTTCAACACAGTAACCTACAGGTATCACACACACACACACACACAACCATTTGTCAAGAATAAGAGTAGGCATGTGTTGTAAATACATGTGTATGTATATATACCTATGTGTGTATAGTTTGTATGCTTTAGAACCCATCTTAGAATAGATCATGGTTGTGGTTGTAACCATAGGAGTCCTAGTACAGATTTGATTTGTCATTGTGAGCCTACTTTAGTCGAATTGACTGACAAGTTGACCAAGTTGACAAAAGTCAACTATGGGTCAAACTTGATCCAATTCAACTGAAACGAACTTAGAATGACCTAGAAACTTGTGTATAACCTAAAAATTAGTAAATAGACTAGTTGACCAATGTTTGACCAGGTTTGACCAGTGTTGACCAGGTTTGATCAGAGTCGACCAATGGTTGACTTTGACCAAAAGGAACCTAGAAGCATGTAGTCTTACATTGTAGCTATTTCCTTTGATATTTTAGACTTGGTTGTGACATGTGTATACTTTAAATAGGTTTATATTGCCCCGGTTTAACTACACTTCATCATCAGCAGTTCAGTTTGCTAGGCGAGTACAATCTCTGATATTTTTATACTTGTTTGGATATGTTCTCTTGTTATAGACTAGTATACTTGATGCTGACACGATGTTCACACGAATTAGTACCCTATGGATCCTTTCATGCGATGTTATTCCCTCAGATATATCGACTATATCATGTTCATGTACTTTATCGTGTTCATCATGTACTCCATGTATTCATATTTATCTATGTACACTCATATGTTATTCATGTACACTCATGACCATATGAGCTCCATGTATAAAAGTAGTTGTTATCCATGTGCAATAACATATCATGTCTTGATCCTTGTGTATTGTTTGGGAACAGGGAGAGTGTAGTTGGTTATGTGATCATTAACCCAAGTAGGTATTCATGTGCAACTCTATAGTTTATCCATGTGCAACCCAACCTATTTACACAACCAATTTATGCTCTAAATTACGTAGATAGTTACATTTCTCTATTTATCATATTTATATCTCATCTTGATATTCTCTCTCTTGTTGATTTTCTTTAAAGTGTTTCAGGTATAATTTTCTATAGCTTGCTTTATATGTCCAATCCTGATATGAACTGTTGTGAGAGATATGTGCTCGTTCCGTCCTGATTGGGCATGTTGAAAATTTTACAGGTGATGATGAAGAGTTCTGCCCTACTTATTATGGCATTGGCTTAGATGATAGTGGTAACGTGGACCCTTAGGAGGATCCAGCAGTCGCAGAGGACTTGCCCAGAGTCTAGCTGAGACCTTAGTATCTTATTGTCTTTTTATTTGAGACATTATGAGTTGTACTTTAAGATTTTGTTCTGGTGGTTTTACACCGAGACTTTTATTTTATCTGTGACTCTCTTGAGATTTATTCTTCTATTATATCGTAGTTGTTTTGATTGAGTTACTTATTATTTATTCTTCATTCGGAGCATATTCTAGACTGTGTTAGATATTGTGACCCAGGACAGCGTTCTACCGCCGACACTGCGGCGTAGGATGGGCATACTTCACTTCTCATGCCCTTTCACTGGGTGCGGGTCGTGACACTTTTTTAGTGGTGGCCCATGCAGGTCCACAATCACAGCTAGTATAATTTTATAGTTGTACTCGAACTATAGTATCATTACAGCCTGTAGTAGGATATAAGATATAAGTTAAGGTACTCAATTACATTAGGAAAACTCTTATCAAATTCTTGCTGTTAATTGTCTCTTTTTGAAAACAACTGTCCTCCTTTGATGATTTTGTTTCTTTTTCAGTAATTGATTCCTTGTTTGATCTGTCTTCAGGATGGTGGAGACATGATCGCAGCGCTCTGGTCTTAGGGATACCACTGAGAGGTCTGCCACTTCTCGTCCGACTCAGCAAGACCCAGGGACCACAGTGCCTCTTGTTCTAGCTCAGGTGGGCCAATCTACAACTTTTGGGGGTGCTCCTCCACCGGTTCCGAGGACTACCCCAGGAGTTCAGGAGATGCTACCACCACTGCCTCAGGGGATAGTTGATGTGGCACAGAGTTTTGCATTCATGCAGCAGATGATGGAGACGCAGTGACGCCAGACAGAGGACATGAGGCAGGGCATTGATAATGCCCACCATTAAGCGATGGTGGCAGTGGAGAAGGTGGCTGCCCAACCCCAAGAAGGGCAGATCTAGCCGTACCAGCTGAGGACTCCAGGTATTCAGGATTTCCAGAAGATGAGGCCGCGAGACTTCAAGGGTACGGAGGGTATCCTTTATACGGATGACTGGATCGAGCACATTGAGGAGATTTTCGTCTCCTAGAGATACCGGCTAGACTCCAGGTGGAAGTAGCGGGTAGCATAATATAGAACCTTCCCCGTACTTGGTACCAGACGGACCCCAGGGTTGGTACTACAGGGCAAACTTGGGAGGCTTTTAAGAAGCTTTTCAAGGAGAAGTTCTTCCCCGACACTGCACTTGGCGCGTTGGAGACGCAGTTTGAGAACCTGGTTCAGGGGAACCAGACAGTAGAGGAGTACACTAAAGAGTTCTGCCGTCTGGGCAAATTTATGGAGGGCCTTAACGAGACAGCGAAGGCTAAGAGGTTCAGGAAGGGCTTGGTTAAGGAAGTCAAGTCCTTAACAAAGAGCAACAGGAATGCTACATTCGAGGAGATTTTGATGGAAGTTATGGCAGCGGAGGATGATTTAGAGCTGAAGAAGAAGCGAGGTCGTGATTCACATGCAGTCCGTGGCAGTAAAAGACCGGCCAAGAAGCCCTATTTTCAGCAACAACATCAGCAGAGGCCTTTCCAGCAGCACCATAGGCCGTTTTATCATGTACAGCAGAGACAGGGTCAGCAGGCACCGAGACAGTAGCAGTCCACCATTTGTGACTTCTGTAAGAAGCCAGACACAGGTGGAATGAGTGCAGGAAGAGGCTACGCAAGTGCCTACTCTGCGGTTCATCGGAGCATCAGTTGAGGGAGTGTTCTGAAGCTTTCGATCGTAAAGGACATGGAGCAGGCACCAAGGCTCCAGTGGAGCAGCAGAGGGGACCATTGCCGACTCAGCAGCAGAAGTTTGTCTAGCACCAGCAGCAGACTAGAGGAGGCCAGCAGGGACGAGCTTTTGCCATGGTAGCGGAGGATACCGAGGCAGTTGGCGATCTGATAGCAGGTTATGTTCTTATCGACTCTTTTCCTGCATTCGTATTATTTGATTTGGGTGCTTCCCATAGCTTTGTGTCTGCATCATTTGCCATTAGACACCAGCTTTTATCTGAACCATTGCCTAGGACTTGCAAGATCACGACTGGGGGTGGTATTATCCTCGTCCATAATGTTTACAAGGATCGAAGAGTAGTTTTGGGAGGCCAAGAATTGGATGTGAGTCTGCTCGTAATGCCATTACCGAACTACGATATTGTACTCGGTATGAATTGGTTGAGCAGGCACCATGCTAGTATAGATTGTCGTGGTGGTAGAGTGCTTTTCAACAAGCCAGGAGAGCTAGAGTTCGAGTTCACCAGGCGGGAGTCAGAGCAGAATAGCGGAGTTTTCTACGGAGATTCAGCAGAGGAGCAGAGCGTGCCGTACCACTGATAGCTAAGTTTATGGATGTGTTTCCGGAGGAGTTGCCAAGGTTGCCTCCTGATAGGGATGTGGAGTTCTCTATAGACTTGGTACCCGACGTATAGCCGATATCTCAATATGTCTATAGAGTGAACAACAGTGAGCTTGTGGAGCTGAAGAAGTAGGTGGATGAGTTGCAGGACAAGGGATTCACCATGGGGTGTGCCAGTACTCTTTGTACTGAAGAAGGATGGGTTGGTACGGATGTGTATCAACTACAGGGCACTCAACAGCCTCACGATCAAGAATAAGTACCCGCTGCCGAGGATCGATGACCTATTCGATCAGTTGAGCGGAGCGAAGGTATTCTCCAAAATTGATCTGAGGTCAAGATATCATCAGATGAAGGTAAAGAAGGAGGATATTCTGAAGACAACTTTTAGGACTTGGTATGGCCAGTTTGAGTTCATGGTATTGCCGTTTGGGTTAACTAACACCCCGGCGGTGTTCATGAACTTGATGAATAAGGTGTTTTACCAGTACTTTGACAAGTTCATTGTGGTGTTCATCGATGACATCTTAGTGTATTCGAAAACCCCAGAGGAGCATGAGGAGCATTTGAGAGTGGTCTGGAGACTCTCAGGAAGGAGAAGCTGTACGATAAGCTCTCAAAGTGTGAGTTCTTCTTGGATCGAGTTGATTTCCTAGACCATGTTGTGACCGGAGATGGGATCTCAGTCGACCCGAAGAAGATTAGAGCAGTTGAGGCATGGACAACACCGAGTTCAGTCGTAGAGATCAAAAGCTTTCTGGGATTGGCAGGATACTATAGGAGGTTTTTTCAGGATTTCTTCCGGATTGTAGAGCCATTGACTAGGCTGACTCGGAAGGATGCAGAGTTTGTCTGGTCAGAGGAATGTCAGGTTGCTTTTGATGAGCTGAAGAAGCGACTGACGACAACACCAATTTTGATATTGCCATCAGGATCAAGCGGGTTCACTATCTACAGTGACACCTCAGGAAAGGGTTTGGGTTGTGTCTTACAGCAGCATGGGAAGGTGATTGCCTATACGTCCAGGCAGTTACGTCCGTATGAGAAGAACTACCCTACCCATGATTTGGAGTTGGCGGCAGTTATCTTTGCTCTGAAGCTATGGAAGCACTATCTATATGGAGAGCGTATGGAGATCTTCACAAACTACAAGAGTTTGAAGTATGTGTTTACACAGAAAGAGCTCAACATGAGGCAGCACAGATGGTTGGAGTTGATGAAAGACTTCGACATTTTATTACAGTACCATCCAGAAAAGGCTAACGTGGTTGCCAATGCCTTGAGTAGGTATCCGGTAGCTATGTGTTTGAAAATGGATCATCACTTATTAGCAGATTTGGAGAGCTTGGGGATCGAGGTGATCGTGCCAGGAGTTCAGATGTAGATGTGGGGACTTCAGATTCAGTCAAACATGATAGAGAGGATCAAGTCAGCTCAGTTCGACGATGTTACTCTGCGGTATATTCGAGGACAGGTTCGAGCAGGATTGGCAGATGAGGAGTTCGTCATTGCAGAGGATGGCACATTGAGGCACGGTTCTATACTGTGTATGCCTAGCGAAGAGCTTCGGAAGCAGGTCATGCAGGAGGCCCATCGCTCCCAGTACACTATGCATCCAGGTGCCAACAAGATGTATAGAGATTTGAAAGAGCATGTATTATGGTATGGGATGAAGCGGGAAATAGCACGCTTCGTAGCCAGTTGTCTAGTTTGTCAACAGGATAAGGTAGAGAGAGAGAGGCCAGGAGGACTGTTGCAGCCATCGTCCATTTCAGAATGGAAGTGGGAGCACATCATGATGGATTTTGTTTCTGGATTGTCGCGTTCTCCATGAGGAAAAGATGCGGTTTGGGTCATCGTGGACAGGTTGACCAAATCGGCCCACTTTTTGCCATTTAAATTGGGGAAGTCTACTGAGAAGCCAGTGGAGATGTATATATGGCAGATTGTCAGCATACACGGAGTTCTGGTGAGCATTGTCTCAGATTGGGATAGTCGTTTTACTTCCTATTTCTGGAGGAGTCTGTAAACTAGTTTGGGCACTCAGCTCAAATTCAGTACTACATACCACCCTCAGACGAACGGACAGTCGAAAAGGACTATTTAGACTCTCGAGGACATGCTGCGGACTTGTGTTCTGGATTTTGGAGGATCCTTGGAGGATCACCTGTACTTGGTGGAGTTTGCATACAACAACAGTTACCTGGCCAGCATTGGTATATCACCATTCGAGGCGTAGTATGGACGTAGATGTCGTACTCCTTTGTCTTGGGATGATGTTAGAGAGGGAGCTTTATTAGGACCTGAGATGGTTGTTGACATAGCCGAGAAGGTGAAGCTCGTCAGAGATCGACTTTGCGTGGCGCAGGACAGACAGCGGCTTTGGGCCGACAGCCACCGGAGACCTTTGCAGTTTAAGGTATGGCTTAGACTTAGGATTAGAATCTTGCTTGTTTGTGATTTTGTTGATTATGTGATTGTTTTAGTTAATTGAGACCATGCTTGTGCTAGGTTTGAGATATGGTATTCTTGAGGATTTTACCGACTCAAGGCGCTATTCATTTCGTTGGAGGAGGGAAGCTTAGCCCACGCTATGTCGGACCTTTCGTTGTCAGTGAAAGGGTCGGTGACGTGTCATACAGACTGGACTTGTCCCCCTTTCTTAGCAGGAGTCCATAATGTATTTTATGTATCGTAGTTAAGACAGTATGTGGCAGATCCTAGCCATGTACTGGACCATTCCGAGATTGAGGTGGGCCCTACTCTCAATTATCCAGAGCAGCCTGTAGAGATTCTAGATCGATGGGAGAAGGTGTTGTGGAACCAGTCGATACCCTTAGTTCGTGTAGCTTGGAGGCATCACTCTCCAAGAGAGTCCACCTGGGAGAGAGAGGATGAGATGCGCGAACGATACCCCTATCTTTTCTAATCTTGAGGTATGATTCTATCTTTCTTAATCATGCAGTTTGTCTTTAATTTCGGGGACAAAATTATTTTAAGGGGGTAGACTTGTAGCATCCACTTTTTCATAGAAAGGGTATTTTAGTCATTTTAGCCATTTTGGCCATTTTGTGATTTTCCAGATATTTTAACTTATTTTGTGCTAGCAACTGGTTTAACCTTAGTTGACTCTGTATAGGAGTCTAACCATGTCTTAGAATTTATTTTTCACCTATTAGAATTCATTTAGGGCTTGGGTCCAATTTAGAAGGCTTTTGAATGATTTTTAAGCCTTTTTGCATGTAGCCTTTTTGAGCCTTTTGACTTGGGTCTTATTTTTAATTGAGAGAGAGTTGGCCCAAGTGAAACCCTAATACTAGAAGCCTCCACCTGGCCGCCCACAGCAGTACCCCTCCCTCTCTCTTTCATTTGTGAAGCATAGCCTCCACAAGTGAAACCCTAATAGATCTCCTCCTTCAAAAATCCTATTTTCTTCATCCGGAGTCCGTTTCTCCCCAAACGAACTCCGTTGCACTCGTCTAGAAGAGGAGGATCTGCTGGATTATTACTAGCGACGAGGCGGAGGCAATTGCTTGAGGGGAATCGACCGACACGACGACCGAGGGACTCCGTTTATTGAGTTTTCAACACACAATAGGTAAACCCTTTCCTACCATAGTTATTCTGAATTTTCTTTCATATTTGCATCTATATAGGTACCCTAGACTTGTCCATAAAGTTTGGTTACGTTTCGAGTTCGTTTGGTAGCGGTATCGGGCATGTGTCGACCCATCAAGACACGTGTTCGACGAAATGCCGCTAAGAAACGAAACTTGTTTTTTTTTTATTCTGTCTTTACGAACGTTTAGATAATATCATTTTAAGAAACTTTCGTGAAGACGGATTGGGAATTGATGACTTTTCAGCGGCGTTTCGGGCATCGAACGCACTTGCACCGATCCCGTGCACGAGGCCGTGCATGCCCTGCCGTCAGCATATTGTATCTCGATGCAAAGATAATATTTTTGCTTGAAATTTATTGAGCACGTAGGGGCAACCTCTGCCCCCATGCTCCTAAAATTTCACGGCTTCTCGTTGAGCGAGCACGAAGAAATATGACGTGCATCGTTCAGCCGTACTGTGCGCAGGGCTGAATTTTGTCGATGAAACGGACTTCGTTTGCACTCTCGACGCGACGAGGACCCGTTCCAGGACCTTGGACACATAGACATATACCTGGACTACCCGAGGGATCAATCCTGAGTCGTGGCGTGGCCTGACGAGTGAATCACGAGGGCAGAACCGCACGCACGAGGGCACGCGCGGGCACGCGCACGCGCAGCAGGCCACTCGTGGTGCGGGGCTGCGTGCGTCGTCTCGACGCGACGTGTCACCGTGTTGCCATGTCCTAGACCTACCCTAGGACCCCCTAGCTACGTGCATGAGCACGGGGCTTTTCGTTGTGTGTGCGGCGCTCAATCGAGTGAGAAAGCACGCATACGTGCATGTTGACACGCGGTATTGGGTTTTCCGATACGCGTTCTATGGACACAACACGGACATGATTTCGGACCCGTGAGTACCCGAGTGCATCACGTAGGTTGAGACCAACGTGTATGCCGAGTTTCGCGGATTTATATTGTGTATATCACATTTTGGGTCGTTGTATGAAAAATAGGTTTTTTCTTTAATGCAAAATAGAGATTGAATGTGATATTTTGTTTTCCAGGAATTTAACTTGTAAAATCTGAGTTTTTAGTATGTATATGAGGTTTTGGACTTGTGAGAACTAACTCTTGGATTTAGTTCACATTTTTCTATCAATTATGAGCACATGTGCTTTTCTTTTGTAGCTATGTATATATGTAATTATGTATATATATAAGTAAGACCTCCCTGAAACCCATTGCAAGTATATGTGCTGAGAATGGATCGAGGGGAATAAATCCCAGATTTTGATTTATTAAAACCATTTCAAACCGTGTATCATTTCTTCCAAATGAGCATATGTATATATATATATATATATATATATATACATATATATATATATATATATATATATATATATATATTTCCTATTTTGTTTGTATGTATATAAAAGTATATTGAAATGAGGCATACCATGGTTGTGTTTTGACCTTTTAATCTCAGTTTTGATTCACCACATGTCACGACCCGCACCCTAGAGTAAGGGCACGAGAAGTGGGTACGTCCAGCCTACGCCGCAGTGTCGGCGGTAGAACGCTGTCCTAGGTCAATCATCTAACAATATAAAAATACATGTACAGTTTATACTCTCCGAATGGAGGTGACATAACAATATACATCTCAATCACATCTAGGGTAAAAGAATGAAAGATAGATAGATAGACAGTAACTCAAAGAGAACAGTAGAATAGATGAAAATGTCCAAGTGTCTAGGATAACATAACACCAGAATGTCAACTCATAATACAATAAGTCTAAGAGTCTATATATCTCAACATCTCAAAATACAACTCAGATGTAAGACAGAATGATAATACCGAAAGACTGTCTGGCTAAACTAGCTTAGACTACTGGGGCAACATCCTCAGCTGCAGGTGGATCCTGCTGAGGGTCCACAACATAAGTATCATCTAGTCCTGCTCCATAATAGGTAGTCACCAGGGCCTCATCCTCATCCTCTGTAATATTTTCAACAGGTCCAGTCAGGACAGGAACGAGCACAATACATCTCACACAGTTCATAACAGGTTAGGAAATACGATACAGGCAATAGAGTAAGATACAGGAAATGCTGAAAGGAAATATACGCTGTAAAAGAGATAGCTGTAATGAAATATCTACTGTATATAGAGAACTATAAGTGACTAGTGATGTAGAGTACAAGATAGGCATGTGAATGGCTAGAATTTATACATGATTACACTACTGAGTTTGCACATGATTACACTACTTTGGAATTATTCACATGTCCACTTCTACTCCCCCGTTACCCCAATCAATACACAAGGATCGAGACAAGTTACGTTATTATACATGATATCACATGGGGCCCATGAAAGGGTGCAAATGATAGTATACATGAGGGCTCTGTGAACATGAGAGTACATGATCACATGAGTATACATGCATGATGGAAGCACAGGAGTACATGATAAAAGTGAAACACACGTAACATGAAGTACCCGATGCTCCCGAGGGGGATAACATCTCATGTAAAGATCCATATAGTACCAATCCGTGTTACCAACGTGACAGCATCAAGTAAAGTAATCTAGAGCGAGAAGTAAAGCCTGGACAAGTATGAAACGGTCAGAGAATGTACTCGCCTGATAACTGAATGTTTGAAGAGGATATACTATCTGAGGAGAGGTGTATGGCTCCTAATCAGAGCAATACAAGTCACAATGTATCCACAATGGTAAAATAAAGTATACAATGCATACTACATGATTCTAGGTCAATCTGGTCAAAAGTCAACTCTTGGTCAACTCAATAGTCAAACTGGGTCACAGGAAGTCATACTAGGTCACAGGGGATCAAACTGAGTCAAATAAAGTCAAACAAGGTCAAACAAGTCAAGGTTAGTCAAATCTAGGTTAAAGTCAACTCTTGGCCAACATTCTAGTCAAACTAGCTAAGTTATCTAGGGTTTAGTCAATCAATGGTCTGACTAGTCAAATACTAGTCAACATGGTCAAGCTAGGTCAATCTAGACTATCTAAGGTACTACACCACAAGGTTAAGGTATAACCAATACCTATACAAGTATACCACATATAAATACATATATATATAATACCAACCTTAATCCTACATTCAAGCTAATCCCATATTCCATCTCAAGTCATGACTCAACTCTAAGTATCTCACTTAACCCCATACATATCTTAATTGACAGGTAACTATTCATATAACCCAAGTCACACAAATACCCTTATATACTTAGGGCACTCACATATAGGTCAAACCTAACCAAATTAGTTAATAATCTAGGGTTTAGTCAAACCTTAGTCATTAAGTCCTTCTAAGTCCTTTCTAGGTTAATTAGGTCAAGGTCTGACCTATAGTTGACTTTGGTCAACTGTGGTCAATATTTTGGTCAACCTAGGTCTAGTAGTTAAATACTAGTTAATATGGTCAAACTAGTCAACTCTAGTTACTTGGGTCCATATAGGGTCAAGCCTTAGTCTAACTAGGGTTTTGGTCAATCATAGACTAATCAACAAGGTAATTAGGTTAATCTTGACCAATGGTCAACATATGGTCAAACACTCTAGTCAACCTAGGTCTACTAGGCTTATTGGTCAAATCAAGACTTACTAGCCATAGGCCATAGGCTAACAACTAAGTTCCATAGGCTAATACCATATAGGTATATATATATATATATATATATATATATATATATATATATATATATATATATATATATATATATATATATATATATATACAATAGACACATACACTATCTACACCATATATATATACATAGGCCATAATATATATATATACATATCTACAATATATATATACAATATACATACCCACTATATACACCATATATAACCAAATATGCAAAATACTATATATATACTCACTATATATAACATATATATATATACATATATATTTACATATAACAACCACATAGGCCTATAGCCTATGTAATACCCTAGGTATCTATGTATAGACACATTATATATAATGACACACTATATAAACTAATACAATATATATATATATATATATATATATATATATATATATATATATATATATGAAACATATATATACTACATATTTATAGAGAGAGAAGTAAGAGAGAGAATTAGAGAGAGGAAGAGAGGACAGTGAGAGAGAGGGACTGCTAGACACACACAGGGAAGGGGAGGGGGCTGTTCTCAGATTTCCTGAGAACAGGAAATAGCCCCAACACACACACAGTGCACATATATACATACATATGTATATACATACACAACTACTTATACACACAACTACAAATCCTCAAAACTCATCCACACTCACACATACATATATACAACGTATACATATACTAAAAATACACACATACATGTATAAATCATATCAAAATTAGGTTGGAAATTCATTTTTAGAAAACTGGAAATAAATACAAAATCTAGAATATTGAGACTGTGTACTCGAAACTAGGTAAACCCAATTTCACACACAAAATCGAGCTAAGACTCGAATCTAAAGGTTGGTAAGTGATGCCCCACATGTACCCTAGTGTCTAGGGGGCCTGACGCGACACCACGACACGGTTTGACGTGTCTAAACACTCAAAAACCCCACTCGGGTAAATCCTGATACTCACACGCGTGCACAGCGTCGTGCACGCGGTTGCACGTCTCGTAGACACACCACGAGACACGATACATCTCGTGGTCATGCACACGTGTAGCCCACATATAGGGCTACACGATCCACACACTGACATGTGTCTACGACACTCGTGGACACGATACGAATCCCGTATCAGTCGTGAAAAACACGACTGATACACGCGTTTCGACAGCGTCGTGCACGCGATTGCACGTCTCGTGCTCGCAACACAGGACACGACGTATCTCGTGCTCGTGTCCTCGTGTACGCCATATGATGGGCTACATGCTCGTGTCACCACGAGGTGCCAACGTGTCGTATCCGTGCGACACGATACGCGCGAAGTTGCCCCCGCGCGTGTGTGCGCTGACAGCGCGTGTCCAGTGCGAGTGAGATTTCTCACTCGACACGACACGACGCGACACCAAACTTTGGGGGCATATTCGTAGACATTGCCCCCGTGTCCATGTCAATTTTCTCGTGTCCTAGGTGCCTGTGCAGTGCGCACGAAGGGTGGGGTAGCAGGGCACGCACGCGAGTCTCGTGCAGTGGGTTCGTGTCCATTTTGGACACGGACACAGCACAAAAACGTGCTCAGTCCACTTGGGTTGTGACCTACTAGTCTAGGGCTACACAAAAATATAATTTGTTTTACATTTTGATAAAAACAGATCCTTTGTGGCATTTCATCAAACAAGGTTTCCTAGCCTAGGATACGTGTCTGATACGGACACCAAACCAACTCTAATTTTCACCAAACTTGACCTATAGTTCTCTGGTACCTAGATGCATGCAAATATGAAGAGAAAACACAATATTAACATGGTTTGAGGGTATTTACCTATTTGTGTATTTCTAATGTAAATCAATAAAAGGGGGGGTGTCTTTCCACTTGGTGATGCCCAAAGCTCCATAAATCCTTGATAGCAGGCCCTAACTAGTATCCTCTAGTGTAGGGGAGTCCAATGCAAGAAACTAGAGGTGATTTAGATCAAAATTGATCAAGTTATGGTCTTGTGAAGGAAATGGAATTTCTAGGTAAAAAATTCATGTAAAATGATCATGAATGAAATTAATGGGATTATATAGGAAGGGGAGGTAGTATTTGGCTGCCATGGGGGTAGGGGAGGGTGTCCTACCACCTTGCAAACTTAGCCCCTAAGTCTTTGACTAAGGGGTTAGATATTTAGGTTCTAAAATATCTAAAAAGTGAAATATCTAGATATTTATCTAACTAGATATTTATACATAAAGCTAATATCTAACATTAGTCTTCTAGGTTAGTTGCTAACCTCTAGATTAGTGCTAAACTAGGTTAGGGACTAACATGACACTAATCAATAATTAAACAATAATAAAAACACATAAATACAAATAATTCTAAATAAATCCTAGAAAATTATCAAAATACCCTTTAGGCTAAAAATCACTAATTTGGTGTTCTAAGCCTATGGCTAGTCTCACATGATCATGGTTAGTCTCTAGGTTATGAAATCTCTAGGGTTTACAATAGGGTTATACTAGTAAATCACAAAGTCATAAGTCATGACTTAGAAAATGGTTTAACTTAACTAAAATCACCCAAAAATCATATTATGACTAAAATACCACTAATAAATAATAAATTTTCAAAAATACCCCAATTTCAGAAAACTGGGTGTTACAAGTCTACCCACCTTAAAATAATTTCGTCCTCGAAATTTAGGTGGTCGTACTCCTCCTAGGTCAAACCTCCAACAATTAGGGACGAAGCTACTACCTAGAAACATACAAGGTCAACAAGCAAAATATGGGTAGTAGACCTATACTGTGTCATGTCCAAAAATTAGCTGGCAGTTTTAGGTCATAAGGTGTCCTTAATCCAAATCGAAATCAAAAGTAACTCCATGGTGTAAATCAGGATGGAGCCTCGGGTCAGGAAAATCGTACTAAGCAAATGAAGCACATGATGGTATGCCTGAGTAGGACACTAAGGTCATAGGTGTAGAGTGTCATGTCTAGGTCATGTATGCGAAGTCAGTTTTGAGAAAACAGCTAGTCTTGTGCTCCTAACTTAAAAGTCACGGTAATGTGCCTACGATGATCACAACTTAGAGTGGGAAAGGTCTATGGCCTAAATTGAACCAAAAATCGTGATAAAATAGTGGTACCAGGGGGACAGGTTAAATAGGACAGTCTGTGGTCTCATCTAGGTGCACTAGTCATTCTAGATCAATACTGTCCTATGGTATCAAAACGTACAAGCAATCTAAGGTGTCCTAATTGGGAAGGTAAGGGAACAACAATCATCAAGGCTATAGGGCCGTCTACCATCCTATATGAAAATTGGTCATTAACAAGCAAGTGAGAAATCATTAAAAGTTACTATTCCATAAAGTGGTAAAAGAAAATTGAAAATTTAGGCACAAGCAATCACAATTAGATTTTAGTCTTGACACGATCTAAGTTGATTAAGTTCAGGATAAATCGAGATTTGGGCAAGATGGGAAATTAATGAAATCAAGTATGAGCACGAGCATCCAATGATGAATAATCCATGTCATGATTATTTTTAATTCAACTGGATACGAATACGAGGTTCATGGGCGATAAAATAATTCCAAGGAGAATTGTCAAGGCTGTTACGGATAAGATTCTAGGGCAAGTTTAATTGTGTCTCCATCCACGTAGATTAATATATAAAAAACAAACCAAAATGCAATAGGTTGATCAGACCATCATGCGCCGGTTCTGATTAGACAATATGTTAGTGGGTGCGCACCCAATAAAATATGTCATGACCAAGCTCGAAAAGGATAAGCTTGTAAAACTAAGGATAAATTTATAGCATAAGATATAAGTAAGGGTACAAATGATGAAGGAAAATACATAGTCCAAGATCCTTAACCAATCGGTCAAGCATTCAAGATAAGGTACAAGGTTAAGTATTCAAGGATTCAAGTAGAACACCATCACATGCCAGGTCGAAAGAATTGAACCAAGGTGGATTTCTAATTGAAATAAGAATAAATTTAGTATCACGGTTGAGGTTATAGTTTAGCCATTTGATCAGAAAATCATATCAAGAAAATAGAGTACAAGGAGACGAGTTTTAGTAGGACATGGAATACCTACATGAAGGTAGGCTAGTCTAGGTCTTACATGTGAAGTTTGTTGGGAGGTAACATCTAGCATTATACTCTGAATATCTAAGTCACGGTAAAGGACATCCAATGATCAAAAAAATAGAAAGTGGGAGTTTAAGACGTGATAATTGATGCAAAAGTTAAAGAAGATCAAATTAACCCATGGAATAAAATTAATTAGGAATCCAGTAAATAATTTAGGAACACAGTCCTAGGGATAGATAGGCTACTAGATGAATATAGTTAGGGTTCGATCAAATCAAGGGTCAAGGTTAGAAGGTCTCAATAAAGTCTTTATTTGAGGAAATGTCAAGTAAGTCAGGTTTGGGATACAGTCACATAGTTTGGTAGAAAGAGTTGAGGAAGATGCAAAAATAGAGGGGACAGTTCATTTCAATGGAAAGCAATTAGCAAGAGGATTAGATGGCAAGAAACAGATGAGAGTTTTCTCATAAATGTGATTGAGTACCTTAAAATAAAAGATATTAATCTAACACAAAGAAATTAAAATTAACAACTACAAAAATTTCAAAATCATCAACTAACACCAGGATTCAAAGTTCTACAGTGAATCCTCCAAAATCAAATTCAATCAAGGGAAAAGGAGTTTAAATCGAAATTTCAAATGAGATTCTCAAGGGTCATCCCAGGAATCTCTCAAAGTATCCTAACAGTGATTGAGTATCCTCTCTCACTAAGCCTATTCCTCAAATCCTATCACAGGCTGTAGTGATACTCTAGTTCGAATATCACTACATAAACTCGACCTGTATAGGCCACCACTAAAAACGTGTCATGACCCGCACCCTAGAGTAAGGGTACGAGAAGTGGGTATGTCCAGCCTACGCCGCAGTGTCGGCGGTAGAACGCTGTCTTAGGTCAATCATCTAACAATATAAAAATACCTGTACAGTTTATACTCTCCGAATGGAGGTGACATAACAATATACATCTCAATCATATCTAGGGTAAAAGAATAAAAGATAGATAGATAGACAGTAACTCAAAGAGAACAGTAGAATAGATGAAAATGTCCAAGTGTCTAGGATAACATAACACCAGAATGTCAACTCATAATACAGTAAGTCTAAGAGTCTATATATCTCAACATCTCAAAATAAAACTCAGATGTGAGACAGAATGATAATACCGAAAGACTGTCTGGCTAAACTAGCCTAGACTACTGGGGCAACATCCTCAGCTGCAGGTGGATCCTGCTGAGGGTCCACAACATAAGTATCATCTAGTCCTGCTCCATAATAGGTAGTCACCAGGGCCTCATCCTCATCCTCTGTAATATTTTCAACAGGTCCAGTCAGGACAGGAATGAGCACATACAACTCACACAGTTCATAACAGGTTAGGAAATACGATACAGGCAATAGAGTAAGATACAGGAAATGCCGAAAGGAAATATACGCTGTAAAAGAGATAGTTGTAATGAAATATCTACTGTATATAGAGAACTATAAGTGACTAGTGATGTAGAGTAAAAGATAGGCATGTGAATGGCTAGAATTTATACATGATTATACTACTGAGTTTGCACATGATTACACTACTTTGGAATTATTCACATGTCCACTTCTACTCCCCCGTTACCCCAATCAATACACAAGGATCGAGACAAGTTACGTTATTATACATGATATCACATGGGGCCCATGAAAGGGTGCACATGATAGTATACATGAAGGCTCTGTAAACATGAGAGTACATGATCACATGAGTATACATGCATGATGGAAGCACAGGAGTACATGATGAAAGTGAAACACACGTAACATGAAGTACCCGATGCTCCCGAGGGAGATAACATCTCATGTAAAGATCCATATAGTACCAATCCGTGTTACCAACGTGACAGCATCAAGTAAAGTAATCTAGAGCGAGAAGTAAAGCCTGAACAAGTATGAAACGGTCCGAGAATGTACTCGCCTGATAACTGAATGTCTGAAGAGGATATACTGTCTGAGGAGAGGTGTATGGCTCCTAATCAGAGCAATACAAGTCACAATATATCCACAATGGTAAAAATAAAGTATACAATGCATACTACATGATTCTAGGTCAATCTGGTCAAAAGTCAACTCTTGGTCAACTCAATAGTCAAACTGGGTCACAGGAAGTCATACTAGGTCACAGGGGATCAAACTGAGTCAAATAAAGTCAAACAAGGTCAAACAAGTCAAGGTTAGTCAAATCTAGGTTAAAGTCAACTCTTGGTCAACATTCTAGTCAAACTAGCTAAGTTATCTAGGGTTTTGTCAATCAATGGTCAGACTAGTCAAATACTAGTCAACATGGTCAACCTAGGTCAATCTAGACTATCTAAGGTACTACACCACAAGGTTAAGGTATAACCAATACCTATACAAGTATACCACATATAAATACATATATATAATACCAACCTTAATCCTGCATTCAAGCTAATCCCATATTCCATCTCAAGTTATGACTCAACTCTAAGTGTAATGCCCCGCTCTGTACAAGGCATTTGGTTGGCTTGTTGGGTGGGATCAGAATGTTGGACCGTGACTTATGTTGGAGATCAAGAGAATTGACACTGATGCAGTCTTTCTGAGCTGGCTAGATGGAATGGGTATTGGAATGTGGCTCGCTGGTGGAGCTACACTTGATGAGATTGGAGCAGAAAGACCGTTATATAAGGCAAGTGGAACTGTCCTCCTTCCTCCTTATTCCTGCATGCTTAATAAATGGAATATTGTGATGCTATAAATAAGTCCCTAATGTCCCTTACCTTGAATGTTGAATAATTGTGATGCGATGCTTTAGTTGCTAATTCGATAGAGATTCATATGCTGGGAATCATTAAATGAATAACACATGAACTTTGAATTGCTGAACGAATCACACTCGAACTACTAATGTAACATGATGCCTGAGATTGAATCAATAATGTCCCTGATGCTTAAGATTGATGAAATGAATGAATCACTTGAATAATGAGATACTGCGTGAATGATACATGAGAAAAGAATTTAATATGCTATTGTTCCTATAAAATGAATAAAATGCTACAGGTCCCTTTGAAATAAATGAATGCTGTTGTTCCTCCTTAGAAGGAACATAATGAGAAATGTTGTAATGAAGCAATGAATGAGAATTGATGAGGCTTGGAATCATTGAGATCACCAAATGAAATGATGGTAATCTTGGGAATGAATAAGTCATTGAACATGACTTGAACGAGATGAATGATGATGCACTATTGTCTTTACTTTAATATTTTACCATGTATTTTATATTCACGATTGAGTCGGACACGCATTCGCATGGTCATAGGACAACTTATTCATAAGTGATGGGGATATGTTTTCTCGGACGGTACCCTGGGACGTTAGGGCGACCGATCTGACCTAGGAGAAAGCATTGGCGTGCCAGTAGGGGCACGGGTTCTGCGAGGCATCCTTTGGGGCTAGCTACCTTCTCTGGAGTCATCGCATTACCAATGAAGACCTATATGGCAACGTCCGTATGGTTAAACACTAGTGACCATGTAGTCAGGATACATGCTAATGAATGTCGTATGCAGGCAGAGTAAGTATATCTACTAACCTGTATTTGATGCAGGTATGAGGGAGTCGGCTATTGGTAAGAAATCACTTAAATGTGGTAACTCAATATATGTGTTGGTTTAGCTTGCATGCTTACATTCCAAATAAGTAAATGATGTTGTATGTAGCCTTTCAGTATTAGATCCTGCTTAACATGTTAAATTCAGTATGCTAGAAAGATGACATGCTTTAATCATTGCTCAACCACAACATACCTGCTAAGTGATGCTTGAAGTGAGAACTGTTATAACATGGTTAAGATGTTAATGTTAACGATGCCTCAATGATGCCTTTTCATGATAACACCTAGTATGCCTCAATAATGCCTTTGCATGATAACACCAAGAATGCTAAAAAGATATGTCCACATGAATGCTACTAAGAATATGTTTACATGCTTCACTCTGATTATTGCCCATGAACTGTAAACTGATGCTAGGCCCCAAGTAGAAAGACCATTCTAATAAATGCTTGCTTAAATGATCACTTTAAATGTTGGTTTATACGAGTGGGTTGGATTCTACTCGCCAGTGCATAGATGATGTGCTGACCCACGTTTTGTAGGCAGGTGCTCTTGCTTGGAATATTCTACACACGAAAATTGGCTTGATTGGTTCCGCGGCATCGAAGATTTATTGGGCATACAGAAGCTCTTCTTGTACAAGATGATGTCTTCTGTTTGTAAAGGGCATAATGTATGGAACATTGTAATCAGTTGTACCAGTGAGATTGTAAGCCAAGTCGGTATATCGAGTTATAATCCATTGTATCCAAATATCAAATGTAAGCTGTATAGCATTGTTCAGTTGGTTTCCAATATAAAGTGAGATGTGTTGTAAACATTATGCTTCGATACAAGTCTTGTACTCTTCTTCAGTTATCAATAAAGAGAATAAAGTTCTATATATATCTCTGTGTGACTTCAAGTCATCCTTTTATCTCCGCTGCCATAAAGAGGTGATGTACTTCTATTCAATGGGAAAGCTTGTCCTCATTAAATTTAATTTGTCTGCTTCTGCCGCTGCAATGTATTCCTATTTGAAGAATTATCCCTATGTATCTTCTTTGCCTTGTACAAGTGCAATACCAGACTTGTACGGCATCACGCCCAAGCGAGGACGATCGATTCCAAGAGATCAAATAAGTTAATAAATGACTCTACGAATCGGGGCATGACAAATTGGTATCAAAGCACGGCTTTACGTCCTTGGTCTCTTCTTTGATTCATTTCAAATCAAAGTTGCATCGATGATTAACTAAAGTTGCTTCCGCGATCACTCAACATTGCTTCCGTGATTAAATCAAAGAATGCTTCCGCGATTATTCTATTATTGTTCGGTAATCATCCTTATGTTATCTGTGCTTGAAAGTTTGTTGACCCTCTTGGCTGCTCACTGGATGTTCCATACAATAAGTCTATATACATTGTGATGCCCCTAAATGAATGATTGTTGTTGGTTTGGACACAAATAACCCAACAATGACTCGATGCCATAGTATGCTATATTATGAATGCTGTTTAGAATGTAGGAATAAAAGAAAGGTGGCTATGTATGCTGCGACAAGATGAGAATTGCATATGATGTTGGAAAAGAATTGTGAATGAAATAATTGATGGATGAGTTTGACAGAACTGGTGAATTGACTCATGTGTGTTGCTAAGTGCTTTCGAGACCCTAAGAATATTGGCTTATACTATTGAGACACCGAGATATTAGCTAAGTGTTGTGATCATCATAGATCACGAATGTCTGGAATAGAATTGAGTTGGTATTGTTTAAGGATGGCTTCATTTCTGAGTGGTATATTGCCTCTACCACCTCAGAACGAGATGTATGTTGACCCTTTCCATGGGATAGCAGTGAGACTATCTGTGAGTACTGGGTAGTGCCGAGACTTAGCTGGGAGTCATGTATTGTGGCTAGATGACTCGAGTGTCCCTTGACGGTGATGTTATGTTGGATAGCAAGATTGTCGGAAATTGTAATCGGTGGCATGGTTAGAAATTGTTTAGTCGAGTGCTGACTCAGACCAGTAAGACCGTTAGTATGCTATGAGTAAATGGATTTGGCTAGAGAATGTTGTGGCTAATACAATATTGATTGCTAAGCTGAAAGTTTTGGAAAAAGTTATCGGTGACTAAAGGAATATTAGAGATTTGTGCCTTGACCCTAAGGTGTAATAGATGTTAACCCATCTAGATCACCAAAGGATATTCGTTGCTTATGCGCATATATGCTCAAGAATTGAATTGTACCAGAAAAGTGACAAGTAGCAACCCAGAATCCTTGTGTTGCATAGAGGATGGTTAATTGATACATGAATTATCAGATTGAATGGAATGAACTACTCGACCCTTGAGGTAGAGAATTTTAAGAATGTCCATATAAGATTTGACAGCTGGAAAAGGAACGAAATTTAAGAATGCCCGTAAGAGAGTTTGATGATTGAGAAACGAATGGGAACAAAAAATTTCAAATGTGTTGGATAATGTCGGTATAGGTGATTGTTGGTTGGGATATAGATTATTGGCTTATGACTTAGTGGTGCAACCTTGTCATACAGACCGAATAGTATGATTCTATAGTTATATTAAAACTATCGGAATCGATGACCCTTGAATAGTTAACCTTGGTTATGGGTTTATGTGGGTACGAAGGAATCGGACCAGAAATTGAATCATTGGAAATTTACTTGATGGATTATTAGAACGATGAAGATCGTATGTCGGATTTGGAATCGACCGTAATGTTGATAGATCGATCTTAGTCGATTGTTGGGTAAGTCTAGAATGAGCCTCTGTGGGAATTATTTCCTTGAGGAAGACCCTGAATAGATAGACTTGACCCTAGCGACCAGTTGATGAATTACCAATTGCTGGCTTAGCCCAATTGGCGATTCATTATTCAGACTGAATTGATACCCATAGGTTTGGGTAGAGTTCCTTAGAACTGCCGGTTGCTTGCTGGCCCTAAGAAACAGAAACTAGTATAACCCTAGTAGCCGTCCACTCTAGGGGAGTCACCTGAATGATTAGGTATAGCTGTCGGTATAGCTAACTATTGAGAATGGACCGAATAATAGATGGCCGTTGGCGACCCATAAGATGACCTTGTGGCATTGAACGAGAGATGGTGATGGGTATGATCTAAGAATGATAAGTTGTAAGTATATGCTCCAATATGAACCTTAGAGATGTTTGACCCTTGAGGATTATATATCGGCCTATAGCGGAAAATGGAATCGTGGGATGAGACTTGATTTGTATGCATCGAATAGTGAATTATTATATGAGATGAAATTGACTGCTCATGACAGAAATATTGGATAGGTATCTATAGTCGGGTAGCTGGGTTAACCTTGACTGTTGCATAGAATTATATCCTGACTCGGATAATCGATAGTTGGTGATGTCAGATTGTATCTTTTAGAAAAGATGAATTGTCTCGGTAAGAAATATTGTTGAATTTGGAAAGGAATATGATTGCATGTTGTGGACTCTTGATATGATTGGATGTAAGATTAGACCCTTGATCGAATGCTAGAAGTATTATGCCCGGATAGAGAGCTTAACCAAGTTGTTCCTGATGTAAAGTGTTGTGGACTGGAAGATAGTGATTGTGACAAGTGAATAAAGTTATAAGTCAATTGAAAGGATACTAATTCTGATTTAGGAAAAAGAGTTATATCGTGGCTGATCGAATTATACTATCATGGAAGTTGGTTGAAGTACATATGTTTTGGGGACGCCTAAAATATGTGTATGGGTCCAGCCGAAGTGATAGGTTGCGACTGAGATAATATTATTGGAAGAATTTATCGTACTAGCGCAGACTTTGGCTGAAATGCATATGTTTTGGGGACGCCTGAAATATGTGTATGGATCCAAATAAAGTGATGTGTTGCGACCAAGATAGAATGCAAGAAAAATATTGGTGAATCAATGAGAAGTTGCAAGTATTTGGAAAAAGAGAAAGATGGATTGAATCGTTGATTGATTAAAATGATACTGTTGGATAGCTATTTTGAAATGACCGAGTGGGCTGAAATGAATATTGAATTGAAGCTGAATGAGTAACTCATTGTGATTAAGTGAATCTAGTAGATGAGTTGTTTTCTTAAGTTTCGAGGATGAAACTTTTTCTGAGTGGTATATTATGTAATACCCCGCTCTACACAAGGCATTTGGTTGGCTTGTTGGGTGGGATCAGAATGTTGGACCGTGACTTATGTTGGAGATCAAGAGAATTGAGACTGATGCAGTCTTTCTGAGCTGGCTAGATGGAATAGGTATTGGAATATGGCTCGCTGGTGGAGCTACGCTTGATGAGATTGGAGCAGGAAGACCGTTATATAAGGCAAGTGGAACTGTCCTCCTTCCTCCTTATTCTTGCATGCTTAATAAATGAAATATTATGATGCTATGAATAAGACCCTAATGTCCCTTACCTTGAATGTTGAATAATTGTGATACGATGCTTTAGTTGCTAATTCGATAGAGATTCATATGCTGGGAATCATTGAATGAATAACACATGAACTTTGAATTGCTGAACGAATCACACTCGGACCGCTAATGTAACATGATGCCTGAGATTGAATCGATAATGTCCCTGATGCTTAAGATTGATGAAATGAATGAATCACTTGAATAATGAGATGCTGCGTGAATGATACATGAGAAAAGAATTTAATATGCCATTGTTCCTATAAAATGAATGAAATGCTACAGGTCCCTTTGAAATGAATGAATGCTGTTGTTCCTCCTTAGAAGGAACATAATGAAAAATATTGTAATGAAGCAATGAATGAGAATTGATGAGGCTTGGAATCATTGAGATCACCAAATGAAATGATGGTAATATTGGGAATGAATAAGTCATTGAACATGACTTGAACGAGATGAATGATGATGCACTGTTGTCTTTACTTCAATATTTCACCATGTATTTTATATTCACGATTGAGTCGGACACGCATTCGCATGGTCATAGGACAACTTATTCATAAGTGATGGGGATATGTTTTCTCGGACGGTACCCTGGGATGTTAGGGCGACCGATCCAGCCTAGGAGAAAGCATTGGCGTGCCAGTAGGGGCACGGGTTCTGCGAGGCAAGGGGCACGGGTTCTGCGAGGCATCCTTTGGGGCTAGCTACCTTCTCTGGAGTCATCGCATTACCAATGAAGACCTATATGGCAACGTCCGTATGGTTAAACACCAGTGACCATGTAGTCAGGATGCATGCTAATGAATGTCTTATGCAGGCAGAGTAAGTATATCTGCTAACCTGTATTTGATGCAGGTATGAGGGAGTCGGCTATTGGTAAGAAATTACTTAAATATGATAACTCAACATATGTGTTGGTTTAGCTTGCATGCTTACGTTCCAAATAAGTAAATGATGTTGTATGTAGCCTTTCAGTATTAGATCCTGCTTAACATGTTAAATTCAGTATGCTAGAAAGATGCCATGCTTTAATCATTGCTCAAACACAACATACCTGCTAAGTGATGCTTGAAGTGAGAACTGTTATAACATGGTTATGATGTTAATGTTAACGATGCCTCAATGATGCCTTTTTATGATAACACCTAGTATGCCTCAATGATGCCTTTGCATGATAACACCAAGAATGCTAAAAAGATATGTCCACATGAATGCTACTAAGAATATGTTTACATGCTTCACTCTGATTATTGCCCATGAACTGTAAACTGATGCTAGGCCCCAAGTAGAAAGACCATTCTAATAAATGCTTGCTTAAATGATCACTTTAAATGTTGGTTTATGCGAGTGGGTTGGATTCTACTCGCCAGTGCATAGATGATGTGCTGACCCACGTTTTGTGGACAGGTGCTCTTGCTTGGAATATTCTACACACGAAGATTGGCTTGATTGGTTCCGCGGCATCGAAGATTTGTTGGGCATACAGAAGCTCTCCTTGTACAAGATGATGTCTTCTGTTTGTAAAGGGCATAATGTATGGAACATTGTAATCAGTTGTACCAGTGAGATTGTAAGCCAAGTCGGTATATCGAGTTGTAATCCATTGTATCCAAATATCAAATGTAAGCTGTATAGCATTGTTCAGTTGGTTTCCAATGTAAAGTGCGATGTGTTGTAAACATTATGCTTCGATAATAGTCTTGTACTCTTCTTCAATTATCAATAAAGAGAATAAAGTTCTATATATATCTCTGTGTGACTTCAAGTCATCCTTTTATCTCCGCTGCCATAAAGAGGTGATGTACTTCTATTCAATGGGAAAGATTGTCCTCATTAAATTCAATTTGTCTGCTTCTGCCGCTGCAATGTGTTCCTATTTGAAGAATTATCCCTATGTATCATCTTTGCCTTATACAAGTGCAATACCAGACTTGTACGGCATCACACCCAAGCGAGGACGATCGATTCTAAGAGATCAAATAAGTTAATAAATGACTCTACGAATCGGGGCGTGACACTAAGTATCTTACTTAACCCCATACATATCTTAATTGACAGGTAACTATTCATATAACCCAAGTCACACAAATACCCTTATATACTTAGGGCACTCACATATAGGTCAAACCTAACCAAATTAGTTAATAATCTAGGGTTTAGTCAAACCTTGGTCATTAAGTCCTTCTAAGTCCTTTCTAGGTTAATTAGGTCAAGGTCTGACCTATAGTTGACTTTGGTCAACTATGGTCAACATTTTGGTCAACCTAGGTCTAGTAGTTAAATACTAGTTATTATGGTCAAACTAGTCAACTCTAGTTACTTGGGTCCATATAGGGTCAAGCCTTAGTCTAACTAGGGTTTTGGTCAATCATAGACTAATCAACAAGGCAATTAGGTTAATCTTGACCAATGGTCAACATATGGTCAAACACTCTAGTCAACCTAGGTCTACTAGGCTTATTGGTCAAATCAAGACTTACTAGCCATAGGCCATAGGCTAACAACTAAGTTCCATAGGCTAATACCATATAGGTATCTATATATATATACAATAGACACATACACTATCTACACCATATATATATATATATATATATATATATATATATATATATATATATATATATATATATACATAGGCCATAAAAAAAAAAAAAATATATATATATATACATAGGCCATAATATATATATATATACATATCTACAATATATATATACAATATACATACCCACTATATACACCATATATAACCAAATATGTAAAATACTATATATATACTCACAATATATAACATTTATATATATACATATATATTTACATAACAACCACATAGGCCTATAGCCTATGTAATACCCTAGGTATCTATGTATAGACACATTATATATAATGACACACTATATAAACTAATACAATATATATATATATTAATATATGCATATATATATATGAAACATATATATACTACATATTTATAGAGAGAGAAGTAAGAGAGAGAATTAGAGAGAGGGAGAGATGACAGTGAGAGAGAGGCACTGCTAGACACACACAGGGAAGGGGAGGGGGCTGTTCTCAAATTTTCTGAGAACAGGAAATAGCCCGACACACACACAGTGCACATATATACATACATATGTATATACATACACAACTACCTATACACACAACTACAAATCCTCAAAACTCACCCACACTCACACATACATATATACTACGTATACATATACTAAAAATACACACATACATATATAAATCATATCAAAATTAGGTTTGAAATTCATTTTTAGAAAACTAGAAATAAATACAAAATCTGGAATATTGAGACAGTGTACTCGAAACTAGGTAAACCCAATTTCACACACAAAATCGAGCTAAGACTCGAATCTAAAGGTTGGTAAGTGATGCCCCACATGTACCCTAGTGTCTAGGGGGCCTGACGCGACACTACGACACGGTTTGACGTGTCCAAACACTCAAAAACCCCACTCGGGTAAATCCTGATACTCACACGCGTGCACAGCGTCGTGCACGCGGTTGCACGTCTCGTAGATACACCACGAGACATGACACGTCTCGTGGTCATGCACACGTGTAGCCCACATATAGGGCTACACGATCCACACACTGACACGTGTCCACGACACACGTGGACACGACACGAAACCCGTATCAGTCGTGAAAAACACGACTGATACACGCGTTTCGACAGCATCGTGCAAGCGGTTGTACGTCTCGTGCTCGCGACACAGGACACGACGCATCTCGTGCTCGTGTCCTCATGTACGCCACATGATGGGCTACACGCTCGTGTCACCACGAGGTGCCAACGTGTCGTGTCCGCGCGACACGATACGCGCGAAGTTGCCCCCGCGCGTGTGTGCGCTGACAGCGCGTGTCCAGTGCGAGTGAGATTTCTCACTCGACACGACACGACACGACACCAAACTTTGGGGGCATATTCGCAGACATTGCCCCCGTGTCCATGTCAATTTTCTCGTGTCCTAGGTACCTGTACAGTGCGCACGAAGGGTAGGGTAGCAGGGCACGCACGCGAGTCTCGTACAGTGGGTTCGTGTCTATTTTGGACACGGACATAGCACGAAAACGTGCTCAGTCCACTTGGGTTGTGACCTACTAGTCTAGGGCTACACAAAAATATAATTTGTTTTACATTTTGACAAAAACAGATCCTTTATGGCATTTCATCAAACAAGGTTTCCTAGCCTAGGATACGTGTCCGATACGGACACCAAACCAACTCTAATTTTCACCAAACTTGACCTACAGTTCCCTGGTACCTAGATGCATGCAAATATGAAGAGAAAACACAATATTAACATGGTTTGAGGGTATTTACCTATTTGTGTATTTCCAATGGAAATCAATGAAAAGGGGGGTGTCTTTCCACTTGGTGATGCCCAAAGCTCCACAAATCCTTGATAGCAGGCCCTCACTAGTATCCTCTAGTATAGGGGAGTCCAATGCAAGAAACTAGAGGTGATTTAGATCAAAATTGATCAAGTTATGGTCTTGTGAAGGAAATAGAATTTCTAGGTATAAAATTCATGTAAAATGATCATGAATGAAATTAATGGGATTATATAGGAAGGGGGGGTAGTGTTTGGCTGCCATGGGGGTAGGGAGGGTGTCCTACCACCTTGCAAACTTAGCCCCTAAGTCTTTGACTAAGGGGTTAGATATTTAGGTTCTAAAATATCTAAAAAGTGAAATATCTAGATATTTATCTAACTAGATATTTATACATAAAGCTAATATCTAACATTAGTCTTCTAGGTTAGTTGCTAACCTCTAGATTAGTGCTAAACTAGGTTAGGGACAAACATGATACTAATCAATAATTAAACAATAATAAAAACACATAAATACAAATAATTCTAAATAAATCCTAGAAAATTACCAAAATACCCTTTAGGCTAAAAATCACTAATTTGGTGTTCTAAGCCTATGGCTAGGCTCACATGATCATGGTTAGTCTCTAGGTTATGAAATCTCTAGGGTTTATACTAGGGTTATACTAGTAAATCACAAAGTCATAAGTCATGACTTAGAAAATGGTTTAGCTTAACTAAAATCACCCAAAAATCATATTATGACTAAAATACCACTAATAAATAATAAAAATAATAAATTTTCAAAAATACCCCAATTTCAGAAAACTGGGTGTTACACCATAGTAACCTACAGGTATCACACACACACACAACCATTTGCCAAGAATAAGAGTAGGCATGTGTTGTAAATATATGTGTATGTATATATACCTATGTGTGTATAGTTTGTATGCTTGAGAACCCATCTTAGAATAGATCATGGTTGTGGTTGTAACCATAGGAGTCCTAGGACAGATTTGGTTTGTCATTGTGTGCCTATATATATATATATATATATATATATATATATATATATATATATATATATATATATATATATATATATATATAGTTTTCCTATTTTGTTTGTATGTATATAAAAGTTTATTGAAATACGGCATACCATGGTTGTGTTTTGACCTTTTAATCTTAGTTTTGATTCACCACAGTAACCTACAGGTATCACACACACACACAACCATTTGTCAAGAATAAGAGTAGACATGTGTTGTAAATACATGTGTATGTATATATACCTATGTGTGTATAGTTTGTATGCTTGAGAACCCATCTTATAATAGATCATGGTTGTGGTTGTAACCATAGGAGTCCTAGGACAGATTTGGTTTGTCATTGTGAGCCTAATTTAGTCGAATTGGCCGATAAGTTGACCAAGTTGACAAAAGTCAACTTTGGGTCAAACTTGATCCAATTCAACTTAAACGAACTTAGAATGACCAAGAAACTTGTGTATAACCTAAATATTATTAAATGGACTAGTTGACCAATGTTTGACCAAGTTTGACCAGCGTTGACCAGGTTTGACCAGAGTTGACCAAGGGCTGACTTTGACCAAAAGGAACCTAGAAGCATGTAGTCTTGCATTGTAGCTATTTCCTTTGATATTTTAGACTTGGTTGTGACATGTGTATACTTTAAATAGGTTTATATTGCCCCGGTTTAAGTACACATCATCATCAGCAGTTCAGTTTGCCAGGCGAGTACATTCTCTGATCTTTTCATACTTGTTTGGATATGTTCTCTTGTTATAGACTAGTATACTTGATGCTGACACGATGTTCACACGGATTAGTACCCTATAGATCCTTTCATGCGATGTTATCCCCTCGGATACATCGAGTATATCATCTTCATGTACTTTATCGTGTTCATTATGTACTCCTTGTATTCATATTTATCCATGTACACTCATATGTTATTCATGTACACTCATGACCATATGAGCTCCATGTATAAAAGTAGTTGTTATCCATGTGTAATAACATATCATGTCATGATCATTGTGTATTGATTGGGGCAGGGAGAGTGTAGTTGGTTATGTGATCATTATCCCCAGTAGGTATTCATGTGCAACTCCATAGTTTATCCATGTGCAACCCAACCTGTTTACATAACCAATTTATGCTCTAAATCACGTAGATAGTTACATTTTTCTATTTATCACATTTATATCTCATCTTGTTATTCCCTCGCTTGTTGATTTTTTTACAGCATTTTATGTATAATTTTCTATAGCTTGCTTTATATGTCCAATCCTGATATGAACTGTTGTGAGAGATATGTGCTCGTTCCGTCCTGATTGGGCATATTAAAAATTTTACAGGTGATGATGAAGAGTTCTGTCCTACTTATTATGGCATTGGCTTAGATGACACTGGTGACGTGGACCCTCAGAAGGTCCAGGAGTCGCTGAGGACTTGCCCATAGTCTAGCTGAGACTTTAGTATCTTATTATCTTTTTATTTGTGACATTGTGAGTTGTACTTTGATATTTTGTTCTAGTGGTTTTACACCGAGACTTTTATTTTATATGTGACTCTCTTGAGATTTATTTTTCTATTCCATCGTAGTTGTTTTGATTGAGTTACTTATTATTTATTCTCCATTCGGAGCATATTCTAGACTGTGTTAGATATTGTGACCCAGGACAGCGTTCTACCGCCGATACTGCGGCGTAGGGTGGGCGTACTTCACTGCTCGTGCCCTTTCACTCGGTGCGGGTCGTGACGCGACACGAGCCACGTCGTTTCTCGGGGTCGAGTTCCTGGGTATCCTAGGTCTAGGGCTTCGTGCTCGTGGTCCTGGAACGAGTCTACATCGCATCGTATTCACGTATGAAGGTCGTGCCAGCGACAATTTCTGGCCACGTGCACAGTTTTTGCTGAACCGTGCACGTTGGATTTCTTCGCGCATGCTCTAAGAAACATCGTAAAATTTTAGGAGCATGTGGGAAGAGGTTGCCCCCACGGGTCCATGAAATTTCACGTGAAACGGAGTCCTATGCGTCGAGTTATGATACTCGAACAACAGGACATGCACGGGGCCGTGCACGGGCCTCGCGCACGCGTGTCCGTGTCCGATTTAGACACAAAAAACGTGTCAAATTGGGATCCGCCTTTACAAAATTTATTTCAAATAATCAAATCAATAAATTCATGAAAATAGAATCACAAAATACCAACTTTCAGTTCTAAGCGGCATTCCGTCGAACACGTGTTCCAATGAACCAACACGTGTCCGATACGCCTATCAAACGCATACAAAATCCTACCAAACTTCATGCACAGTTCTGGGGTACCTATATGGAAGCATCTACGAGGAAAAATTGGGATTAACAAGTGTTTAGAGGGGTTTACCTATTGAGAGTCAATATCTCAATGAAACAAGCCTCCAAATGCGTCGATGCCGATTTCCTCCGGTCCAACGCCTCCGATCCCTCGCTAGCAAGTCTCCAACAGGTTCCTCTCCTCCCAAAGATTGCAACACACTTCGTTTGGAAGGATTTGGATGAGAAATGAGAAAAATAGGCTATTTGCAGGAGAAGGCAATTTCTAGGGTTTTTGCAAATAGGTGGCTACTACTCATATGCACATGAAGGGGGGCTGCTGTTTGGGCGGCCAAGGGGTGTATATAGGGTTAGGTTAGGATTTGGGATGGGCCACCATGCAACTAAAGTCCAAGGAAAGCCCAATAGCAAAAAGGCCAAAAGCTATGTATTAAAATAGCCTAAAAATAAGTCAATTTGTTTCCTAATTAGGACTAATGCTCCAAATTAAAATCTAATTAGCCAAATAAGTTTCTAATCACATGGTTAGTCTTCTAATCAAGGTTGACTACGGTTAAACCATTTGTCACTACCAAAAACACCAATCAAAGCTACACACCAATCAATTTAATAATAAAAAATAATAAAAATTCAAATTAGCACATAATGACTAAAATACCCCTAATTAGAAAAAGTGGGAGTGACAAAGTGCCATAGCTAAATATCTCACAATCATAAGGTAGTCAGCTAAAACTGTGCCAACATGCATAAATAAGTGAAATAATACATAAAACGACAAATAGGGTTGCTTACACCCAAGTATGACTTGGACATGCAGTTTATAATATATTAAACTAAATAAAAATGAAAAAAATAATAATATGCTAAAAATAAATATAATGAACAATAAATATAGCAAGGTATACTTACCTGGAGGTGGTCTGGTGATCTGATAGCGTCTATAATAGTCCTAGGGTTGATATGAAGAAGTCCAAGATTTGCAAAGAAATAGGAAATATTTGATTAGTCATGGTCTAAAATAATATAATCTGAGAGGTAAAGATAATTTAGGAAAAGATATATTTTTTATTTAGAAAAATAATTATAAACTATTTAGAATTATTTATTAATTATATATATAAATTTATTTAAGAAGAATATAAATATAAGCCCAAAAGAATACATAATCTTAATATAAGAAGCCTATAACTTTCATAAAATCAAACCCACAATATTTAGTTTTAAAGTCCAATATACAAGTACATATACTATTTAGAAAAAACTATTTACTAATATATAGGCCCAATAGTGCAACTTGACCAATATCTAAACCCCAAATCTACTTATCTCACTATTGTTCTTCAATAGAAGAGAGTGAGAAGAGAGTGAGGGATCGAGGAAAAAGAGGGCTACCACTGGCTTGACGCCAACTAGGCATTGGCGGTGCTCGAGATCGGTGGCGCTCACCGAAACACCGGTCAGCAATGGAGGTCGAAATTGGTAAAGGCTGGGGGTAGTGACTAGCGACGGGGCTGATACATCATGGTTGTCCGGGGCAGATCTGACGTGTCCGAGTGCGGAAGCTCGTCGGGTTGCCGAAAGATGGGTTCCGGAGAGATGTAGGTTCGGTTGGAGCGATGGTCAATGGACTGGATGTAACGCCCCTATCCCAAAATACATAGGACCAAGAATACGATACATACCAGCAACATTTCACGAATGGGCCAAAACTGTCTATCAAGCCCATTAGCTAATGCTTAATCTGTAAATCATGATAACAATCCAGAATAACAACACAAGTCATAGGTACACAGCTAATCCCATCCACAGAATAATAGTCCAAGAAGTAAATAAGTCCAATGTAATAAATGTAGCAAATATCCAGCAGTAAAGAAATTATAACTATGCAATAAAAAGACATCACGAAACTACGAAAAAGAGAAATAAAGTAAATAGTCAACTACAAGCCTCCTCAACTGGAATAAAGTAAAAAAAAGTATAAACAAGGAAATAACATGATCACAAGAAATCTTCTGGAACTATCTCGTCGTCCTACGAAGGTACGTCTCCACTCACGACTCCAGAACCATATATCTCCGGGTAGCCCTTCTCTCTATCTAAGTCTTAAGAGATCACCAGGTCCTTTGGGGACTAGAAAGGCACATAATATGCAATCGTACTTTGATTGTAATAACATGCAAGAAAAGACAAAAAATGGTGCAAGAAAGTGAAGACTGAAGGAAGTACAGTACAAGAAATAAAATATAAAATAAATAGCATGCCGTCAAGAATCGTGCCAATAAATGCGACTAAAAGTAAATCGAGGTAAATTGCAGCCCGATAGTTGCTAATGGTCCTATAGATTGTAGTCTGGTGGTTGCTAACAACCTACAGTAAGTCTCTATCGTAGCCTGGTGGTTGCTAACGAATGAGAGTGGTCAAGTATAGTCATGTCTATAACAAGGTCCTCGCCTAAAACTACGAGTCAAACAAGTCAAGTCAAACATGTCAAGTCCAAGTCAATCATGTCAAGCGAATATGGCATAGGCTAAGCAATTCTACACTAGACATGAACAAGATAAGGAAAGCAAGAGACAAGTAATATGGAAAAATAGTAACAATCTAAGTGTACGTAAAACTAGAAAATAACAACGATATGAATCAGAAGAAATATGTAATCAATAAGACAGAAAACAATAGCAATACAAAAATGCATGTAAATACTATAAGTTTGGCAAGGTATACCTGCCTCGTGCAGAATTGTCCATGTTCAAATAAATAACTAGTCAAATCAGTGAGTCGTAAAAGCTGAATTTTTGCAAACATCCTCAGGATGCTGAAACAGACATCACCAAGAAGGATGTCTCAGTTTGACTAACCATATGTCAAATTCTAGACAAAGAGGCAAAACACTAATTTTGGGTCAAAACAGTATCCACCGTTGGACCCGCTTTGTACCAAAAAATGTGCCAGAACCTATTATCTCTATAGTCAATAAATTATATATCTATGAGTCTAGTTTTCCGATACGAACTCAATAGTAAGTTCATATTTGGATTCTGATGAGCTGTTCACAAAAGCGACCGTTAAATCAGATCATGGGCCCGCCAAAACGACGATCCGGTCAACTATCTCAGATTCGGACCAAACTTGGCTCACAGGAACAGCAAAATAATACGAGTCCAATGGCGCAAGTTTTGTCATAATGTGATGAACGTACACAAAATAATTATGAATTTTTCAAAGGGGCCGATACGGTGTACCTCCACAGATACGCTAAGAATTCGTCACGCACACGCAAGCAACTCGAGTTTTATCAAATCCCACACGTCCGCAAGATCCGCACGCACCTTTCGTCGGGTTGCGATTAAGTCGCCCGATTTTTCATATAAATTAGCAAAAATTTTCCTTCCAATACTAGCTCTTGAAATCAAAATTCTTTTTGGTTGGAACAGTTTTTTTTGCCAAGTTGGCATTGATTTCTCAGACAATCTAGTTTTTTAAATACAAACTAGTTGAGGGAACCTCGATATGTATAGGCTGTCTATATGCCAAAAATAATGGATCAAAAATCGAGGATGCGAAGATCTCGCCGCGAAGTTGGCCCGACAACTATTGTTGCTGTTGCGTTGTAGTGACTGCTGTCGTTCGTCCGAAGATCTCTGGCAGCACTCCGGCGATGGAAAGGTGTTGCACGAGTCAATGGCGAGTTTTCGGGGGGATTATGAGGGGTGGCAAAGGTTTTAGCTTGGGTTTGAGTTCTCTCCATCTTTGTCGACCTTTATACATTGGGGAATCGGATCTGTTGAACGTGTTTGGGGAGGAAAGCATCTAGCGAGAAAATTTAATTTCTCGCAAGAAATTGAATATTAATTTTTTCTCTTATATTATATATATATATATATATATATAAATATATATATATATATATCATGACCCATACCTAGTGTAAGGGTACGAAAAGTGGGTACGTCCAGCCTACGCTGCAGTGTCGGTGATAGAACGCTGTCCTAGGTCACACCATCTAACAAAATATAATTGTACCTGTAAAATGATATACTCTCCAAAAGGAGGACAACATAGATGGTACAACTCAATTATAGAACCTAAGATGGAAATAAAGGAATAAAAAGATGGATAATAATCTCAACAGGAAACTAGAACTAAAATTTAATAAGTTTGGATGCTTAAACAACATAAAAATCCAAATAACTGAAGTACATAACAAAGACAAAACATCTAAATAAAGATAACTAGTCTAGCAGTCTAATATAGACAATGGGCAAGTCCTCAACTACTGTTGGATCCTATAGAGGGCCCAAGTCACCGATGTCATCTAAGCAAGCTCGATAGTAAGTAGGGCAGAACTCCTCCTCATCCTCTGTAATATTTTCAACGGGTCCAATCAGGACAGAAATGAATACATATCTCTCACACAGTGCATATCGTGACAAAAAATGTAAAGCACGCTATAGAATAAAGTACATAAAAAATATAAGAATAAACATGTAGAAGAAAAGAGAATTTGATAACAGGAAATATTTAGGTATGGTAATAGAGAACTATAAGTGACTAGTAATTTAGAGTACAAGATAGATATGTAACGACTTGATTTGTACATGATTATACTACAGAGTTTGCACATGATTACATTACTTTGGAATTGTTCACATGACCACTTCTAGTCCCCCGTACTCCAGTTAATACACAAGGATCTAGACAGGTTATGTTATTGTACATAAAAGTTTATACGTGAAGCTCAAGAGATCATGAGAGTACATGAGAGCACATGAGTGTACATGAATAATAAGAGTCCATAAGATATATGATGTTCGTGAAAAGCACATGACATGATGTATCTGATTCACCCGAGGGGGATAACATCTCATGTAGAGATCCATGTAGTACTAATCCGTGATAA
The DNA here is from genome assembly GCA_029216955.1 of Iris pallida. Lineage (NCBI taxonomy): Eukaryota > Viridiplantae > Streptophyta > Magnoliopsida > Asparagales > Iridaceae > Iris > Iris pallida. Next base: position 8,712,990 of record JANAVB010022999.1, read on the forward strand.
CATCATGTCAGCATCAAGTTAATAAGTCTATAACAAGAATATAATTCGTAACAAGTATGAAACAGTCAGAGAATGTACTGCCTGATATTCTGAATGTCTGATGAGAATATGAGTCAGAACTGGTGTATCTAAGTTCAATTTAGAGCAACAACAGGTTACAAAGCTTCCAACATGAAGTTAGAGAAATTTACAATGCATTCTACATGATTATAGGTCATTCTGGGTCAAAGTCAACCCTCGGTCAACTTTGGTCAACCAAGTTCAACCATTTTGGTCAACTAGCTCAACCCTAAGTCAACTAGTCCATTATTCCAAGTTTAGATCAAACTTAAGTTATCTAGTCATTTTAAGTCCATTTGGGTCAAGTTTAAATCAAGTTTGACCCAAAGTTGACTTTTGTCAACTTGGTCGACTTGCTAGTCAACTATGACAAGTTAGGCTTATTGGGGTCAATTCTAAACTAACTCGCCAACCATAGGCTAATATCCTATATCAAAATCAAATATATTCATTCAATTCAATATGTTATATATATATATATATATATATATATATATATATATATATATATATATATATATATATATATATATATATATATGTTATATATATATATATAGATATATATATATATATATATATATATATACACACACACACACACACAAAAATATACTAATATACATATATGCATATAACAATACCTATAACCAATAGCCTACAACACTCAATACATGTCATATCCATATATATAGGTATTCCAACTCTCATACATATATACATATACAACTGAAATCTCCTATTGTATCTCAGAAATCTGAGTACACAACCCATATTGTTAACTTATATACTATACCTTATAATTTCCAACCCTCACATGTATGTATATTAGCCCACATACCCTCAAAAGAAACTGAACTCAATAGGTATCTCAGAAATCTAATTTAAAACTAAATATCAGTGTCAAACTCTGAAATCTGAGTTGAACACAAAATCAATTCTCAAATATCAAAATTAAATCAATATCAAAAACCCATATACTATACAAACCCAACTCAAAACCTAAAATCCAAAATACACAACTAAAACTCATGAAACTTTATAAACACACATGTGTACACATGTGTGTCATGCTCGTATCCTCACAGAGTCGAACCCGTATCTGTATCGTGTCCAAACAGTGCGTATCGTACAGGCACGTACACATATATAGAAAAAATCCTCGTGGGCATGTGTCGTGCTCGATAGAACACTTCACACAACACGATGAGCCTCTAGCTCGTGTACGTAGCTAGGTGGGGCCAAGGTCTAGGTGTACACCATCCTGACATGCGTCCACGCGGTGTCCACGTGTCACACGAACAGCGTATGGGGAAGGGCTGTGCGCGCGTGCACGGTGTCAACTGAATCAGTGCAGGCACGATAACTTTACGCACACTCAACGAAATCTCATAAAATTTACGAGCACATGGGCAGAGGTTGCCACCACGAGTCCACAAATTTTTACACTAAACTATGTTTTATCTATCGAGTTATGATACTGAGAATGCAGGACAGCACACGGGCTGTGCACGGGATCTCGTGCTATGTCCCTGTGTCCGATTTGGACACCAAAAACGTGTCAAATCAAGATTCGTCTTCACATAACTTGTTTCAAATATAAATAGTAACAAATCCGTGAAAACATAATCAAAAAATAAGAACTTTGATTCTAAGAGGCATTTCATCAAACACGTGTTCCAATACACCGAAACGCGTCCGATACGCCTACCTAACGGATACAAAATCCTACCAAACTACATCTACAGGTCTGGGACACCTAGATGGATGCATATATGGAAAAAAAATAAAATTTATAGGGGTTTAGAGGGGTTTACCTATTGAGAGTCAATATCTCAATTAAACGAGCCTCCAAACGTCCCAACACCGATTTCCTCCCGTCCAAAGCCTCTGATTCCTTGCTAGCAAGTCTCCAACAAGTTTTCCTCCTCCTAAGGATCATAATGTACTTCGTTTGGTCTAATTTGGATGAGAATGGAGGAAAAGAGGCTATTGGAAGGGAATGAGAATTTCTAGGGTTTTGAGAAAGCTTGATGGCTACTATACTATAACACATATACAGGGGGTGGCTGTTGTGGCCGGCCAGGGGTGCTGCTAGGGTTAGGTTAGGGTTTAGGATGTGCCAGAATACAACTAATGTCCAAAAGGAGCGCATTAGCAAAAGGCCAAAAAGCTATATATTAAATAGCCTAATAATAACTTAAATTGTTTTCTAATTAGGACTAAGCTCTAACTTAAATTCTAATTAGCTAATTAAGTCTCTAATCAAATGGTTAGTCTTCTAATCAAGCTTAACTAAGGTTATACCATCTGTTAATACCAAGAGCACCAATCAAAAACTACAACACCAATCAAATTAATAATAAAATAATTAAAAATTTAAAATATCACACAATTACTAAAATACCACAAATCTAGAAAAGTGGTAGTGGCAAATCTACCCTACTTAAAGTAATTTTGTCCTCAAAATTAAAGACAAAACTGAACAGGTGAGAAGGATAGAAAAATCATACCTCAAGACTGAAAAAGATAAGGGTATTTCTTGCGCATCTCATCCTCCCTCCACCGACTATTCTGGATAACTAAGAGTAGTGCCCACCTCGATCTTAGAATGATCCCGTACACGGCTGGGATCAGTCACATACCATCTCAACTGTGATATATAAAATACGTTGTAGACTTCCTCTAATACAGGTGGCAACTCCAGTCTATATAACATGTCACCGACTCTTCCGCTGATAATGAAAGGTCCGATGAAGCGCAAGCTAAGCTTTCTACCTCCACCAAATAAAATAGTACCTCATGTCGGAGATATCCTCAGGAACACCAGATCTCCAACCTAGCACAAACATGGTCTCCAACTTAACTATAACAATCACATGATCAAACAAAATCACAAAATAACAAAATCCTAATCCTAAGTCTAAGCTGTACCTCGAACTCCAAAGATCTCCTTTGGTTATCGGCCCAATGCCGCTGTCTGTCCTGCGCCACACGAAGTTGATCTCTGATGAGCTTCACCTTCTCGGCTGCATCCACAACCATCTCAGGTCCCAATAAAGCTCGCTCTCCAACGTCATCCCAAGACAAGGGAGTACGACATCTATGCCCATACAACACCTCGAATTGTGACATCTCAATGCTGGCCTGGAAACTGTTGTTGTATGGAAACTCCACCAAGTGCAAATGATCCTCCCAGGAACCTCCAAAATCTATGAAACAAGTCCGCAGCATGTCCTCGAGTGTCTGAATCATCATTTCTGACTGTCCGTCCATTTGCGGGTGGTAAGCAATACTAAACTTGAACTGAGTGCCCAAACTAATATGCAGACTCCGCCAAAAAATGGAAAGTAAAGAGACTATCTCGATCATAGATAATGCTCACTGGAACTCCATGAAGTTTGACAATCTGATGTACGTACGTCTCTGCTAGCTTCTCCGAAGACAAATCCACTTTGAATGGCAAAAAATAGGCTGATTTGATCAACCTATTTAGGATGACCCAAATCGCATCTTTTCTTTCTGGTGTACGTGGCAATCCTGAAACAAAGTCCAACGTAATGTGCTCCTACTTCGACACCGAAATGGGCAATGGCGGTAACAGTCCTCCTGTCCTCTGTCTCTCTGCCTTTACCTACTGACAGATCAAACATCTGGCTATGAAGCGTGCTACCTCCTGCTTCATCCCATACAACCATACATGCTCCTTCAGATCCCTATACATCTTGTTAGCACCTGGATACATAGAGTACTGAGAACGGTGGGCCTTCTGTATAACCTGCTCCCAAAGATCTCTACTAGGCACACATAGTCTAGAACCGTGCCTCAATGCACTATCCTCTGCAATGACAAACTCATCCGCAAGTCCTGCTCGAATCAGCTCTTGAATACACCATAGAGCAACATCGTCGAACTGAGTTGACTTAATCATCTCCATCAAGTCTGACTGAATCTGTAGTCCCCACATCTGCATCTCAGCTCCTGACACTATTACCTCGATCTCCAGGCTCTCCAGATCTACTAACAAGTGACGGTCTACCATCAAACACATAGCTATCGGATACCTATTTAAGGCATCAGCAACCACGTTCGCATTTCCTGGATGATACTGCAACAAAATATCGAAGTCCTTCAATAATTCAAACCATCTTCTCTGCCTCACGTTGAGCTCCTTCTGTGTAAACACATACTTCAAGTTCTTGTTGTCTGTGAAGATCTCCACACGCTCTCCGTATGGATAGTGCTTCCACAACTTAAGAGCAAAGATAACTGCCGCCAACTTCAAATCATGGGTAGGGTAGTTCTTCTCATGCAAACATAATTGCTTAGATGAATAGGCAATCACCTTCACATGCTGCTGCAAGACATAACCTAGACCTTCCCTGAGGCGTCACTGTAGATAGTGAACCAGCCTGATCCTGATGGCAATGTCAGAATCGGGGCTGTCGTCATCTACTTCTTCAACTCATCAAAAGTGACCTGACACTCCTCAGACCAAATAAACTCTACGTCCTTCCGGGTTAGCCTAGTCAATGGCTCTGTAACCCAAGAGAAATCCTGAACAAACCTCCTATAGTAGCCTGCCAATCCCAGAAAACTCCTGATCTCTACAACTGAACTCGGAGCGGTCCATGCCTCAACTGTTCTAATCTTCTTTGGGTCGACTGAGATCCCATCCCCGATCACAACATGACCTAGGAAATCAACTCGATGCAGGAAGAACTCACACTTTGAGAGCTTGCCATAAAGCTCCTCCTTTCTGAGAGTCTCCAGAACCACTCTCAAGTGCTCCTTATGCTTCTCTGGGGTCTTCAAGTACACCAAGATGTCGTCCATGAACACCACCATAAACATATCCAAGTACTGGTAGAACACCTTGTTCAACAGGTTCATAAACATTGTCGGGGCGCTAATTAACCCAAACGACATCACCATGAACTCAAACTGGCCATATCGTGTCCTGAATGTTGTCTTCGGAATGTCCTCCTTCTTCACCTTCACTTGATGTTCACCTAAGCTCAGATCAATTTTGGATAATACCCTCGCTTCACTCAACTGATTGAACAGATCATCGATCCTCGGCAGCGGGTACTTGTTCTTGATTGTGAGGCTGTTGAGAGCCCTATAGTCGATACACATCTGTACCGACCCATCTATCTTCGGCACAAAGAGTACCGGTGCACCCCACAGTGAAGAACTTGATCGAATGAAACCTTTGTCCAACAACTCATCTACCTACTTCTTTAACTCCACTAGCTCGTTGTTATTCACTCTATAGACATGCTGAGATATCGGCTCTGTACCGGGTACCAAATCTATAGAGAACTCCACATCTTTGTCCGAAGGTAACCCTGGCAACTCCTCTGAAAATACATCCATAAACTCAGCTATCAAAAATGTGGCACACTCTCCTCCTCTACTGAAACTATACAGAAAACTCCGCTGCTCTGCTTTGCCTCTCGTCTGGTGAACTCGAACTCTCTGTCTCATGGCCCACTGAAAAGAACTTTACAACCACGACAATCTATACTGGCATGGTGCCTTCTCAACCAATCCATTCCGAGTACAATATCATAGTTCGGTAATGGCATTACGAGCAGACTCACATCCAGTTATGGGCCTCCCAAAACTACTCTTCCATCCTTACAAATATCATGAACAAGGATGATACAACCCCTAGTCGTAATCTTACAAGTCCTAGGCAACGATTCAGAAGAAAGATGGTGTCTAATAACAAATGATACAGACAAAAATCTAGGGGAAGCCCCCGAATCAAACAAAGCAAATGCGAGAAAAGTGTCAAGAAGAACAAAACCAGTGATCAAATCTCCCACTGCCTCTGTATCCTCAACTTATATGGCAAAGGCTCGCCCTTTCTGACCTCCTCTGGCCTGTTGCTGATGCTGAATAAACTTTTGCTCTGATTCTGCAATGGTCCCTTCTGCTGTCCTACCGGAGCCTTAACTTTCGCTCCCTGAGCTGTACGTCCCGAAGACATCGGATAGTCCCTCAGCTGGTGCTCTGCTGAACCACAAAGTAGGCACTTGCCTAGCCTCGTCCTACAGTCGTTCCACCCATGCCCTAGCTTCTTACAGAAGGTACAACTGATGACTTGCTGCTGTCGAGGTGCCTGCTGCATCTGCCTCTACTGAAAAGGTGCACGACCCTGACTCTGGAACTGCTGCTACTGGAACGGCTTCTGCTGATGCTGTTGTTGAAAATAGGGCCTCTTGGCCGGGCCTTTACTGCCATCGGCTCCATAGGTATCACGACCGCTCTTAACTTTAGTTCAAGGTCGTCCTCCGCTGCCATAGCTCCCGACAGAATCTCCTCAAAGGTAGCATCTCTGTCCCTCTTGGTCAAGGACTTGACTTCCTTGACCAAGCCCTTCTTGAACCTCCTAGCCTTCGCCATCTCGCTTAGGCCCTCAACGAATCTGCCTAGGTGGCAGAACTCTCTGGCATACTCCTCTACTGTCTGGTTTCCCTGAACCAGGTTCTCGAACTGTGTCTCCAAGGTGCCTAGTGTGTATCGGGGAAGAACTTCTCCTTGAAGAGCTTCTTGAAAGCTTCCATGTCTGCCCTCTGTACCAACTCTATGGTCGGTCTCGTACCATGTACGGGTAAAGTCCAACATCTGTCTGCCTACTGCCTTTATCTATATCCCAGCTGGTATCTGTACGAGGCAAAAGATCTCCTCTATATGCTTGATCCAGTCGTCGTCATATAGGATAACCTTAGTACCCTTGAAGTCTCGCAGTCGCATCTTCTGAAAGTCCTAAATGCCCGGGGTCCTCGGCTGGTAATGCTGTATCTGCCCTCCTTTCGACTGGGCTGCCACCTTCTCTACTGCTACCATGGCCAGCTGATGGGCATTGTCAATGCCCTGCCACATATCTTTCGACTGGCACCGGTGAGCCTCCATTATTTGCTGGAAGAAGGCAAAGAGCTGCGCCATGTCAACTGTCTACTGGGCGGTAGCGATAGCATCTCTAAATCCTCGGGGTAGTCCTCGAAATAAGTGAAGGAATACCCCCAAAAGCTACAGACCCTTCGACATGAGCAGGAATGAGAGGTGCTGTAGACCCATATCTGCCTGGACCGGACGAGAAGTGGCAGACCTCTCAGTGGTGTCTGCTGCTGTGGAGCAAAGAGATCGTGTCTACCCCCATCCTGGAGACAGATCGATAAGAATCAATTACTGAGAAAGAAGTAATATATCAAAGGAGGACAGTTTTATTTCAAAGGAAGGCAATTAGCAGCAGAAATAGATAAGAGTTTTTCCTAATGTGATTGAGTACCATAACTTATATCTTATATCCTACTGCAAGGCTGTAGTGATACTCTAGTTCGAGTGCCACTACGAAATCGCACTAGTTGCGACTCTCTCGACCTGCCTGGGCTACCAATAAAAATGTGTCACGACCCGCACCCAGTGTAAAGGTACGATAAGTGGGTACATCCAGCCTACGTAGCAGTGTCGGCAGTAGAATGCTATCCTAGGTCATAACATTTAACAAAACATAACTGTACTGTACAATGATATACTCTCCAAAAGAAGGATACATAGAAGGTACAACTCAATCACAGAACCTAAGATAGAAATAAAGGGATAAAAAGATGGATAATAATCTCAACGGATAACTACAACTGAAAGTTAATAAGTTTGGATGCTTAAACAACATCAAAATCCAAATAATTGAAGTACATCACAAAGACAAAATATCTAAATAAAGATAACTAGTCTAGCAGTCTAATCTAGACAATGGGCAAGTCCTCAGCAACTGTTGGATCCTTCCGAGGGCCCAAGTCACCGGTGTCATCTAAGCCAGCTCCATAGTAAGTAGGGCAGAACTTCTCCTCATCTTCTGTAATATTTTCAACGGGTCCAATTCGGACAGGAACGAATACATATCTCTCACGCAGTTCACATCATAACAGGAAATGTAAAGCATGCTATAGAATAAGTACATAAAACTATAAATAAAATAACAAGAAG